>CM047811.1:17260736-17860736 GCA_026214975.1 Gentiana macrophylla | reverse complement strand
TAGTTAGTATCATTTAGGTAGTGTTTAATGTAATTTGTTTTTAGGAGTGTTGTTTGTCATTATTAATATTTGAGTAGATTTGTAATGTATATGATCTTAATATTCTCTAGAAAGCGTATATCCCCTGTCCATGTTGAAGTTCCAGTTAATGTAAGTCTACAATAAGTATAGAACTGTTTCGTTGAAGAACATAAGGATTACCTCTAGACCATGGATGACCTGTGCTCCAAATTTTCCTTCTAGAGTAGATACTTCAACACCTAAAACACCCCAACTTCTTGTTAGTATGCCTGCCAGTTATCGTGAACACATGTATTTAGAAATTAAAAGGTAGCGTTGGAAAAAACTTAAAAATAAAAATGCCTTACCCAAGAATTGTATTTCCCCTATTACATCTAACCTTCAACATGTTGTTCGTTCCACAACCCCTATTGTTAGCAAAGACACTAAGAAAAACATTCAAGTAGAAATACATCAAAAATTGAAAGTCAAATCGTGTAGTAGAAAGTCATTTGCAAGTCAATCATTGTGTTCCCGTACTCATTGACGGACTATTTCTAGACTATTACAATCCTTACCGGCAGTGTACCGGGTCAAATTGTAGTGCTAGTTGTTAGTAATATCATCCGCAGCGGAAGCGATTTTAAGGATCTAGATCTATAAAATACACGTAATAAAACAACTAGATCTACTCTACAAGGGGGTTGTAGAACATACCTCTTGGATCTCAAAATCCAAGTTGAAGAACCGCAATAGAAAGAATGAACAAGGCGTGAAGAGCACCACGATCTTCCGTACGTGTGATCCAAGAAACTCCCGGTGGAAGGAAATCCTCGTCTCGAATCCTTCCGATATGCTACCCGGAAAAATCTCCAAGATTTTCCCCTTTAATCCCTCTTGGCCGAAATTTATTCCTTCCCTCTCTAAGAGGTGAAGTCGAAAATTGTATATCCATAAGGCTTGGGAGAACTCTCTTTATATAGGAGAGTAAAACTTAGCCTCCAAGGATTTAATAATTAATACCAAATCAATTATAATAATCCCATTAAATAAAAGATAATTCCATAATATTCTAGAACAAATATAGAATAATATTTATCTTTATTTCTTTCCATAAATATTTATCCAATAAATATTTTATGCACATGTCTTATTAAATCACAAGAAAACTAATTTCTTGTTCATTAAAATATGCATTGGCCGAAATTCATCATTGTGACCTAGTCACTATGAATTTTCGACTATGATACACAAATTGGGCCAAGATTATGAAAAATGTCTTTTCCACATATTTAATTATTTAGCCCAACTAATTTAATAGTCCACTAAACAATTAATTCACATATCGTTTTAATAAAGTCCAACAAGAACTAAATTAATATTATTAGGATTCGACGTCCGAGAATAGCTATGCTATATTAGGAGGCACGTCGGGGACCATGGACTAATAATCAGCGGCTCCGATAAATCAAATAAATAATTATCTTACGAACAGAATAATTATATTCGATAAATCAATCACAGGAATATGCCACCATAATCCCGTGACTGCACTCCTCCGATTATGAGATTATATTTATCTCCTCACGAGAATAATAATAAACGTCCATTGATATAATCATTACATATGGATTAATCCTCCATAGACTGTTCATTCTAAATCGGGAAGTTATCGTTAACCCTTTCTAGAACCTCTTATCCTTATTTACCATTAACCCCCTAGTGATCAATTAATTCATACAACTCACTGGTAGCTAATCAGTGTAATATGAACTCCATGGATCGATCAGTTTCTAGGATTAACAAATAAAGGAGCGTCTATCTACTTCCGGAAATGGAAGGAATGGATTCGTATCTCGTGATAACACGGACTACTCACTCAATCCAATTACAATGCCAAGATGGGGTAATTCAGACCACAGACTTAGTGTAATCCTTAACCGTCAAGTCAAACTTCATACTGATTCAAGCAGTTGACTGTGATCACCTCAGGATTAAGATATATCCATAAATATGATCATCCATTGATTCGATAAGACTTCTCGATTACGGAATTATATCATGAACACTAATCAAATCGGTCCAGCCCTATATGATATATCTATCATATATAAATGCCCCATTAGGTTCTCTTAACCGAAAGTCCGGATAAGACAATCACACCTATTGTGTTCTGGGCGCATTAATAGCACGTTAAAGGAGAGACCCGATACTCTCGATTAACTTCACTACGGGCTAATTGTATTTAAAGTACATCTTCACTAACTCAATCCTCCCGTGTATATACCATACACTGAGTTAAGTGATTACATAAACGATATACTTTAGGGTTTTCTGTAGTGTAAATACTATTGTCACATCGGTGATTATGAGAATAATAAATATGAATAATAATATCATTTCATTTATTAAATAAAACAATTACAAAATTGTCTTTCGGGCATCACACCTAACACTAGTATGGTGAGTCAGGTGTCGAATCCTCAGGGAACATGGTAATTCTTTTAAGTGTGGTTAAACACCAAACAACTATTATTAACTTGATCTAAATCACAGATTTATCATACGAGTCACTATTATACTAATAAACAGAAAATAAATGCATAAATTAAAACTAAACTAATATAATATATATATACATATATATATATATATATATATATATATATATATATATATATATATATATATATATATATATATATATACCAATATATTAAATACTAATAATTATTATTGAACTAGCCAAGATATATGTAATTGAATTATTCAATCTTTTTAGTTTAATGGATGTGCTCGTTCTTCCTTTTTATTAGGTCCAATTGAATAAGTGAAACGGTGCACTCCTCAGCTCAACAGTTCCCTCTCACACGAGCGTACAAAACTGTCATATGTCTCATCAACTGTCCAATGTCATCCAAAAGATTGGGTACTCCGTTTTAACATGCGGTCAATATAAAGATCTTGATTAGAACGGGTGAATTAACGTAATTAGATCTCGAGTACAGATAATTTCAAGAATTATTTCTCTTTTCAAAAGATAAAACAATTCTACCACCGGGTAGGAAATAGGATTCCATTGTCACGTTTTCACTCGGCCATTTTTACCCTCCGGTTTTTCTACCTTTTTCTCATATCCTAACTTCACCGTTTAGTTCGTCATTAGGTTATGGTGCGATTCATATTGGTTAATTACTTCAATACGAATATTTTCAATACATTTCAAGTAGAAAAAGATTCATCAAATTCAATTTTAATCAATTTTAGTTATAGTCATCATCCATTTTACCAAAAAGATCCAAATATTTCAATTACATATCTTGGCTAGTTATAGATTTAGCCTACTAACATTATAAAGAAAAACATAAAAACAACAAACATAAAACTTTAGTATATTACCAGGTTACAACTGCTGATTTAGAGGCCGTATTCTCCGGAAATTACAACAACTTTTTCAACATCGAACTCTCGATAACCGTCCAAGTATTACAACGATACTACAGCTTCTACATTATTTATGGCATAATGCCTATGAATATATACATTACTACTACTAATTTAAGAGATTAGAAGATATCTATATAAGCTAGTATATATATATTGGTACCTCCCATTCAGTCTGCAATCCCGCTGTATTTATAGGCAAATTTTCCAAGGCCGGATCGATCCGAGGTGAAGCCGGATCGATCCGGGAATAAAGAATATTATCCCACCGGCTTATCCTCTACAGAATCACATGCTAATCATCATTATGTTTCCTAACAGAAAGGCCGGATTGATCCGGGGTTAATCCGGATTGATCCGGGTAGCATTTTTCCTAATCTTGATCTGAAACTTGATAAAATCATAACTTGAGCTCTGGATCTCCAAATGACATAATTCAAGAAGCGTTGGAAAGCTCTCTAAAAGATCTATAACTTTCATGAAAGACTCTTCTTCAGAAATGCCTTTTTGATGGCCATTTGTTCGTCGAAAATATAATTCGATAATAATACTGCGAATTGATGATCCACTTGAATTCTTAATCTCGTGGCACTTCCTTACTTCCTTCAAAAGACATGTTTCAACTTCAAAAAGTGTCGTCACTCGGGGTCTTGCTTTACCTGAAAATCTGCAATAAAATACTAAAAATACCCACGTAAATCTGACACGATACTCCGGTTACTAAACCGGTACAAAATTTATAACTTTTTATTACTTTTACTAGATTTTTATATTATTTAGACTTATTCATAACTATTAATATTACATAAGATTATCGTTATAATTTCTTATATTTTATATATAAAGATTTGATAAAATATATAAAATATCGTAATTTTTATCATATAAATGTTATACATCAACTACTCCCCACTTAGCTTTTTGATCGTCCTCGAGCAAAATAAGCGGTAATATATAAAAATTACAATAAAAATGATATACTTGGTAGATTAAATTTCAAGTCAGTAAAATATCATTTCAATATTATAAATATATTAATTATATCTTTCTTAGAAATTAACAAGATAAAAAGTGTATATAACTTAGATAAATTATTTATCAAATATCATTTAAATGAAATTCTACATAATTTACTTAATAAATATAATTAAAATTCTAGAATTATTCTCCTATCTCAACTTATATGAAATATTTGGAATCAATGACTAAGCCAAGTAGTTGGCAAAATGGCTTATAACGTTTTAGGCTCAGGGTGTTGGTTAATCGAAAGGATAGAAAAGGAAATCAAAAGAGAAAGAAGCAAGTCGTACGTACTTACACCTTCATATTTTTGATCAAAAAAATATCTCGATTAATAACATGCTAATATTATTTCACCTTTTTTTTTAGAATAACAAACATACCCGAACTCATTGCCAAAATCGACTATCTTGCAAGCGTCATGAGGTGAGATCGAATATATTAATACCTATCTAACTTTTCCAATCTCAGCATATACCATTCTTTTGCATCGATACTTAGCTTTTTATGTCATCATCTCCTTTCATAAGTACGTACAAACTCGTGGGAATTTTAGGAAATGTAGACCAAAATAGGCTAAGGGTCGGTTATAATTGGTTTAATCACAAATGACTATTTCGAGTGAGGTCTAGCCACTATATTTGGCTGAGGTGGGAACAAAAATTGGAAATTTTATTCAGGTAGACTATTTGGCTATAGCTGATTAAAGTTATGCCAAAAATCGTCATCCCTAGTCCGATTCCATATTCATATTTCGTTTTGAAAAGAAAATTATTCTAACATTTCATTATAGATATAAGTATATTTGCTAAATTTCATAAAAAATACTCGATAATATTTATGTATAGTTACATATACTTAAAATCTTATAAAAATCTAAAACTGACATATATAATATAATTATAATATATCTAATTTACTTTAATTAATTAAAAATTTATTCTTACCAATTTATATTATTTTTATTCATATTAATTATATATTATCTACTTAAATTTATTCAAGAAAAATTAAACTAAGTATTAAGCAATTAAGTATAAATATATATGAGAAATTTTAATTTTTATTTACTAACCTAACTCTACTCCCCACTTACGAAGTGGCATCGTCCCGATGTTCAGTGAGTAATAAAAAAGTAGGTTCGAAAAAAAAAATTTATATGATATTATTATTATTTTTTAAATGATATTACTATGATTGAACTAAAATAATAAAATTAAAGAAAACAACATATATATTAAACATAATAAAAACTATTATAAACTTATAGAGAATTAATTAAACATGATACTAAGCTACTAATTAAGAAAACACTAAAACATATCAAACTATAGATGAGCAACCGGGAGTATCAACCGGAAGCAGTCCCATTTGAGAATCACGAGAATGATAAATCTCGTCCGTAGCACCCTCAGGGACTCCATTCAAATGAACACACAGTCTGGATATAAGCCAAGAAAAAGGCATCGGCCTTCCTCTACTACGTCTTTCCACCGCGAAATTAATTGCCGTCTTGTACATTAAAATCCCTCAGTCCACATATGCTCCAACAGTTATTGCATATAATAGAAGCATCTCGTCGTCAGTAACCCTAGAAAAGTCACTAGTGGGATAGATTCGGGAATTAATAAAGTGTTTCCATGCCCTCAGATGAGAGGGTAAAGCCAAAGTGGATGAATCATAGTCATGGTCAAAAAGTGGAAACACATCTTTGGAATGCTTTGCAAAGGCGATTGACAAAATTATAGGCATTTCCGAGCTCCCATTGAAACTCGAAATGTGGGTTTGGAACAAAGCTACAAGGCAGGATTTCAAAAATTTGATTAACAACGACTGAAGAAAAGGTTATAACGATACCCCGAACAGTAATAAGATGAGTTGAGGCTATCGTCGTGACGTCAGATGGAGATGCGTAAAAATCTTGAACAACAGAAATGTTGATTCTACCTCGGGGATGCCTAACCAACTTTCTCCAACCACAGCCTCGGATTAAATTTCGACCCCATTGATCTATTTTTTCCGTGTTTAATCCCTTCTCCATCAGTATAGGAGAATTAACAAAATTCAAATGTCTTGGGAGATTATTATGGAAAGAAGAGGATTGAGAAGCGGGAACCATAGCATCTGGAGTCAGTGGTTCGTAACTACTAACGGAAGGAGTCGAGTTATTAGACATAATTAAAAAAAACTTATACAGAGAAGTGAAGATGAGTAGGAAATGAGCAAGTTCTATGGCTGGCTGATATTTCCTTATATAGAAACATACACATCGTGCAAAAGTAGAAAAGATCTTTGTTTTGGCATTTATTGGGCTTCCCGGATCGATCCGGGAAAGGGCGGATCTATCCGGCCTATCAGATAAAAATCCATGTCAGGTCGGCATACTTACACCGGATCGATCCGGGCACTACTATTCTCTAACAGAGTTGTTTTTGGCTTGAAAATGCCCAGAATTTTTCTAGTTTGTGATATTTGTGCTTAAAAACTTTTGTTTCTTATTTTATTTTTGTAGAATATCGATAACGACAAAATTTACTACACGGTGCGTAAAATAAAATCATACGAAACTAATATAAATTAAAGATCAAAAACTAGTTGTTCGAAAATAAATTGTTTACTTTTCAACACATCATAAAATGTTTCAAATCACTCCTCATCATCTCCCATCTCGACAAGGCTCGAACTCGGCATGGATTGAGAACTAGCAGGATCATGAGTCGACTCAAACAATGGTTCTTGAAAATGCGTCGACATCCTAACCGAACTATCGAATCCCATAGAACTCATCCATGTCGTGATATCAGCAAAAGTGCTTCCCCAGCTTGTCGTGGTGTGGGCAAATGCTCCAAATCCTCCCCAACTAGATGTAGATGCCGCCGTGGTACCTGTCGAAAAATCACCTACACCAATAGTTTGATTTCCAAATGAATGTGACATTGGTTGGAAGTTTGATTGAGGTGGCATTGGTGGAATAATTTCGGGCAAGGTATATGGCTCAGATTGGCAATGCGGAATATCCATTTCGGCGTAGGCAGGGTTCGAAAGTATATTCATCTGATATAAACCTCGCATGCCTTGCCTTAAATCTTCAGACCATTGCCTATTCCTTTCTGCATAGATAGCCATAATGGCATTGGCACGATGAACATCATAGGATAAGGATTGAAACATGTCATAAGTGATGGTATTTGGAAGCTGAGATTGTGTTTGACTTGATGATGGAGGAACAGTGGTGGGTTGGGAAACAGGTGGAATAGGCTGAGGTCGGCGGCGGTTTGGGTTCATAAAATCTATTTTTCCCGCCGGTTGAGCTGGCAAACTAGGGCCTATCAATGTTTCATCAGCCATAATCAGGTTATCATTAGGCAGCTCAGGAACACCTATTTGTCGACATAATGAAGAAATAAAACAAGGAAAAGGCATATGACTGCCTGGTTTAGCAGTCGTGACAAATTCCTTGGCCCGTTTATACATGACTTTGCCTACATCCACAGGTATATCATTGACCATAGCCCATGCAATACAAAGATCCTCTTTACCAAAAATGTCAAATGACGAGTAGGGTAAAGAGTCGAACTAATAAAACGCTTAATGGCTTTCATATCTCTTATACACTTTCCATAGGAAAATCTATTTTCATGCCATCTAGCTGTAGGATCTAACTCGTTCTGGGCTGTTAAGACTATATGGCCAAAATCTGCAGGTTCATCAAGATTACACACTGTATAATAATCCTCATCTTCTGGTATATCAGGAATACCATATATAGCATTTATAATATGAGGAGTAAACGGCACTGTCTTGGTTCTTAAGGTTACAGAGGCTAACTCACCATCTTCTGTTGCATTATGTGTTGCTAACAGAGAATAAAACTCAGAAACCAAGGTCGTGTTAACTTCACCTTCTCTTAAAGCGGCTAACTCCATCCACTGTCTCTTTTCAAAAATCGCTTTCACTTCCTCTCCCAAATCCTTAAAATCTAAACCCCTTTCTATCGCAACTAAACATTTTCCAAACTTATTCCTTAACGCACTTTTAGCTGCTTTAGACGCAGTTCTTTGAAAACTAACGGCTAATTCTTCAGGTGTTAATGGCCTTGTTTCTATGACCGGGATTTGGATTGGGATATTTGGCTTACATTTTTTAGCGCCTTTTGATGATTCGGCCATTCTACGATAACGACACAATAATTTAAAAAACAACAACAAAACAAAACAAAACAACACTACACAAATGAGTAACAAAACAGTTGAAAATAAATAAAAAGTTACATAAAAACGAAATTAACGAAATAAATTACTACATTGTTACCTTATAGTGCTAAAAAAGTTGAAGAGTTGGCCGGAAAAGATGAATGTCGCCGGAGTGAAAGTTGAAGCTTTTTCTTGAAATTTTTTCAAATTTGAACGAAAGATTGAAGAGAAGAGAGGAAAATGAGAAGAAAATAAGGAATGGGGTGGTGTGAGAGTGATTTTAGGTGATGATTTTGAAGAAAAAAATTCGAGGGGGGGGAAGGGGTGTGGGGCGGCTGTTTGAAGAAAAAAAAATTGGAAGAGAAAGAAGAAGGGGAAAACCCGTTCTATGTAGGTTTTTGGGATCCCGGATCGATCCGGGGTTATGTCGGATCGATCCGACCTAAATTTTTTTTTTTTTATTTTTATAACTTTATAAAACTTACTAAAACTCAATAAAACTTAATAAAAATCTTTATGAAACCTTAATAATACTTCTACTAATTTTAAATAAAACTTTTTATAATTTTTTTTTATAAAACTTTAAATAATTTCATAAAGATCCTATATATAAAATTTTCAAAAGTTATATAAATTTTTTTTATATATATAAAAAAATAAAATAAAATATTAAAACTTATAGGGGTCCTAATTCCGCTATTTCTAAATCTTCCAGAGTTCTGATAAAACGTTCTATCAACCTAACTTTGAGAAATGAGGCGTTTGAATTTTCTCTTTGACATCCATCGGGATTTTCGGATAACCACCTAATCGTTCCCTTCTTAACAACATTCAAACACTCATCCTGAGATTTGGTTGTGCTTTCTCCACATTTCCCATTATGCTCACTTTTCCACAGATTCTGCATCACATTAAAAACTTTGCCCTTCTCTTTATCGAACTTCTCGATTTTCCATTACATACTTCTTTCAATCTGATTTCTCTCAATAATTGCTTGTTTTTCTCAAAAACTAAAGCTTCTATTGTAAAAGCGACATCTTTATCAAGGACTAACTTCAAAAGCAAAACAAAAACTCCTAATCTATCTAAAAAAAGCATCCAGTTCTTTTACGTCTGTCCGGTAAAAGACGAAACTAGTTTAAACATATAAAACACAGAAAAGTAAAGTAAAGAAAGATAGCATCTGAGATTCGGTTGAACTTAGTTTTCCTGCTTTGTTAGTTTTTCGGAGGATCGATTAGCAACATTACTTCCTTTTTTAATGAGATCCCTTCACCCTCCACAAATAGCTTTACCCTGTGGCCATTGGCTATAAATGTTGTATTTCCATCAGTTAGTTCAACAGCTCCAGATTTGTAAACCCTTGTTACTCTAAATGGACCTGTCCATCTTGATTTAAGCTTACCTGGAAATAACTTTAAACGTAAATTGTACAATAACACTCGATCACCTACATGGAACTCACGACTATAGATTCTCTTATCGTGAAAAGATTTCATGCGTTCCTTGTAGATTCGAGCGTTTTCATAAGCATCAAGACGAAATTCTTCTAGTTCTGTTAACTGAAGTAATCTATGATCACCGGACTTGACCTTAGGATCGAAATTCAAAAATCTAATAGCCCAAAAGGCACGGTGTTCTAATTCAACTGGGAGATGACAAGATTTACCAAAAACTAGTTTGTATGGGGGACAACCAATTGGTGTTTTAAAGGCTGTTCTGTATGCCCATAATGCATCATCCAGTTTCTCTGCCCAGTTTTTACGATTTGAGTTCACTGTCTTTTTTACAATTCTTTTAATTTCTCTATTAGACACCTCTACCTGTCCACTGGTCTGCGTGGATGATAGGGTGTGCCTAACTTATGTGTTACACCATATTTTTCGATTATCTTGGTAAATGGTCTATTGCAAAAATGTGACCCTCTATCACTAATGATAGCCCTCGGAATGCCATACCTAGTAAATATATTTCTTTTAAGGAACCTTATGACAACTTTGGTATCATTAGTTGGAAGAGCTTCAGCTTCTACCCATTTTGAAACATAATCTACCATTACAAGAATAAATCTTTTTCCAAAAGATATAGGGAAAGGTCCCATGAAATCTATACCCCAAACATCAAACAATTCACACTCTAAAATTGGTTGAAGAGGCATTTCATGTTTTTTCGATATATTTCCCCATTTTTGGCATGATTCACAAGATTTCGCATATTTATATGCATCTCTATACAGTGTAGGCCAATAAAAACCAAATTGTAAAACTTTAAAAGCAGTTTTCCATCCTCCATGGTGACCTCCTGCCTCACGATCATGGAAAAACGATAAAATACTTAAAATCTCATTATCAGGCACACATTTTCTGATTATCCCATCCGAACATTTATGGAAAAGGTCTGGTACTTCCAAGTAATAAAATTTTAAGTCGTAAAAGAATTTCTTTTTCTGTTGCCAAGTCCAATGAGACGGAATATAATCACAGGTAAAGTAATTAACGATATCTCCAAACCAAGGTGACATTTCCTTAGAAGGAATTCTATTCCTTAATAATTGCATGGCTGAAGGAGTATCGATTCTAAACAGTTGTTCATCAGGAAATGAATCTTGTATTTCAATTCCCTTTCCTTCATTTTCCATTCTACTTAGATGATCTGCTACTACATTTTCACTTCCTTTTTTATCTTTAATTTCAATATCAAATTCTTGAAGTAAGAGAATCCATCTAAGAAGACGTGGTTTAACATCTTTCTTACTTAGTAAGTACTTCAGGGCTGAATGGTCTGTATAGATAATAACCTTATATCCAACAATATATGATCTAAACTTATCTAAGGCAAAAATTACAGCCAATAGTTCTTTTTCTGTAGTTGCGTAATTAAGTTGAGCTGCGTTTAATGTGTGAGATGCATAGTAAATTTCTTTGAGCACTTTGTTATATCTTTGACCTAAAACAGCTCCTACAGCTAAATCACTCGCATCACACATAATTTCAAACGGCAACTCCAATTTGGTGCTACTAGCACTGGTGCAGTAGTTAACCTCGCTTTTAGGGTCTGAAAGGCTTCCATACATTTACTATCAAAGTTAAAAGGTACTTCCTTTTCAAGCAAATGACTTAGAGGCTTTGCTATTTTTGAGAAATCTGCAATGAATCTTCTATACAAACCTGCATGTCCAAGAAATCCTCTTAGAGTTCTTAAATTAACTGGTGGAGGTAACTTTTCGATTACCTCGACTTTAGCTTTATCAACTTCGATACCTACTTTAGAGATTCTATGTCCTAAAACAATCCCTTCTGATACCATTAAGTGACACTTTTCCCAGTTTAAAACTAAATTGGTATCTTCACAGCGTTGTAACACTCGTTCTAAGTGCGATAAACATTCATCGAAGGAATCTCCGTATACACTAAAGTCGTCCATAAAAATTTCTAAAAACTTCTCGACCATGTCAGAAAATATAGCCATCATACATCTCTGAAATGTGGCTGGTGCATTACATAAACCAAACGGCATTCTTTTATAAGCGAAGGTTCCATACGGACAAGTGAAAGTAGTCTTTTCTCTATCTCCTGCTGCAATGAATATTTGTAAATATCCTGAATAACCATCTAAGAAATAGTAATACTTATGTCCACTTAAGCGTTCCAACATTTGCATTATGAATGGAAGTGGATGATGATCTTTCTTAGTATGATCGTTAAGTTTTCGAAAATCAATGCACATTCGATATCCGGTAATTTCTCTTGTCGGAATCCATTCATTTTTATCATTTTCCTTTACTGTGAAACCTCCTTTCTTTGGTACCACTTGAGTTGGACTTACCCATTCACTATCAGATATATGAAAGATTATCCCCATTTCTAATAGTTTAATAACCTCTTTCTTAACAATTAGCTGCAAATTCGGATTGAGGCGGCGTTGTGGCTGAATACAAGGTTTAGCGTCCTCCTTTAGAATAATTTTATGAACGCAAATCTCAGGGCTAATTCCTTGAATATCAGCTACTGTCCAACCAAATGCTTTCTTATGCTTTTTCAACATTCTAAGTAATTGGTCTTCTTGTAGCTCAGTTAAGGTTGATGAAATAATAACCGGTAATAGATTATTAGTTTCAAGAAAAGCATACTTAAGATTAAAAAAAAGTGGTTTCAACTCTAGATTACTGGGTGGATCTTCTACTGAAGGTTTTAGAACTGGACCTTCCAGTTCAAATTCTAGATACTGATGCCATGGTGGTTTAGGACTAAAACTTCCTTTATTCAGATAAAGGATTATCTCTTTCATTTCAGTGTCCTTCTTATTCTCTTTATAGATAGACAATGCTAGGCATTCTTCTAATCTGTCTTCATAAGCTGGTAATTGAATTTCATAGACATTATGAATATCCTCTATAAAAGAACATGATTCTGGTGATCTGTATGGATGTTTCATAGCTTTGAATATATTGAAAGCAACTGTATCTTCGTTAACTCTTAGTATGAATTCTCCTTTTTGGACATCGATTAACGTTCTTCCTGTAGCTAGGAATGGACGACCTAGAATAAGTGGCACTGAATATCCTTCTTCCATTTCCATGACCACAAAATCTACTGGAAAGTAAAATTTGTCAATCTTAACCAATACATCCTCGATAATTCCTTTAGGGTATTTAACTGATCTATCTGCCATTTGAAGAGTCATTTCAGTATTCGTAAGTTTTCCTATGCCTAGTTTCTTATAATCCTCATAAGACATGAGATTAATACTTGCTCCAAGATCACATAGTACTTTTTTAAACAAAAATCCTCCAATTTCACAAGGAATTGTAAAACTACCAGGATCATTCATTTTAGGTGGTAATTTATGCTGTAAAATTGCAGAACATTCTTCATTGAGGCAAATATTCTCATATTCTTCTAACTTTTTCTTGTTTGATAGAATATCTTTGAGAAACTTTCCATAGGCAGGCATATTAACTAGAGCTTCGATAACAGGGATATTAACATGAAGATGATGAAAAGTATCAAGGAAACGAGCATACTTCTTATCAGTTTTTATTTTTTAGGTGACTGTACCTATAGAAGTCATCATTTTTTCCATATTTTTAGCTTGAGTAGACACCACACCCATCATATTTTCCATTAGTTTCTCCCATTTTTCAACCCCTTCTGCAGGCTGAGTTGAACTTTGAGTTACTGGTATACTCTGAGTGGTGTGTTCAGGATAGGATCAGGGTAATGATTGTAAATTCTGATTAGAGGTATCTCCCTGATAAACTTGATTATTAGACGAATTCCTATATGGAACTGGATATGGCGGTTGTCCTTGCTTACTAGGGTTTTCAGACCATCGAAAAGTTGGGTGGTCTCTTCTAATAGCATTAAACGAGTTTGAATATGCATTGTTCAAATTCCTATGCTGCTGAAGAAAACTTACCTCCTCTCTCGAATATCCTGTTGGTTCTTCAATCCCTAATGGCACATTTTCCTGATTTGAGTATTGGGGTGTAATATTTTCTGAACTTAGGTTTTTGTTAGATTGTAGGCCATCAAATTTCCTACTCAAATTCTCAAAATCTGCTAGAACTTCTGTATTAGATGTACATTCTCCTGCAAAAGCTACTTTTCTGGTGCTAGAACCGGTTTACCACATTCTGTTATTTTTGGAAATCTTTTCTATAGCATCGTAAACTGTGTGTGCTTCACTGATCATTAAAGAGCCACCACATGCATGATCTACATCCGTACGTGAGTCTTTTCGTAATTTACGACAGAAAAGTTGGATTTGCATATCTAAGGAATAACCATGGTCGGGACAAGCTCTTAACAGTTTTTTAAATCTCTCCCAGGCATTCCCAAGCGTTTCTTCAGATCCTTATCTAAAGTTAGCAACCTCGACTTTTAATTCCAAATTTCGTCCAGGAGTGAAATATTGTTTCAAAAATTTGGTTTGAATATCCTCCCAACTGGTCAGAGAGTGATGTGGAAGAGACATAAACCAATCTCGTGCTCGTCCTTTTAGAGAAAAAGGAAACATAGACATTCTCGTTAACTCACGATGAGTACCTTGAATTTTGGCTGTATTTCACAATTCTTCGAAAAGATAGAGATGATGATGTGGATCTTCATCATCCACTCCTAGAAATTGGGCTCTTGTGTCAATTAAACCAAAAAGATGAGATTTAATTTCGAAATTGTTCGCTCCTTCATTGGGTAAAAGAATGGGATTATTAGTCTGGTTCCTTCTTATGGTCTGATCACAGATAGGTCTCGGGTTTGGTGGGTTATTACGATTATTCTGGTTCCGATTCTGATTATTTCTATTTTGATTATTTGGTATTGGTAGATTCTGATTAAGGTTTTGTCCATGTCCTTGGGCATGAGCAATCCCTTGTTCAAGTGTTTCATCACTGGTTTCGGCCATTCTCGTTTCTCGATTTGACGACGATTCGTCAGGATTTCCCTGACTAGTATGACCACGTTTACTCTCTACTCTTAACTGCCTTTAGTAAGTATTTATGTCAGGCTTATAAGGAGTGAGTGGGGCCTTACCGCTTCTGGTCATCAACTATCGATAAAAGAAAATACTCGACTTTGATAGAAGAAGAAAATTGGTAACTAAAAGAAGGTAGATACCAACGAAAAATAAAATAGAAATGAGATAAGAAAAAGTGTTGACTTATCCTCGAGAATTTTGAGCTGATACAAGTAGTAACCATAGACACAAAGAAAAATTAGCGACGTCCCCGGCAACGGCGCCAGAAAGCTGACGGACTATTTCTAGACTGTTACAATCCTTACCGGCAGTGTACCGGGTCAAATTGTAGTGCTAGTATGGTGAGTCAGGTGTCGAATCCTCAGGGAACGTGGTAATTCTTTTAAGTGTGGTTAAACACCAAACAGCTATTATTAACTCGATCTAAATCGCAGGTTTATCATACGAGTCACTATTATACTAATAAACAGAAAATAAATGCATAATTAAAACTAAACTAATATAATATATAATAATACATACATATATATAATAATACATATATATATATATATATATATATATATATATATATATATATATATATATATATATATATATGTAGATACCAATATATTAAATACTAATAATTATTATTGAACTAGCCAAGATATATGTAATTGAATTATTCAATCTTTTTAGTTTAATGGATGTGCTCGTTCTTCCTTTTTATTAGGTCCAATTGAATAAGTGAAATGGTGCACTCCTCAGCTCAACAGTTCCCTCTCACACGAGCGTACGAAACTGTCATATGTCTCATCAACTGTCCATTGTCATCCAAAAGATTGGGTACTCCATTTTGTCATGCAGTCAATGTAAGGATCTTGATTAGAACGGGTGAATTAACGTAATTAGATCTCGAGTACAGATAATTTCAAGAAGTATTTCTCTTTTTAAAAGATAAAACAATTCTACCCCCGGGTAGGAAATAGGATTCCTTGTCACGTTTTCACTCGACCATTTTTACCCTCCGGTTTTTCTACCTTTTTCTCATATCCTAACTTCACCGTTTAGTTCGTCATTAGGTTATGGTGCGATTCATATTGGTTAATTACTTCAATACGAATATTTTCAATACATTTCAAGTAGAAAACGATTCATCAAATTCAATTTTAATCAATTTTAGTTATAGTCATCATCCATTTTACCAAAAAGATTGAAATATTTCAATTACATATCTTGGCTAGTTATAGATTTAGTCTACTAACATTATAAAGAAAAACATAAAAACCACAAAAATAAAACTTTAGAATATTACCAGGTTACAACTGCTGATTTAGAGGCCGTATTCTCCGGAAATTACAACTTCTTCAACATCGAACTCCCGATAACCGTCCAAGTATTACAACGATACTACGGCTTCTACATTATTTATGGCATAATGCCTACGAATATATACATTAGTACTACTAATTTAAGAGATTAGAAGATATCTATATAAGCTAGTATATATATATATATATATATATATATATATATATATATATATATATATATATATATATATATATATATATATATTGGTACCTCCCATTCAGTCTGCAATCCTGCTGTATTTATAGGCAAATTTTCCAAGGTCGGATCGATCCGAGGTGAAGCCGGATCGATCCGGGAATAAAGAATATTATCCCACCGGCTTATCCTCTGCAGAATCATATGCTAATCATCATTATGTTTCCTAACATAAAGGCCGGATTGATCCGGGGTTAATCCGGATTGATCCGGGTAGCATTTTTCCAAATCTTGATCAGAAAATTGATAAAATCATAACTTGAGCTCTGGATATCCAAATGACATAATTCAAGAAGATTTGGAAAGAACTCTATAAGATCTATAACTTTCATGAAGGACTCTTCTTCAGAAAATGCCTTTTTGATGGGCCATTTGTTCGTCGAAAATATAATTCGATAATAATACTGCGAATTGATGATCCACTTGAATTCTTAATCTCGTAGCACTTCCTTACTTCCTTCAAAAGACATGTTTCAACTTCAAAAAGTTTCGTCACTCAGGGTCTTGGTTTACCTAAAAATCTGCAATAAAATACCAAAAATACCCACGTAAATCTGACACGACACTCCGGTTACTAAACCGGTACAAAATTTATAACTTTTTATTACTTTTACTAGATTTTTATATTATTTTAGACTTATTCATAACTATTAATATTACATAAGATTATCGTTATAATTTCTTATATTTTATATGTTGGTCCCTTGGAAAGGCTTTGGTTAAGTTTAGAGGGGGGGGGGGGGTGAATAAACTTAACACTTAAAACTTTGGAGTTAACAAATTCTGCAGAACTTCAAAGACTCTGCGATACTTGATGAGTCTCTGGTGATACCTTAGTAGCCTCTTGATAAGCAATGAGTCATCGATAGTTAAGTTTGCTGAATTTGTGCAGCGGAATAATATCAAAATTAAGCCTTAATACTTGTTGTTAAATATGATACTAAGTATTAGATACTCGGTAGTGTATGTGTGTGATTTCAGTTGCTAGATTCAGTTGACTGATGAATGTAATAAACTAAGTGCAGAATGTAAATGCTAAAAGTAAATAGGCAGATTTTATAGTGGTTCCAGGTGGTGTAATCCTGTCAGTCCACTCTTCTCCTGTGATGTTGGAGGAAATTCACTAGAGATCTTTGATGTTGCAGTTACAAAGATTCCTAAGATTGCTTGTCCTTCACCAATAACTATGGCTTCACAAACTGAAAACTGGGAACATGTAGGATTCTTTGCTCCCGAGTCTTCCTTTGGTCCTTGAAGGGTAGGATTGCCTCTTCACCCGGCTCCACCACAAACAATGATCTTTCACACAAGCGTGCTTTTATGTCTTGGCGAGGTTCTTTATAAAATAAAGATTGAATCAACTAAATGATTCAGTTGCAGCAGCTTGATTAGGATGATATAATCAGCAGCTTGCAGTCTTCAAGTGTGTAAACTTGATGTAGCTTGAATATAGAATACACTTGAAGAATTTCTCTGGATCAGTAGCTTTAAGTTCGTGAGGTTCAAGCAGGTGTTTTTCATTTGTAATTGCCTCTTTAAAGTTTTTCAAATTTCATCAATCATCCACTTGTTTCTGAGTTGAAGGTCCTCTATTTATAGGTAGGAGTGCATGTGACTTGTATTTGAAATTCAAATGTAACCGTTCCTTGTTTTTGTCCCATCTGATTTGCCTTCTGTCACTATTCATAGGACTGACACTGTCAGAATTCCTTTTTGACAGTGCAGTCTGTCCACCCTTTGACTTATAACCTTTGGTTAAAAATATGAATCATCCCAACGTCTTTTGATCTCAGCCTTTGATTTGTTTGATAAATCAGAGGTAGTTGGCTGTCCTTATCCATGTAATCTTCCAATATAATCTTGAATTAACCGAGGTATATCATCAGCAGGTTCATCAGTCTGCCGAGATACCAATCAGTCTGCTGAACATCAATTTGCTGTGTATAAAATACAATGCTGCTGACTTCTTTTATCTAACTTTTATTTGTGAAGTTAGATTACACCTTTTTAATTATAACCAAGTTCCAAACATCATCCACTTTATGGAACTTTAGACCTATCTACCCTACTGATATTAGACCAGTCTGCTGATATGAATCAGCGGCCTATTACAGTGCTTGTTTGATCAAACCTATTTATGAATCAAACTCTAATAAACCTATACATTGATCTAGACATCTTTTTGCCTTTGCACTATAATAGCTAGTCTGGCACTCATCATCAAAACATAGAAATAAGTCCAACAATTTCCCCTTTTTTGGTGGTGATGCCACTACCCTCACCTAACAGCAAAGCAAAAAGATAAAAACAAAAATAGAACAAATATAGTCATCTTTCATTATAATCATTTGTTCAAAGATATTACAGTCTAGAATCAGCAAAAACATAATGCAGTTAAAGTATGCTGATCTACTGTCTTCTTTCTCTTTTCTTGTCTGGCCTTCTCCACTTGTTCTTGATAGGCCCTGATTTCTGCTATCATATCTCTTAGGATCAAGCGCTTACCGTTGTACTAAAACCAATTGGTGGTAGTAAAGGCGCAACTTTATTTCCTTAAATCACACCATTCTGACGCCATGGGTTGAACTAACATGGGAGGGCGAGTGTCAGACACCCAACAATCCCCCAAAGACTGCTACCCACATTCAACCGGGACACCCGTAGTATGCCCTGGGCCGAAATGGTTTACCACAGAAATGCTGTTGCCAGGATTCGAACCCATGACCTTCTCTGATACCAATTCTTAGGATCAAGCGCTTACCGTTGTACTAAAACCAATTGGTGGTAGTAAAGGCGCAACTTTATTTCCTTAAATCACACCATTACAGCGCCATGGGTTGAACTAACATGGGAGGGCAGAGTGCTGTACACCCAACAATATCCCTCATCCATTCATTTTCAATCAGTGTAAAATCAATGTAGGGATTGACCTCTTTCCACCAGTTCCATGCTTCAGGCAGGAGAAGATTAATCTGATTCACTTTGAATCCAAATTTCATATACAGTTTCTTGAACTCCTCAAGTGAATCCTTTGCTTTTGTGATAGGCAAGTTCCTTTCACCTCTGCCACTTCTTCCACCTCTTCCACTTCTGCCACCTTTGTTGGTTGCCCTTAAGGCTCTAATCCTTGCCTCCCAAAATTTCAGTCCCAAGAAAGAGTTGAGTCCTTCATGAAACCCTTTGTCTTGATAAGGTTTCCTCCTGTTGTAGTACTCTTTCTTGTCTTGCTCAAGAGATCATCGATGAAGTGGACTCTGCCAGTGCAAAGTTGCTGAAAGCATTGGTTTCATCTATCCATCTCTTTTGTGCAAAAAGTCTTGCAGCCTCTTTTGCTGCAGCTGATTGGCCCTCTTCCCCCTTAGTGACATCATCAACAAACTGGGACATTAGGCCATGAACACTCTCCTGTGAGATAACCAGATTATTCAGTTGCCCTTCCATAATCTCAGTTCTGGTATCAATTGCTGTGATCCTTTCTTGCATTGTTTGCTCCAGCAGGGTTATCCTCTCAGTAAGTTTAGGATCAAGCATAGCAGATTGTTGTGCAGCAGCAGGCTCAGCAGGTCTAGGGGTTTCAGCAAGCTTGTCAATTTTTTGATGAATGGAAGTAAATTGATCTTCCAAAAACTTTTCCTTCAAAGTATTTCCTTGCTTGATTCCCCTCACATCTAGCATCATATTATTGACAGCATTTTGAGTAGATGTGAAAATTGAAGTAAATGTGATGGCCAGTTATGCATTGTCTCTCATTTACGATTTCATCAGCTCTTCAAATCTTTGTTCCTGTCTATCAAGTTGAGTTCTTAATCTGTTGCATGTCATTCTGGCGAGTCCTCAACTCATTTAATACTTCTATGGTACCTCACCAGTCATTATTCCACCAGTAGCTTCATCAGCAGGCTCCTCAACATTGTACTGTGGCCTCTGATTGCTCACAACCATTGCCCAACTCCTATCTAATCCAGCAGGATTAGGTCCTTGATATTCTTCTAAGATAGGATCAATGGCTGGTTCTTCAAAAACAGGTACAAATGCCTGTGGGGGATCAACATCAACATCTTCTTCTTCAGGCATCTGGAACACCTCATCACTAAAGTCATAGTCCAGCAGCTGCTCTTCCTCATTAACAACAGTCTGCTGACCAACTTTCCCTTTAGTGGTCTTGTCTTCAGTAGGCTCCACTACATCAGCCTCTTGAACAACAACAGGGGTTTCCTCCAAACCCAAATTAGGTTCCAACCTTTGTCCAGGTGCTGTTTGAGACTCAGCAGCCTGTACCTCCTGTTCCAACCTGTGTCCAGGTGCTGTTTGTAACTCAGCAGCCTATACCTCCTCTTCAACTCTTTGTGGATTGAATATAGCCTCATTATCCACTTGGAATCCTTCAGCATGACCAATCTTGGTCAGAGTAATGGCAGTTTTAGTAAGAATGCCCTCAAAGTCAAATCCATCTTGATATTTAATAGATTCTTCTGAGCTGGCACTAGGTTCACTGAAGTCAGTGACCTTCTCTTCATCCAAATCCTCACTGCTCAGTTCGGTTTGTGCAAGAGGGCTCTACAACATGGAATGTAGAAGATTCATCAGCTGGCCTACCAGCACTTAAATTAATTCCTTCATTGATCAATGCTTCCAGATCATCCATGGTAAGATCATGTAGATCCTCATCCATTTCTCCAGTCTGCTGGCCCTCAGCAGACTTACCAGTCTCAGTGGGTTCAGCTTCTATGCCATCAATGGCTCCTTGACCAGTAGCTTCAATTGTTGTTTCTCTAGCCACTCCACTGGTCTCCCCAGGGAACATGGGGGAATCATCATCAGAGTCTGATGAATCACTGTCTGGTGTGTACGTTGGATCTGTGAACATAATTCCTCCACTTTTCTTTCCTTCATCCAAAAGATCCATCAGCCTGGATTGCAGCATGCTAGTGTCTAACAAATCCAACAGGCTGTCCACACCCAGTTGCTCAAATGCCAATTCTTCAAATCCACTCATTGGATCAGCAGCTGGTTTCTGTCTCTTGTAGAATCCAAACTTCCACTGAAAGTAGTTTTGCACCTTTTTGAAGTTAGGATCTACTTTGTCTTTCTTATATGCCTTCTCATATGGCATAGATGGCTTTCTAGTGGCAGGTTCAGTAGCCTGCTGACCTCCAAAAGCTCCCACAAGTAAATTCATTGTTTCTTCAACAGATGTTTCAAAGTCAGTAAGTTGCTGAGATTGTAAATTTGTACCTACTACTTCCATCTGTACAACACTTGGTTCCCCCTGACTTACATGCTCATCAGCAGGGTTAGAAGCAGACTGCTCTTCCCCCTGAGTTCATGCAACAATTGCAGGGTCTTCAACCAATTCTTCAACTACCACATCAGGTTCAGGTTCAGTGGTTTGCTGTGGGTCTTCAGTGGATACTACAATAGGCTCAGGGTCAGTAGACTGCTGTATATCTCCAACAGATTGCTCAACAACAACCTATTCAGCTTCAGTAGACTTAACAACCTCTTCTGGTGAGGAGTCAGTAATTTCAACTGGCTTGATGATAGTTAAGGGCTCAGCCTCAATAGCCTCTTCTTCCTTTTCTACTGATGCTTCTTCTTGGACTCTTTGTGCCTCCAAGGTTTTCAATTCTTTTCCCTTTCCATGTTTCTTTTTCTGGATAATTTCTTTTCTTCTCTTGGAAAGTGGTTCATCATCTTTTTCAACCACAGTAGACTTCCTCTTTCTACTGGCTTCCTTCTGTTGTTCCCTCAGAATCTCAACAACAGTTCTTCTTGCAAAGAACAACAGTGGTCAGAAACCTCTTCTCAATTTGGACCCTCAGCAGTACAACAAGATGTGTCTTTGTTTGCTTCTTTGTCTTTTTAGGCTTTAAGATTTCAGTGATCTTCCTTGTATCTGCAGTCTTTCTTTTCTCAGTGGTCTTCTTTGGTGCCGCAGGTTTGATGACGGTCAAATTATACCCGTAAAAGTCATCAACATTGACCTTAAATCGAGATTAATAATGTATATTTCATATTAAATCTCTTTTTTATATTTATTATTTAAATTAAGTGATTATTAATATGATATTTGGTATTTAGCTGTTTTTATTATTAAAAGGCCGAATTATTGTGCGATAAATGCTGATTTTGCAGATCACGACAAATCGAGAGGATTAATGTCATTCAATCAATGGTCTCAAGATAATAGAGGAATAAAATCGGAGCATTAAATGAAAGATTAATCAGATCAACATGCAAGCGTGCAGTGGGGAACAAGATAGACGAAAAGCGCGTTTAACACGAGCAGAGGGAGGCTCGGTTGACCGAGCCCTATCATTCGGTCGACCGAGTATGTTGGTTCGGTCACTCAATGGATTTTCGCGTGTATATCTTCTAGATCCTCCCTAGGTCGGTTAAAACCTCTATATAAGAAGCAGCTATGAAATTTGTAAAAACACACCGACAGACACCTTAGACATACATACAATACCTTATACCTTTTTATCAATTACATTCATAGCTTTGGTACGTTACAATGTAGCTGTCCAGCAGTTTATTATGGCTACAAATATGTAAGCCTTTAATTTTCTGTTGTTTTTATTTTTAGTAATTAATTCCCCAATTATGCTTTATCGTTTGAGTTAGTTAATCATAGCTAGATGATGTAGATCTAGGCTATGACGTTGGGAAGGTGGCGATACCTTGTCTATGAGGATCCCATAACCTACGTCATCTACTCAGTTTCTATCCATGAATCTGCATTGTTTAATTAATGTGTATCTAATTTAGTTTATATGAATGCTTTACGAATTACTGTTTAATCCGTTGTGTATGATGAAATGCTGAGAGATATATTTATGGATGCAATCTGGGGGAAAGGACCATTCGGTCGACCGAGTGTCTGTATTCGGTCGACCGAGCCAACTTGTTCATCCGTTAGATAGCCATGTCTTTATGGTTAGGTTAACTTAATAGAATTTATCATCTAGGTAGGTATGGCTACGGCTACGTTGCTCGTCTGTTTTAATTAGCGTATGATTAGAAAATACCAATATAGGACTCCTAGGTCGGCTCACGAATGATCTTCTGGGACTTTCAGCGAGACCTAGATCTGTTTTGTATTAGGGAATTGACGTCATCTAGTTGTACGTAAATCGTAGATTAACATGAGACAGTGCAGGTAATTGTTAATGGGACGAAGACTGATGCGATCGTTTAGGAAGTACGCCTAACCATAGGAATGTTGCCTAGACGAGGTGTACGATTAATATCGGCATCCTTAGTGTCGTAAGCGTGCGAGTTATATGAGATGGAAGCCTAAAAAGCGAAGTCACGTAATGTAGCACAGTGATCTAGTGACCTAACTGGTGCTAAGTCAAGTTTAAGAGGATGACTCCCGTAGCCAATCTAAGATAGATACAAACGTATTGATAGTTAATAAGTTTTGTTTATCATATAAATTGTTTAGGTCCAAACGATAAAGACTATAATTGGGGAGGTTAATTACATTATTTGTCTATGTGTCGTGTCGTGTCAATTTATCTTTTCTTGTCCTTTGTTGGTCGTAGACCGCCTGTGTGTCCTTGGCATGGATGATTAATTGTTTGTATATAAAATGATCCACAATTGGTTCCTTGTGGGATAGACCTTGATTCACTATAGCTATACTACGATGGGCCTTGTCCTCTTGCTAGTATTGGTTTATGGTGGTCAAGTATATTATAACCTGATTGATCCCGATCAAGTTTTTGGCGCCGTTGCCGGGGAACCAACGGTCAATTTTATATATAAATAATTTTCTTATTCATGTCAAATTTTCTGTTTTAGAGTCAGTTTTTACGTTTTGAGTCCCTCTAGTTGTCTGCTCTTTCTGAAAATTCCAGATTCTTAAAATAAAAATAAAAAATATATATAGAAAAAAATTTATTCGGTCCACCGAGAGACCTCATTCGGTCGACCGAGAATTTATTTTTGTTTTGTTCTTGTTCTGTTCTGTTTACACGGTTTCTGATTTGTGTTTTTCGAGTCTGGAATTTCGCGTGTCTGTTTATCCCCGTATGTTTAATCCGTAGGTCTGATAGCAGCATGAGAAACCATGTTAAAAATCAGTCTATGGTCTGTTTTGTTTTTCTTCTGTTTGCAGAAACCAGGGAAGCAATAATCTGAGTCAGTAATTTTTCAAGGGCGCTGAGAAAATAACCCAGCAACATGCGGAATTACTACTCTACGATGGGAAAAGCGATGGAAGCAATACCTTTAAAACACCAAGATGGCTCTGAAAAAAAATTTAAAGGCTTAAATTCTTCGTGGTACAATGTTGAAGGCAAGTTACTACCTTTTTTGCTTATGTTTTACTACCCCTTGGTTTTTTGAGCATAAGTTAGCCTATACATGAACCTTAGTATGAATCTTAGCCCGGAGTTAGTTTGTAAGATTAATTCTATTAGTGTCGAAGGTTTTGCCCCATATCTGTCTTATCTAGAGGGTGTAGGGAAGCATGTAGTCGTTGAAAGGAAGCAGTGAATAAAGAGTTCCACGTAGTTCTGTTAAAATCTCTTTGTCCTATGCATGAGATTGCTTCTACTGGCCAGGGGAGCAACAAATTGTGTAGTTTAAGCATTCACAATCTAAAGAAGACGTTGAGTTTTGAGAGAACACCATCTTCTGCTTTCGTTGAGTTTTATGGTGATGGCTTCTCGGTGAACCCACCTTAAATGTAAAACGAGATTACGCTTTGGGTGACAATTTAGAAATCGGAGACTCTTAGTACATTGGTTCGAAATGGTCTAACCATGGTGGCGAGTTTAACCGAGCCTCGGCTCAATCGACTCCCTCCACGTGTGATGTACGTTACAGCAGTTCCACAAGACTTACCATAGCCGATAAGCCTTCGGGCTAAACGGGGCTTAATCTTGACGGATTGGCCTGAACTGCACATATGTTCCAACGAATAAGACGGCGTAGGCTTGCCTACATAACCGACCTTATTCGGAGTAACTTTGACTCATTGTTTCTTATTGTCAAGGCCAAAACCGTAATTTTAACCGAGTTTCTTAGCATTCACTAATTCCTAAAACGAGAGCCGAGGTAAGAGCTTTGGATAAATGGTATGGATAAATGTCGTTTCCTTGGTCTCACAACCAAGGGAAGGTATTAATCGGCAAAAGCAATGAGCCCACCTCATATAGTGCTCGAGGGGTCAATATCTGGCGATCCAAGAATGATAACTGACAAGAATAATCTTTTGAAAGTCGAGCTGAGGACTTTAAACTCAGAACTACTTCTTTAAAACCCTTAGGATTTCTGTTTAGGATTTTAGGTTTTGTTTTCTTTGAGTCAAATAAAAGTAACGTGACATATGTTGAGGTTTTTTATTTTGCCGTGTTCCGATGGCCATTAGGCTAAGGATGTGCAAAAAAATTTTACTCAATATAGGCCACGTGAATTAGAGTTTCTTAGGAGAGTCGAGAAATTGCTAAAGAAAAGGAAATTTAGCAATCAATCTTAAGATGGAAGCATTAAGAGAGCTTGAGAATTACTGAAAATATAACAAAGAATGATTGGTGCGAACAAGAACAATTTTGGTCAACTTCCAAAATCTTTTAGAATGGTGATCCAAGTGAAAATACAAAGTGGTGCGCAATTCATTCTGCAACTACCCTTATCATTTCATTTATACCTTTTCACCCTTCAACCTTTTCGATCCTCTCACCAATCTACCCCAACAGTTCACATTTCTAACCATTCTTTCATCGCCTCTCTTTCTTTCCATCCGTTTCACTCTCCCACCCAATCCTTTAAACAATTCTCAATCCCAAAAACATAATTTCTTACCCACCCTTTATCTTTTCTTCCCATCCTTATGTGTATCTTTTTCTAATCCCATCATATCTCAACCTCCATTTTGCTTACACAATACCCTTGTGTTGCGGAATTTGAAATATTGCTAAGCTTTAATGATTATCTTTTATCATTTTGATTTTCATGATCCTAGTTGGGGTACGTGTAGCTCTGACCCTAGCTAGATTTTAAAGGTTTTTGGTTCGATCAACGTACAACTTATCTTTCTACCGGAAGTTTTAAATTTCACACTTTTCCGTCTATTCCGGCATTTCTAGATGATAAGTTTTGTTCTGCACTATCACACCGATCCGACCTTGTTGATGACGGTTATGACTTTTACATGATACATTGGGTTATTAGTAATTTCGAGGAGTAGCTACATCTCCCTAAGTTGTTGATATCCAATGCAAGCGAGAAGTTTCTGCGCTAAGTATTTGATTTTATCTTTAGTCTATAGGTCGCATTGAATCTGTTATACCTTACCAAGTTTCTCTTTTATAATGGCCTGAATACATAGTGAGCCAGTCAACCTCGTGTTTTCCCACATGGGGTCATGCTCTTTGATCTTTGTCTTTTCCACCCGGTTTTAAGAATATTTAGGCGGTGGAGGTTGTAGATAAAGACCACCATCTGTAGTTGCTTGTTTATTTTTCTTTCTATTTAGTATTTTTCTTTTTGGTTTCCCTTGTCATTGGTTGTATAAAATAAAGTGGCTTAAACTGTTTTTAGGTATTTATACCTCATTACTGCCACATTATTCTATAACTTCCATAGACATGGTGTTATTAACGGTTTCGTGGAGTTTGTCTACTTATACAGGTTTTCACTTGCTTCTCCACAACGTGCTGACATTTACTCTGATATTGTTCCTTTACTTGAGAGCCGTTTCCAGAGCTAAGTCTTTTTCTTAAATTCTCATTTATTTTTGTCATTGAGGACAATGCCATGTTTAAGTGAGGGGTAGGAGACTTAGCTATGTTATGTTATGATTGAAATTTGAATGAAACGGTAGAAAAATTGAAAAATTGAATAAACACCATATTATGTATCTCGTACCCTTAGAATTGTGAGTTCCTAGCTAAGAATTGATAGGAAAGGAACCAAGTTTCATGAGTACGTGATCATTTTATACTTATGTTAAGTAAATTTAAGGATATTCATGCCCGTTTTTGCGAGTAGTTATTTATTATTCAATTACTCAATCTATGCATCGAGTATACCGCACGAATCATAATAACTGACGAATATTGTGTACATTGCATAGATAATTGGTTATGTAAACTTAGTGTCAATATCTCTCGGCTGATGTATTCTGATATTCTTGCCAACAAAAGCGGAGTAATAAGCTTGAGACGTACCTGTGTTTGACAATGCGTTAAAACACTGGGCTTGTAGTAACATTACCAAAGTAGCCCCGCGCTTGTGGTAATATTCAATGCTATGCATGATCTAAGATAGGGGATACTCTAAAAAGTTTTCTTCCTTGAGATTGATAGTATTTGAAAAATATGAAGATATGAAAGAATATTCAACTCTTTAAGAGGCTTTGAGTAGTACTCGGTCTCCAAGTCCAAAAACCCTATAGATACGCTCTTGCTTATTGTTCTAGTGCTTTAACCATTGCGAGGCTTAAGAAGTATGAATGTCGATGTTGGTGAATTTTGATATGAGGAGTGCATAAACTCTAATCTTGCCACATTTATATAAAACCAATGCACATGCACACATCACTTCGATTCATAGCGAGTAGTGAATAATGGATATCTTATGAGCATGACTAGTATGAGTTGACTTGAGTTTCTTGCGTAAGTATGATTCGACCATGGAAAATGTTGTCTTGGGGAATGACTTATTGATGCTTTGTTCGGGATGATCAAAGTCTAAGTGGGGGGTAGTTGATGACGGTCAAATTATACCCGTAAAAGTCATCAACATTGACCATAAATCGAGATTAATAATGTATATTTCATATTAAATCACTTGTTTATATTTATTATTTAATGTTAAGTGCTAATTAATATGATATTTGGTATTTAGCTGTTTTTATTATTAAAAGGCCGAATTATTGTGCGATAAATGCTGATTTTGCAGATCACGACAAATCGAGAGGATTAATGTCATTCAATCAATGGTCTCAAGATAATAGAGGAAGAAAATCGGAGCATTAAATGAAAGATTAATCAGATCAACATGCAAGCGTGCAAATGGGGAACAAGATAGATTTAAAAGCGCGTTTAACACGAGCAGAGGGAGGCTCGGTTGACCGAGCCCTATCATTCGGTCGACCGAGTATGTCGGTTCGGTCACTCACGGGATTTTCGCGTGTATATCTTCTAGATCCTCCCTAGGTCGGTTAAAACCTCTATATTATCAGCAGCTATGAAATTTGTAAAAACACACCGACAGACACCTTAGACATACATACAATACCTTATACCTTTTTATCAATTACATTCATAGCTTTGGTACGTTACAATGTAGCTGTCCAGCAGTTTATTATGGCTACAAATATGTAAGCCTTTAATTTTATGTTGTTTTTATTTTTAGTAATTAATTCCCCAATTATGCTTTATCGTTTGAGTTAGTTAATCATAGCTAGATGATGTAGATCTAGGCTATGACGTTGGGAAGGTGGCGATACCTTGTCTATGAGGATCCCATAACCTACGTCATCTACTCAGTTTCTATCCATGAATCTGCATTGTTTAATTAATGTGTATCTAATTTAGTTTATATGAATGCTTTACGAATTACTGTTTAATCCGTTGTGTATGATGAAACGCTGAGAGATATATTTATGGATGCAATCTGGGGGTAAGGACCATTCGGTCGACCGAGTGTCTGTATTCAGTCGACCGAGCCAACCTGTTCATCCGTTAGATAGCCATGTCTTTATGGTTAGGTTAACTTAATAGAATTTATCATCTTGGTAGGTATGGCTATGGCTACGTTGCTCGTCTATTTTAATTAGCGTATGATTAGAAAATACCAATACAGGACTCCTAGGTCGGCTCACGAATGATCTTCCGGGACTTTCAGCGAGACCTAGATCTGTTTTGTATTAGGGAATTGACGTCATCTAGTTGTACGTAAATCGTAGATTAACATGAGACAGTGCAGGTAATTGTTAATGGGACGAAGACTGATGCGATCGTTTAGGAAGTACGCCTAACCATAGGAATGTTGCCTAGAAGAGGTGTACGATTAATATCGGCATCCTTAGTGTCGTAAGCGTGCGAGTTATATGAGATGGAAGCCTAAAAAGCGAAGTCACGTAATGTAGCACAGTGATCTAGTGACCTAACTGGTGCTAAGTCAAGTTTAAGAGGATGACTCCCGTAGCCAATCTAAGATAGATACAAACGGATTGATAGTTAATAATTTTTGTTTACCATATAAATTGTTTAGGTCCAAACGATAAAGACTATAATTGGGGAGGCTAATTACGTTATTTGTCTATGTGTCGTGTCGTGTCAATTTATCTTTTCTTGTCCTTTGTTGGTCGTAGACCGCCTTTGTGTCCTTGGCATGGATGATTAATTGTTTGTATATAAAATGATCCACAATTGGTTCCTTGTGGGATCAACCTTGATTCACTATAGCTATACTACGATGGGCCTAGTCCTCTTGCTAGTATTGGTTTATGGTGGTCAAGTATATTATAACCTGATTGACCCCGATCAAGGTTTAGTAGATTTCTTCTTAGTTTGCTGGACCTGCTCACCACCAGCATCACCATCATCTCCACCATTATCATCATCAGCAGCCTCTGCAACACCTTCTTCATCATCATCAAGACCAAGAATAGCTTGATCAATTTCTTTCTTGTATCTAGATTGATTTATCTTTTCAGGTGCTACATCAGGGATTTCCAGATGATTCAGCAGGGTCTAAACCATCAATCCTAAGGGTAAGGCCTTGGATTTCCTTTTCCCTTCTCTTTCTTCCTTGGCTACTTTCTTCATATAATGAATGAAGTATCCAGCCCAATCAAATCTCATGCTCCTGCAAATAATCATCATCAACTCTATCTTGGGTCCTGATAGAGTATCCATACTTCCAACCAGTCCAAGTATGTTCTTTGCAATGAGTTTGCTCAGTAGACCGTACTCATTCCCAATATGTCTACAATTGATGCCTGGAACGGATTTGGCGGCTTCATTTGTTTTGATTTGATAAACAAAAGCCATCTTGGATAGTCCCATTGCTTCAGGATTTACTAGACCATCCATTACTTCTTCAAATCCAAAAACTTACCTCAACAGACTTGAGGAAATTTTTGTTTCTTGTCCATTCACAGCCGTTTTGAATGCTTCAGTTCCTTCCTTTATTTGAATGTTCCTCCAGAAACTGACAACATTAGTATATGAGATTGTCTCCAATCTTATATTCAAACACATTCTCCGAGACATCAAAGATATCTCCGTATTCTTCTACCAATGTTGATGGCTAATTCGACCAGTTAGCATCAACAACAAAACCTCTAACACTTTGGCTTGACTCAATCTGAACATCAACCTTTTCCGCCATTTTTATGAGAAGAATAAGATGAAGAAGATAGATTGTAAATCTGTGTTCACACAGTGTAAAATCGTAGTGATAAAGCAGATTTTGCAAGTAGAGAAGATCTGCTGTGAGTAGGTCTGTATAAATAGACAGTGAGTAGTTGTAACTGTCAGTGCACGTACATTGATGCTTGGCCAAGATTAATCTGAGTAAATGTGGTCTTGACACGTGTTCCATAACTCCTCCATAGCATTTTGTAACCGTTGGATTGTGTTAACTATGGTAATAATGGATAAAATAAATATCCCACCAATTGCTCTTTGACTATAATAAAGTTTGACTGAATAACGTTCCATTCAAAGCAGGTTGTCCTCAAAGAGGGTGGCTCTCGATCTGGCGATGAAGGTGCTTCAAGATGCTTTCGACAGAGTGACTCTGTTGATCCTTGATTTCTTCTTGTTTTATTCAATTGATAATACAAGATGAAGTTTAATACCAATGACTGATCTGTCAAGTGAGCTCACCCAACATGACAAAGACCAATCCCCTTGGCAACCTCATTTGCTTAATTGTCCAAACATAAGTACATGGAATTGTTGATACCAATAACTAATCTGCTAAGTGAGCTCACCCAACATAGCAAAGACTAATCCCCTTGGTGAATTCCAGTACACTGCTGATTATCAGTCAACTTTTATAATTCCAAGTTCAGTCCTTAATTTGGTAAATCTTTCACTATCAAGTGGTTTAGTGAAAATATCAGCAAGTTGATTTTCAGTAGGTATATATAGAACCACCACATCTTTCTTTTCAACAAGATCTCTTATAAAATGATGTCTCACATCAATATGCTTAGTTCTTGAGTGCAAAACAGGATTTTCAGTGATTGCAATTGCACTTGTGTTGTCACACATGATTGGAATTTCCTTTTCCTCAATTACATAATCCCTTAACTGTTGTCTTAACCACAGTACTTGTGCACAGCAACTTCCAGCAGCAATGTATTCAGCTTCAGCAGTGGAAGTTGAAATAGAATTCTGTTTCTTGCTATACCAGGAGACCAGTCTATTTCCCATTAACTGACAGGTTCCTGAGGTGATTTTTCTATCAATCTTGCAACCAGCATAATCAGAATCTGAGTAGGATATAACCTTGAAGCTTCCATCCTTGGAATACCATATCCCTACTCCCAAAGTTTCTTTTAGGTACTTAATGACTCTTTTGACTGCACCTAAATGACTTTCTTTAGGTTTAGATTGAAATCTTGAACAAACACCTACAACAAAGGATATATCAGGTCTTCTAGCAGTAAGGTACAACAGACTGCCTATCATCCTTCTGTATAAGGTCTGATCAACATATTTTCCTTCTTTATCTTCATCCAATCTGATATTTGTGCTCATTGGAGTTGATATCTTGGTGCTGTTTTCCATACCAAACTTCTTCAGCAACTCCTTGGTATACTTGGTTTGATGAATGAAGATTCCATCTTTCATTTGTTTGACTTGCAATCCCAAAAAGTAGTTCATTTCTCCCATCATACTCATTTGGAACTTGCTCTTCATTAGATTTGCAAACTTTTCACATAACAGTTCATTTTCAGAACCAAAGATTATGTCATCAACATAAATCTGTACCAGCAGGGTGCTGTCACCTTCACTGATTCTGAATAAAGTTTTATCAATGGTTCCTTTTGTAAAACCATTGTCCACCAAGAATTGAGATAGAGTCTCATACCATGCTCTTGGTGCTTGCTTCAATCCATAAAGTGTTTTGTTGAGTCTATACACTTTATCTTCTTGATCTTTAACTTCAAATCCAGGAGGTTGTTGTACATACACTTCCTCCTATAGAATGCCATTCAAGAATGCGCTTTTGACATCCATTTGATATACTTTGAAGTTCTTATATGCAGCATGTGCCAAGAATAATCTGATAGCTTCCAATCTTGCAACAGGTGATAAGTTTCACCAAAATCTATTCATTCTGCTTGAGAATAGCCTTTTGCAACTAGTCTGGCCTTGTTCCTTACAATGGTACCAGATTCATCAAGTTTATTTCTGTATACCCACTTAGTACCAATGATATTTGCATGACTTGGCCTTTTAACTAGTGTCCAAACTTGATTTCTTTCAAATTCATTCAATTCTTCTTGCATAGCAATTATCCAATCTGGATCTGAAATTGCTTCTTCAACAACTTTTGGTTCCATTTGTGATATAAAATAAGTGAACATAGCTTCCAGTTGTCTTCTAGTCCTTACACCTTGCTGTACATTCCCAATAACTTGTTCAGCAGGGTGATTCCTTAACCATTGTGGATTCTGGTTAGTTAGATTATCAGGAACCTCGTCTTCAGTAGGGTCTGCTGTAGCTTCTTCAACAACAGGGGGTTCAGAAGATCCTTGAATTGCTTCAGTTGTTGCATCAGTAATGTCACCAGCAGGGTGTTCAGCAGGGGTAGTGTCAGAATTTTTTAAGTCATTGAGTCTTTCCAAAACTTCAACACAATCTGCATCAATGACTTGTTGATTCTCAGCAGGTTCACAATCTTCATCTTCCATACCAATGAACTTAGGTTCATCAAACACAACATGGATTGTTTCTTCATGCTTCAGTGACCTCTTGTTCAGTACCCTGAATGCCTTGCTGACTGAAGAATATCCCAAGAAAATTCCTTCATCTGATTTTGGTTGGAAAGTCTTCAAATGAACCTTGTGATTTAGGATAAAACATTTACTTCCAAATGGATGGAAATAGGATATATTAGGTTTCCTTCCATTCCAAATCTCATAAAGTGTCTTCAGCAGCTTCTTGTTCATTGATGTTCTGTTTTGTGTATAGCATGCTGTGTTAACTGCTTCAGCCCAATATCTTTCAGGTAGCAATGCTTCACATATCATTGTCCTTCCTGCTTCTTTTAAAGTCCTGTTTCTTTTTTCAGCAACCCCATTTTGCTGAGGTGTACCAGCAGCAGCAAGTTGATGTAGTACACCATTCTGTTCACAGTATTCTCTTATCACTTTGTTAGGAAATTCTGTACCCTGATCTGATCATATTTTTATTACTGTTAAAATTTTCTTATTTTGTAATCTCTTCAAAAGATTAGGCATGCATTTGAGTGTTTCACTTTTCTTGTTCATAAATATCACCCCAAGTGTACCTTGAATAATCATCCACAACCACTAAGGTGTATTTCTTTCCTGTCACACATGTTGGAGTTATTGGTCCAAATAGATCCATATGCATCAGCTCCAACACTCTATTAGTTGATTGTTTAGTTTTTGACTTGAAGCTTGACTTTATCTGTTTACCCTGCTGACATGCATCACATATAGCATCCTTCTTGAATGTGATCTCAGGTAAACCAATCACCAGCTTCTTCTTCACCAACTGATTGATATCATCAAAATTTAGATGATTCAACTTCTTGTGCCATAACCAATTGAGTTTTGACTTGGTATACATAATCAGGCTGGTTTCTGGAACTGCAGTAGACCAATCCACAACATACATGTTTTGTTGTCTTCTACCAGCCAGTACAATTTGATCACCTCTTTCACTAATGACAATACAGTTGTTTTTGTCAAAAGTGACCTTGTATCCCATGTCTGAATTGTCCGATTGCTCGGCAAGTTGTAATCCGATCCTTCCACATATGCAACATTCTTGATTGTAAGTCCATTTCTCACAAGTGTGCCATATCCTCTTGTGTATCCAGGTGTATTCTTGTTGCCAAAATTCAACCTTGGACCATATTTTGCCACAAAGTTTGATAAACAGTGTTTATTCTTTGTCATATGTCTGGAACATCCACTGTAAAAGTACCAGACACCCTACAAAACAAAGTTAATACATTTTAGGTACCCAAACCTGTTTGGGTCCATAGTGGTCAGTAGTAAGCATGACTTTTGGTAAGTTTCCATAAGGTCTTCTCCTAAAAGTGTCATACTATGGTTCATACATGTATTCCACACATCCATAATTCCTAACAGTAGGTTGTGTAGGATTCACATATGTTTTCTGGCCTTTTGGTTTATAATGTTGAAGTGACTTTTGGTGTTAGAAGCATTAGTATAACCATTTGTTTCTTTGTCTGTTAGGAGCAATACTCGTAGTATGGAGTCTCTTTGAGGTCCCCGCTTTGAGGCCTTTTATAAGTCCTCTCACGAGTCCTTTGTTGATTCCATTGCTTAGGTTTTACCCTAGCAGCATGGTTATACTGATTGTTTCTATCAGCAGGTATAAGAATATTCCAATCATCATCAGTAGGGAACAGTCTACCTTTCCCCCTGAGATAAGTATCCCTTGAATGATTAACATTTTTAGATTTAGGATTCTTATCCTTGGAATATTTCTGACCTTTAACTTTTTGTGGTCCAGCAGACTTGGTAGCAGGTCTACTATCAGTAGGTCTAGAAGGTCCAGCAGTCCTATTTTTGGATTTGTTCTTTTTATTAGGAGCTGTTGACTTCTTTGACTTCTGAATTGCTTCCTTGAAGTATTCTCAGTAGGTTTTACTGCCTCAGCAACCTTACTTGGAGTTGGATCTTCTGCAGGTACAAACTTAGGACCAATTCTGGCACTAGGTTCAGTAACCTTACTGGATCCACTCTTTTTGGATTGTTGAGTTCCAAATCCAAGCCCTGTTCTATCACCATAAGGCTTTCCAGATTTGTATGCAGTAGTGGAGAAAGATGGTTCAGCAGATTCAGAGGCTGCTGGATGTTCAGCAGGCTTACACTGATTCTGTCCAACATCTTTTTCCTTTCCTTTGAGAACTCTTAATTCAGCTTTCAATCTTCCAACTTCTAGTTCAAGAGCTTCTTTTTCAGCCTTCACAATCTCATAACCAGATTGTATTATCCTCAGTTGATTAAGGATGGCATCCAAAGTCTCATTATTGTCAGAATTTCTAGGATTTGAACCACAAGTTGATTCACAATCACTTCCAGCAGGAGTATTGATAGATACAGTATTGTATCCCTCCTCAGTTTCATCCATATTGGCCATCAAAGCATAATCTTCCATATCAGCAACCAGTGCTGTGTCATCTGATTCATTTCCTTTTCCAGATTCCACTTCATACCCTGATTCATCTTCACCAACCATAGCCTTCTTGCCATGTCTTCTTTGTTGAATCTTGGTCTTTAGTAGGTCTGGACAATCAGGTCTAAAGTGTCCAGGCTTCTTGCAGTTGAAGAAAAGATAATCAGGTTCCTTGCCTTGTTTTAACTCAGGACAGTCAGGTTTGAAGTGTTCTGGTTTCTTGAATGAAAACACAGATAGTCATTGTCTTTCTTTGATTCTTCTTTCTTTCTTTCAGTAGGCCTCTTTGTGAAGTTTCTTGAAGGGGCCTTTTCAGTCTTCATCATCCTGATTTTCTTGCTCAGTAGGGCAATCTGCTCTTGCATCTCATCCAGTAGATCATCTTGTCCTCCAGATGTTTCTTCCTGATGTGAAGCAGCCAATGCAGTGGTCTTTGGCTCTTCTTTTTCACTCTCAGGTATAAGCTTTTTGCTAAATTCATAAGCCTTAAGATCTAAAAATAACTTGAAGGTGTCTTCTTCATGCAACTTTCTCATTTCTTCTATTGCAGTCACCTTCATTTTCAAAACATCCTTTGCAGGTAGAGCCTCCAGAATTTTTGTGTTAATTTCTTCTTTTGAATAACTTACACTCAGCAAGGTAAGTTCGTCCAGGATAGCATTGAATCTAGATTCCATTTGCTCAATGGTTTCATTAGGTAACATCTTGAACTTTTGAAACCTCTTTTTGACCACACCGATTTTGTTCTTCTTTATTGCATCAGTGCCTTCACAGATCAACTGTATCTTGTCCCAAAGTTCCTTTGCAGTTTTGCAATCTTTAACCTTCATGTACATATTGCTATCCAAGGTTCTGTAAATGATATCAATAGCAATGTTGTTGAGGTTTGCTCTCTTCCTATCTTCTGCATTCCATTCTCTTTTTGGCTTTGGAATGTACTCGGTAGTTTCACCCACTGTTACTGACTTGGTAATCTCCAGTGGTCCATCAGTAAGTACATCCATCATCTCATCATGAGTTGAAGCAAGGTAAGCCTGCATTCGACGTTTATACTCATCAAATCTATCTAGAGAACACATCAGCATAGTTCTAGCAAACTGGGTGTTATCCATGATGCAATTCTTTGAAAATCAGTAACTTGAAAGAAAGTTTCAAAGAATTTTCACAAGCACAACAAGTAGGATTTCTTGAGCGAAACTAATCGCTCCGATACCAATTGTTGGTCCCTTGAAAAGGCTTTGGTTAAGTTTAGGGGGTGAATAAACTTAACACTTAAAACTTTGGAGTTAACAAATTTCGCAACTTCAGAGACTGCGATACTTGAGAGTCTGCTTTGATACCTCGAGATCTGGCGATAGCTTGATAGTCATCGATAGTTAAATTTGCTAAATTTGTGCAGCAGAATAATATCAAAATTAAGCCTTAATACTTGTTGTTAAATATGATACTAAGTATTAGATACTCGGTAGTGTATGTGTGTGATTTCAGTTGCTAGATTCAGTTGACTGATGAATGTAATAAACTAAGTGCAGAATGTAAATGCTGAAAGTAAATAGGCAGATTTTATAGTGGTTCCAGGTTGTGTAATCCCGTCAGTCTACTCTTCTCCTGTGATGTTGGAGGAAATTCACTAGAGATCTTTGATGTTGCAGTTACAAAGATTCTTAAGATTGCTTGTCCTTCACCAATAACTATGGCTTCACAAATTGAAAACTGGGAACAGGTAGGATTGCTGCTCCTGAGTCTTCCACTGGTCCTTGAAGGGTAGGATTGCCTCTTCACCACTCCACCATAAACAATGATCTTTTCACACACTGCGTGCTTTTCTTGTCTTTTGAGGTTCTTTATAAAATAAAGATTGAATCAAATAAATGATTCAGTTGCAGCAGCTTGATTAGGATGATATAAACAGCATCTTGTAGTCTTCAAGTGTGTAAACTTGATGTAGCTTGAATACAGAATACACTTGAAGAATTTCTCTGGATCAGTAGATTTAAGTTCAGTAGGTTGAACAGGGTGTTTTTCAGCTCAGAATTGCCTCTTTAAAGTTTTTCAAATTTCATCATTCATCCTCTTGTTTCTGAGTTGAAGGTCCTCTATTTATAGGTAGGAGTACATGTGACTTGTATTTGAAATTCAAATGTAATCGTTCCTTGTTTTTGTCCCATTTGATTTGCCTTCTCTCACTATTATTCATAGTAATCGTGAATCTTTGTCGAATTCCTTTTTGTGATGCGATCATCCACCTTTGACTTATAACCATTGGTTAAAAATCTGAATCATCCCAACGTCTTTTTGATCTCAGCCTTTGATTTGTTTGATAAATCAGAGGTAGTTGGCTGTCCTTATCCATGTAATCTTCCAATATAATCTTGAATTAACCGAGGTATATCATCGGCGAGTTCATCATCTCTTTGAGATACCAATCTCATCTCTTGAACATCAATTTCTTTGTGTATAAAATACAATGCTGCTGACTTCTTTTATCTAACTTTTATTTGTGAAGTTAGATTACACCTTTTTAATTATAACCAAGTTCCAAACATCATCCACTTTATGGAACTTTAGACCTTGTACACAAGGTATATGTAATCAGTTCAGGTCATCACAGACTTGCCTAAATTCTGATTCCATATCCTTGACTTAAATCACTAAGTTTGATCCCTTAGCCTTCTGTAACTGATTTTGAGCCCTCAGCCTTCAGTCTTCAGCAGGTTCCAGACTAGTCTACTGACCTATCTACCCTACTGATATTAGACCAGTCTGCTGATATGAATCAGCGGCCTATTACAGTGCTTGTTTGATCAAACCTATTTATGAATCAAACGCTAATAAACCAATACATTGATCTAGACATCTTTTTGCCTTTGCACTATAACAGCTAGTCTGGCACTCATCATCAAAACATAGAAATAAGTCCAACATTATATATAAAGATTTGATAAAATATATAAAATATCGTAACTTTTATCATATAAATGTTATACATCACTCATGCGATCGCTTTCTTTGCAAACCTACTTTTGCAAATCTATTGTTGCATACTTGAAAGTCAATCATTGTGTTCCCGTACTTACCTGCCTACTATTGTTTGCCAGCTTGTCACATATAAGGCGTTACAAACCCTTTGTTTTCCGGAGAAAAAAGATGCTTCATGTTAGTGTAGCTAGGGGTGATACTGCAAACCCCAATAGTTAGGGGACCTATGGAAAACCCCGTAGTTACAGGATCTACAGAAAATACCGCTCTTTTATATTCACACTAGCGGTTGTTGCAGGTTTTTTCTTGTTCAGCATATATTAGGTTCTACCGGTTACTACTTTCTGATACCTATAGGAAGTGCTACTTAAAAATTTCACATTTCTTTTACACATAGGCTCCGGTTGTATGATAACAGCATAGCGTTGCTTTAGGTTGGGATAGTGCTTGTCTTTTCTTCTGTGCGTAGCTACATTAGTGATCTGCTTTACTCCACAGTCATTTAGGTTTTCTGGAAAACCTATATGCCTATGCACTTCGCGCTCACGCCTACCTTCTGTCAACTGTGGTGCACACTACTTCCCATACAGCCCGACAACCATAGGTCATACATATAATTTCCTGATATACTTTGTGTCATCTTTAGGTTACTGTCTACACACTGCAATGTGACTTTCCTATGAACACAACTCTTGCTTCTGGTGAGATGTTTCCATCTCGTACCTATAGGCGCTTAGCCATACTTAGATGGTGGGGAAAGAAACAACGACTGAAAAAACCCTCCAACAAAGTTCAAGTTTGGCTCATGAAAGCGAGCCGGCTCATTTACATCTAACCGACCCAACTACCATCAGCAAACCTAAGCAAACCCGCTCGTATGTTGGTGCACGTAAAAAACTACATATTCCAGCTCTTCATTCTGTGCCTGCTAACCAGGTTCTTGGCCTGGATACTGTTCAGGACCTTCAGACAGATATTGTGCTAGATACATCTACTTCCTCAATTAGCTTACATGATCTGCATGCAGTTGACAATGATTATTCGGTTCCTGCCTTGTCTTCCCGTGTTGTGCTTGAACTTCTTTTGCAAGGTTTACCTTTCAATCCAAACACGTTCAGTTCCATGAATGTTATGAATCATGACCCTACTGTTGTTCTATGTACTTCTGCCACGGTACTCCTTACTTTGCAACCAATACCGAAAAAAAACCATAAAAAGAAAAAGGCCCCAGGTGTTACTGCCTTTTCCCTAGCAAATGCTTCCTCCAACATAGCATCTGCGGCGTACATATCACCTCTTATAGGTAATTACGGTTTATGTGGGGCAGTTAGATTTCCCCACGAACCTCCTACCTTCTGCTACAATAACGGAACTGTTGTTCTCGTCAGTACTCCCCTTCCAAGCATTCTGGTTGACTTGTTAGTTTCAAGAACTGATGAATCCAAGAATTTCAGATCCTACATAAGAACCTACAACAACCATCTAGCTTTCACTTCCCTAGGGGAAAACTATGACCACGATTTGTCCAGATAGAATAAATGTATCTACACTTTCAGAGTTCAAGGCCAGATATACCACTTCATGCCACCATTGTTAGGTGAAGGAGATACTGCTAAAAACTTGTAGCGATACTGAACACAAGGTCATGAATAGGTTGTCACAATGTCCTAGACTTTAGGAGATGTCTCTCCAAAAAAATCCTTACTGTCCTAGAGGAAAACCCATATGCGCAATTTTTCAGAAGTCTTAGGAATGAAACTAATCTTGAAGACCATGATATTTTCTTGTACTGTAATCCATGTCTTGACCAGCGCACATACAACAAACCTTCGGTTAGCCGAGTTGCAGGTATTTTAGTCGATGGTACTGAGAACCATCATAGAAGTATTAAGATATACACTCTCACTGGCCAATCTCACAGCATACAATACTATTATGCCTACTATGATCCTCTTCAATACCCATTATTATTTCCCTACGGACAGCTTGGTTGGCACCAAGGCATCCCGAAGCAAGGTCTGACCAATAGAGGCAGGAAAAGAGGTAGATCTGAATACAGCAATACATCATTAAATCCTACATATGTACTTGACGCGTAGTCTTTGCTAGATCAAGAAGAAAAAACAATGAATACATCCGTAGAAAACCCTGCTTTTGTTTCCATCCATGAGTACTACTGTTACAGATTCCTGATTAAGGAATCTGACCACTCGTACTTACTCCATTTTGGCAAACTCTTTCAACAGTATGATGTAGATATGTTTGTCAAGCTAGAAACCCAAAGATTGGACTATTTCAAATCCCAACAGGAAACTATATGACATGAATTCCTACAAGGTGTTGCCAATGCCTTCACCACAGGCGAAACAACTTGTGTTAAGGTAGGCCAGCGCATTTTTCTTTCATAGGTGGCCCACGACACATGTAGAAAAAATACTTACATGCTATATCTTTGGTCAGAAAATTTGGGAAGCCTGATATTTTCCTGACTGTAACGTTCAACCCTAATTGGCCTGAGATTAAAGATCATCTAAAATATGGTGAGTTGTCTCAGGATAGGCCTGATATCGCATGCAGAGTCTTTAGGACTAAACTAGAAGACTTAAAAATGAATTGTTTAAGAAAAACGTCTTCGGTAAAGTTGCAGCATACAAATATGTTGTTGAGTTCCAAAAAAGAGGCCTACCCCATGCACATTTTCTTCTAATCCTTAAACCTCAGTTTAAGGTACATCGGCCTAAAGAGTTCAATACCTTTGTGTCTGCTGAGATCCCTGATAAAATCAAACATCCCCACTTGCATAGGTTAGTTGTCAAACATATGCTCCATGGACCCTGTGGTGTTCACAATCCTACAAACATATGCCTGAAGAAGAACGACAAATGCAAACATTTCTACCCAAAGCCTTTTTACAGTGAGACTAACACAACTGATGATGCATACCCAAACTACCGCAGACGCAATAATGGCGTTCAAGAAAAAGTTAGGGGTGTTTGGTTAGACAATCGCTGGGTTGTGCCATACAACCCTTATCTTCTAGCTAAATTTGACTGCCCCATGAACGTTGAGATCTGCTCCACAATCAAGGCTGTAAAATACATATATAAATATATATGCAAAGGAAGCGATCGCATTCTGTTCAGCCTGTCCACTCACAATCATAATGACCAACCTGATGCCACCAAGAACCAGGTCAATGAGATAGACCAATACAGAAGTGGACGCTGGATTTCAGCGCCTGAATCTTTATGGCGCATGTTCCGCTTTCCACTAACTGAAATGAAACCTCCCGTCATCCAAATGCACATTCATCTTGAAGACTACCAACCTGTCACCTTCAAACACCGGGAACTTCTTTCCACTATTCTTGACAACCCGAAAAATAAGCGCACAATGCTTACAGAATTCTTCTCTATGAATAGCACTAATTTTAACGCAAAAGCAAAGAATTGCGTCTATTATGAGTTTCCAGATCACTTTGTCTGGTTAACAGGTAAAAGGAAATGGAAACTTCAGGCTCAGGGAAACTCAGTTGGCAGAGTTGTCACGGTTCAACCCGCCAAGGGAGAACGCTACTTCCTACGCTTGCTTCTGAACAAAGTCCGTTGCACAACATCATACACCAACCTTAGAACTGTCCATGGTTACCTTTACCCCAGATACCGTGAAGCTGCCTTAGAACATGGCCTATTAGAACAAAATAACAGCCAGGAACAGTGTATGGTTGAGGCTGCGCTTTACAACATCCCTGGTTCTTTGAGGAAGCTTTTTTCAGATTTACTAGTTCATTCATGCCCCAGTAACCCTCAAGCTCTGTGGTCTACGTTTGAATCTGACATGTCCACTGACTTTAGTCTCCATTTAAACACACCAACCCACTTCATAAGGAGAAAAGTACTAGGTCATATTAACTCCTACTTGGTTGGTATAGGAAAGAGCCTTAGGCATTATAACATATACCAGGATTCATTTCCAGAAATCGCGATTGTCTCTAACGACAGCACAAGAGAACTAACATTGGAGAAGGCTATTCTGGTTTCACCTTCAGATCTAGCTTCTGAATTCTTGCTTAACAATGAACAAAAAACCTCCTTCGACTGCATAATTGCATCTGTCATCCAGAACAATCCACAGCCTTTCTTCATCGATGGACCAGGCGGTACTGGTAAAACCTTTCTCTACCGTGCTCTTTTGGCCCACGTGAGATCAAAAGGCCACATAGCGTTAGCTACTGCCACATCGGGTATAGCTGCTGAACTTCTGCCCGGAGGGCGGACTGCCCATTCCAGATTTAAAATACCCATTGACCTTGAAGACTCTACATCGTGTAGGATTAGCAAATAGTCCTCTTTTTCTTCACTCATTAAAGAATCAAAGTTGATTCTATGGGATGAAGATCCAATGGCAAAAAGAACTGCCGTTGAAGCTCTAGATAATTTGCTCAAAGACCTGATGGAATCTGATGTGATTTTTGGTGGGAAAGTAGTTGTCTTAGGCGGCGATTTTCGGCAAACTTTACCAGTCGTTGCTAAAGGAAGCAAGACAGAAACTGTTGGTCCCTTGGAAAGGCTAACACAAGTTTAGAGGGGGGGGTGAATAAACTTGTCACCAAAAACTTTCCTAAACTGGATTTAAAACAAATTAAGGGTTAGTTAAAACTTGTGTGGAGTTAAGCTGACTGAGCCGAGATTAAGTCAAACTGATTTAAGCAAAAACTGAGTCAACTGGCAGCAGATATATTTCTAGCCTTTTTCCTGATCTTGTTATTCTTTTATGAAAGCTGAGAGAGGTAAACTGAATTCTGATGAATGTCAGTTTGTGAACCGTGAAGTGTATAAAAATCAACTATCAAAATGTTGTAAGTAAATGCTGATTAAATAAATAAATGCATAAAGTAAATAAGACGAATATTATAGAGGTTCCAGGTGGTGTAATCCTGTACGTCCTCTCTTCCCCTGTGGTGCGGAGGAAAATTCCACTAGAACTTCTTAAGGTGAACTGTTACAAAAACTCCTAAACAATAGTCATTGGCTAATCCCTAGCTTCACTATCTAAACAGTTGTAGAACAGGTAGAATTGCTGCTCTTCAATTGCTTGAACACTGATCCTTGGAGGGTTGAATTGCCTCTTCACCAGCTACCACCACAAACACAGTCTGCCCGACGGCTTGTGTGACGCCCCGTCCCGGATACCGAGTCCTTATCCGGAAAGAACGCCCGGCATGCATATATTAACTTTCTAAATTGTCAAAATTAATATATACATAAGCCTCGTAACAATTAGTCAGAGTAAAAGCGAAATAAATTAAAACTAAAGATAACTCGGAAAAGAATGTCAAACGACAAACAACGGATCACCAAGTCCCAAAATCTACGTCTAAGAAAACTGCCCGACAAACAACGAAATAAATGTTGTTTAATTTATTACATCTTAAATGAAACCGAAAAGATACTAAAGTCCACCTCTCAAAACCGAATAATAAAATGCATAAATAAAAGTGTCAACATCAACATATCATCTCGAGCTCAATCATCAGCTCCATCAACTCCATCATCGCATCTATACTCATCATCGTCCTGATAACCACCTTCTCAGGGTGGGGACAATAAAGAAGAGGGGGTAAGTACATACGTACTTAGTAAGGGGTAGAAGAAACAGTTACACGCAATATATAACATATCATACGTAACAAGTAAGTTCTACAATCTCTACCACATAGGTTGCATTAAAATACACTCCCCTCTGCTAGGTCTGCTAGCACCATCACGAGCAATTATCTATGTTACATTGTAATTCAAGGACACAATGCCCGAATGATGGGTATGCACCGGGACATATTCAGCACCTCATATGGCACGGATGGTTCCGTGTGGAACATTTCCCAAAACTCGAATATTGTCCGTTACGTATGAGAAATGATCCATGCTGCGAATCATAAATGTGCCTCACCAAGAATTACACTGTTTTAGCTTTTAGACTCATCACATATGTATTTACGAGTTAAGTACTAACCACCAGATTCATTCTCGTATAAGGCTCCTTAGGGACTTCTAGTCCTAGACAACTAATTACACTACCTAGCACGTTGTAAAGAGATCATTGACTACTAAGTCAATGTCCCACAAGGCCTAAACAAAGCCTTCCGGTGCTCCCACCTTCTCCCCGCAGAGGGTCTCAGTTGTGGTGCGATTTGATACCAAGGCTACCAGAAGTCGATGTTTGACATTGCAAAATAACATATAATGTTCCAAAAGAACACACAAACCACATCGTATCGTATATTACACATAAAGGCACAAAATTAACATAATATATTCTATAGTAATATATATAAATACTACAGTTATAGTATTATACCCGTGAGTAATAATTAGTTCTTAGTATGCATATATAATTATTGCTAAAATCCCTCAAATTAAACATTGCTGCCGAAAAGTGTTTCCCACACCCTTTACTGTACTTATTTATTTATTTTCTACACATTACAAATATTTCAACTTGCCGTCGGCCCTTTAGACATATATACACATTGTGATTGAGGGAAATTATCCCCTTTAGACATTCATATAAATTTATTAGCTGAGGGGCAATTTTACCTTTGCTTCACATGCGTCGGCCGAATATATATTCCCAGAATAACAATAAATATCCGCAACACGAGTATCAGTCCGATTGACGCGTTAGCATTTTACTATATCAATCAACAACACAATAATACAATAAAATACCGATTAAGAACACCCCCTTACCTTTGGTATTTCGAAAGCGAATTCGAAAGCAAAACGGATAGTAAAACCTATTATGACATACATTTTCAATTACGTACCCTTAACCTTACGACAATTTATGCTAAACCAGTTTCAAGTAGAAGGTAGTCTTTGCCAAGATGCCTTCCGAACCTCTATCCAAACAACTTTTGAAATCCAAACATCTTTCTAATTTCAATTCAGATTAATGCAGCATGTGTTACCTTCGGTCGTTTAGTAGTGTTTTAATTACCCGAGTCAGCCGTTTTACCTTCCACTTGTTCTCTGATGTTTGACTATGTAAGGCTTACGTATATAATTAGATTAAAATTTGATTATATGCGTGTCGGGCGTTCTTTTCTGGATAAGTACTCGGTATCCGGGACAGGGGCATCACAGCTTGTAACAACTGTCCTTGACAAAACCTTCCCGGTTTGCTTCACAGTCTAAACCTTTTATATAGAATCAAAGTTGGGTTGAGAATCAATGAATTGGTTCTTGTTTGTGGTTCTTCAAAGTGTCTGTTTCTTGATAAATTCTTTGTAGCTTGAACACTTGAAGAAATTCTTGATGTGATCTTGTTATAGCATAGAGATGATAGCAATTCGAATGACTAATGCACTTGATAATTCTGATTGTTCTTGTTCTTAGTTCATGTTCATCTCTTGGTGCAAAGTCCTCTATTTATAGTGGGAGGTCCAACGTTCATTTGGCTTGAATTCGAATTGTGTCAACGTCAATTTTGTAACGGATATATTTTCTGACTGTTCTGCTGTGTCAGTAACTCATCCAATAAAATTGCTTCCTGTATAACGTTCGACTGTACTATCAGCTTGTTGGATGACTGACATATAAAACTGAGTTTCCTTATCAGATTTATACTGAGATTATCACTTGTCACTTTCTTGACTGACTTAGAGCATTAACTGAGATTTTACTCTTCTTCAAATATCAGTACTCCAGTTTTTCATCTGATTATAATTGACTTAATCAGTGTACACCATGACTCATTATCTTCTAAGAATTCATTGTCCTTATGATTCTTAGGTCTTCATACAAGATCCATAAATTCAGTTCAGGTCACCAAAATCTTGCCTGAAGTCTAACTTTACAGTCTCAACATAGTCTTCATAACTGAGTTTGAACCCTCAGTTCTTCAATTTTTTATATATGAGTCTGTGACCCTCAGTTCTTCATACTTCTAGATAAGCCAACTGAGTCTGTGTCCCTCAGCAAACTTATCTTCTTCAGTTTCATGTAGGTGTATTATGAGTCAGTTTGTTTATCTTGATGATTTCCAGTTTTCTGAATGGCTTTCAGTATTTAGTTTTACGACACACTAACTATTATAGTGCTTGTCTGATACAACCTATACAATTATCAGACTCTAGTAAAACCTAAACATTCAGTTCTAGACATCTTTTAGCTTTTCACTATAACAACTAGCTTCAGCACTTCATCAACGAGGTTAAGAAAATACTTTGAATAAGTATGATGAATTATCATCAAAACATAAATTTTATTTCCAATAGAAACCATCAATGCATCCTTGATTAGGTCTCCGCTGTGGCCAAGCCTTGTACACCTACACCTTTCCACAAACATGCGTGCGCGCTTAGATCCACACTTCACTCAGTTCCTCCTAGCTATAGGGGACGGTACCAATCACACCAAGGACATTGACATTGTGACACTACCTCATCACATCTGCTACAGCCAACCTTCTTTGTACACCAATCTAGAAGACTTTATTTCTCTTATCTACCCCAACCTCCAAGAAACATCAGCCATTAATTCTCTGTTCCTCAACAGAGCAATCCTGACAACCAAAAACTCATTTGTTGTCGAAATCAATGAAATCATTATACATAAGTTCTAGGCCCACAAGTTGAATACATTGGCTTTGACGAAACCATGGACCCCTCTGACCATGGCCTGTATGAAGATATGATAAATGGTCTGTCTCCCAACGGCTTGCCACCGCACAAACTTATTCTAAAGCAAAATGCACCAATTATTTTACTGAGAAATATAGACCCAACTGAAGGCCTTTGCAATGGCACACGTTTACTCTGTATAAATTTCTCAAAAAATGTCCTACACGCCGAGATTGTTACTGGAGATTTCGTGGGTAAGCAGGTCTTCATACCTAGAATACCCTTGCAACCAACGAAAGGTGAATTCTTCCATGTTCCTTTCAAAAGAACACAATTCCCAGTGCGCCTATGCTTTGCAGTGACCATAAATAAATCCCAAGGACAAACTCTGGATTTTGTAGGCGTCTACCTTAAGGAACATGTCTTTTCACATGGACAACTGTATGTGGCCCTATCCCGTGCACGTACTTCCTCACACGTAAAAGTTTACATTAGCGACATCATCTGCACCATGTCCACGCAGACAAAAACACGCAATGTCGTTTACAAGGAAGTCCTGCGCCGTTAACCAGCACATTGCTTCACCCTTGTACACACACCCCCCTCCACATTAAATTAAATACACTCCTATAACATAGACATCGGACTTATAATTTTCCACCTGTTGTATTTAGTGTTTTTGCCTGGCAAATCGTCACTATTGTTCTCACAGACTGGCTGCCATACTGTTTTTCCCCATGCTTATACACAATAGGTGACATGCTTTTCACTTATGCTCAAATAACACTGTCCAACCATAGTACTCGTTATACTTTTTAAAGTTTCATTAAACCAAGGTAAATATAGAATATTCCGGTTGAAAAAAAACAACAATCTTACTCAAAAACTTTATGTACAAACTAGAAAACATCTTACTGCTAAGATTTCTATTATATTTTACATTGAACATGCACTTCTCGCTACTGTTTACACATTCTTTAATCGCATGTTACCATACAAACATGCACCCCACAGCTCCATACCACGCTCAATAACAACTTTGCCCCTTTTTGCTGTTTTGGCCTATGGAAAGGCCAACTGTTCATGCCAACCAGATTACCCCCTCATACACCAGAAAATGGTGTGTGCTTTTTCAAGTCATTGAACGTCGCAACCCCAAGAAATAAGAGAATGGCCCACTCTACAGAAACCATGTGGTCACTGATACACAGGTACTGTTATTCCTTTCATTTTACCTATTAACTTACACTACTTATGCTCATTTGTACCATCGGCCTCTTTGCTACAGGGCACCAAAGTACCTATTATGGTGTATGATAAGAACGTGGACTTTTTCACCCACACCTTGCAGCCATACAAGCGTTGCTACGTACAAAATGCAACAGTGAAAGAAACTCCACCAAACTACAGGTCACTTAAATATCCATAAACCTGGACTTTGTACCGCAAAAATATTGTTGAGCCATATCTGGAACCAATTCTGCCTTCACTCCCTTGCACTTTCCCCTACGACAGCTTCAACCAACTGTACCGCTTTGCTGGTCAAGAGCGTTCAGTCTGTAAGCATTACCTATCACCTGCCATACACAGCACACATATTTGTCTCACACACACTATTTTCTAATTGATATGTTTCTAACCACACCTTCATGCGGGTATAAAAGCACTGGTTGTTCTCACTTTGCCACTCCAAGAAAGCGACGCCACATCTTCTTACAGGGACTATGTTGTCATAAATGAAGAGTATGTGTCCCCATTTCCTCTCCCTTGTATGGCAGCAATTTTATTAATTATGATATCTAGGTAAACACTAAACAAATACTTACTTGTGCACCATACCAGGAAGATCCCCATGATCATGCGCATTTGGAATGATGTCCAATTTGCCATAGACGTGAATATCTACGCACGCTACAAAGTCCCAACATTGATTATCGCGTACGGACTGAAAGTGACAACACAACACAGTATGCAAAGCCTTTCCCTAATCATTACATATGCCATTATCTTTTTAGTCTTCTGTTTTCACTGTCACAGCCATTACTACACTTTTTCCCCCATTCACTTGCAACCGATAAAACTTATATTTTGTTTAGTAACACAACATTAACCAACCTACAAAATCACTGGTTGTAAAAATATCACTACTCACCTGACTCTATTATAATACAGGCCTCTCACTTCGCACAAAGACAAGTGCCTATATAATGGAAAACCCACCAATGAATGAAGAATTGTCGTTAAAAGAGTGGTAAGCCTGCTTGTACGCTAATTCCCCTTTCTACTTGCTATTACTACGTCTGACATCTATTACATCCATCCACCAGGTACGCTTCTCATACAACAAAAATAAGCGCTCTTATCGAGGAACGAGCATACAGAAATCCAACTTATCTTATCTATCCACCACGTGCCGCTGAAATACAACCGTTGAGCTTTGCAATCTCGGCTATTGAAAATGTACTTTGCTTCCACAACTTTTTCCACTATCCACTGCCATTGCTTCAGGTTGTATTAACACCATTTATGCACTTCAGGTGAAGACTGTCTGGACTAAAGGTACATTGACTTACTTGCCTGGACAAGAGCACCTTTGGTTCGAGGCTTGTGAAAAGTGTCTGACAGAATTAGATATGGACACCGACTGGAAGATTATGTGCTCATACTGTAAAGAATACACCAAAGTGACCGTCCGGTAACATACTAAATTTTCACTCTTTAAACTTTGTTTAACATTCCTTATAACATTACGAATGCTGCCCTGATTCACACCAAACACTAACATATATACTCCCACCCCTGCAGCTTTGATATCTCTATCTTCTTAAGACATGGACCTACAATTGTTCAAGCAACAATCAAATCACCTGAAATTGAAAAATTGCTGTCCTTCACAGCGAATGACCTAAGACTTTCTTCCGCAGAGGTATATTTTCGTATTAACACTTTATTACACATTTCTATAATAATATTTTACATACTACCCAACTTATATAACTACTCTACGCCGTTCAGAACAAACTGTTGACAAGACAAGTGGAAGCAGCTCACGAAAAGAAACATGTTATCTGCTTTCTTAAATACTATGATCAACAGCATCGAGGCATTGTGCGCCGCTGTTACCCCTTAGTAAAGATCTACACCGAAGTTGAACTCCATGAGTATGAAGTAACACAACAGACAAGCACACTTGCTGCAACTATTTCTGAAGAACTTGCACAACCTAAACATATTGGATCATCATTGTCTACACCCTCAACCATGCCTGAAAAAAAACTGTTCACGCCAACCATAAAAACCGTCCTTGAAGAGGTTAGTGGCGTTCATATACCTACAACCACACAAACACATGAACCAGTTGGAACAAAACGAACGCTGACTTTTGAAGAACCTAAAACTGATCAGCCAACACCCCCACCAACAGACCAGCCCACACATAATTTGCCTCCTCCATCAACAACCACCTCTACTCCTGACCAGCAATCCACTGACCCAGTAGCAACCACACCAACAAAGAAAGCTAGCGGCAAAAAGAAGAATGTTTAGCATCTGTCACTACAAAAAAACTTTGGAAGATTTTTATAAATAATTAACTGCCACTCTCCGGAGCTAACAGCAACATATTACATTATTAAGAATTATTGTCCAATAAATCTTAATGATTAATAATATGTTGCTTCTTTTGAGTTTGTACCTAACTACTCCAACTTTGGAGTAGATCTTTTGCAAAAACCAACGTTAATCATGTTCCATAGATTAACAGGTGTACTATGTTATCTATGTTCTAATGCTCCCTATTTTGTAACCCAACAATAACTTAATCATTGTATGAAATCCATGTATCTTATGTCTTGCCACCACCCTTGTGCACCAAAAATGAATATGCTACTTTAAATAACCACTACTTTTCACATGTTACCACAAATGATGGATCTGCATACTACGAACACAATACAACAAAAATTATGTAATGGGCATTGACAGTGCCTTGCACGGTCTCTGTCACTAGTATAAAAATAAAAGAACTCATAGCTTATCCACTTGCAAATTTTGACATCTCTTCATTATACTCCACGTGGCCACTATTTTATTTTCCATCACTTTGCCAGAATTACATGGTTATTCACAGATAAGCTCCATTCTTGCTTAACAAATTCAATCCATCTCCATATAAATTCCACCCATAGTCGTAGATGTGCCCACACATATCATATCCTTATTAACCATAATACTACAATCGACACAAAGATAGAGAGGTCAGCAATGATGATACACCGATGACCGATGGCATGGTGGTTGTGTAGATGACATGGCTGATATAAGCATCCTTTAGGCAAGATTTAATTTAAGGCTTGCTGGTAACAAAAATGACAAAAGAACGGTCTCGAAGAAATGTTCTATGCCGCTCAAGGTGCCATATATGGTAAAACCGACGATTTATCGATGAAGGAAACCTAGATATATTCATGATCTCAGTCTGTTCTATGGTTGTTACTGTAATGGTGACTTAAACTATGTTACTGAGTCTGGTCTACTGAGTGTGGCATTCCGCAGAGTCTTTGGAAATTATGGTGGTCAGCAGAGCATGAAGCATCTGCTGAATCTGGTGTTTATTTGGGCCAGTAGCAGAGTTGATTTGTCTGCTAAAGACATGTCTGCTGGTACAGGGTATCAGCAGATTGAAGTCTGCTGGTTCACAACAGACTTAAGGAACACGTATGTATGGTTTCCTAATTCGGTGGAGTTACTTCTCTGGTATTTCAGTCATTTACTGGGTTCACTGATTAGTCGGTTAGGGTTGGATTTCCAAGGCTATAAATACTATTTGTAATACATGTAATTGTAACTTTATGGTGATAATAAAATATCCTCGTTTGTCCGTGGAGTAGTCGGCACATTGCTGAAAACCACGTTAAATCTGTGTTCTTTTTGTTTCTGTGTTTGTTTGCTTGTTTATCTTTTATCTTTACTGACAGTCACCATCACTTCTTGATCGATCTGTAATAACAAACTGGTATCGGAGCGTCCAGGTTCATCAAGAAATCTGTTTATCTGTTTTAAGCAAGGTATATTGGCACCAAGGTCATAATTGATGCTAGGATTTGGGATCTACACAAGCTTTTCTAGTGAGAAAGATGTATGCTTTAAACGTTAAGATTGACAAGTTTACAGGAAGGAACAACTTTAGTCTATGGCAGATCAAGATGCATGCTTTGTTGAAGCAACAGGGATTATGGGGTCCCTTGTCTAAATCAACTGAAGGAAGTGCTGCTGAGAGAGCCAGTCTGGAGGAGAAAGCACATTCAACAATTATGTTGTGCTTGTCAGATGATATTATCACAGAGGTTGCTGAAGAGGACACTGCTGAGAAGTTGTGGTCCAAACTTGAGAGTCTGTATATAACTAAGTCTCTAACCAACAAGTTGTTGTACAACGTATGTTTAGTTTATGGAGCATGAGGGTACTCAACTGAGGTATCATCTAGACCAGCTGAACACAATATTATTTGACCTAAGGAATATTGATGTGAAGAAAGTTGAGGATGCTGCATTAATTCTACTTGTATCATTGCCTGCATCATATGAGAACTTTGTGTAGTCCTTTATTGTTGGGAAGGACTCAGTATCATTGGAGGATGTAAGGTCATCACTCCATGCTCGAGAGTTATGCCGTAAGGCATCTGGATTTGGGACAGATAGTCAGTCTGCTGGGTTGGTGGCCAGTGGAGTCAGTAGGGGGCCAGGAAATTCTGGAAAGAAGAAATTCAAGAAGAATTCCAAGGGTCCTAAAGCTAAGGATATCTGTAACTACTGCAAGGAGCAGGGACATTAGAAAAATGAATGTCCAAAAAGGAAGAAGCAGCAGGTACTCAGCAGGGTATAGTTACTTTGGTAGAACAAGACACCAACTCTGAAGAAGATCTGGCCTTAGTAGTTTCAGAGTCAGCATGGCACAGAGATGTGTGGATTCTGGACACTGGGGTATCTTATCATGTGTGTCCAAACAGGGAATGGTTTTCAACTTATCAGCAGGTGGATGGAGGTCATATTGCAATGGCTAATAGCTAGGTCTGCAAAATAGTTAGGATTGGATCTATTCAATTAAAGACATATGATGGTAAATTCTGCACACTGAATGAGGTTAGGCATGTTCTACAAATGACCAAGAATTTAATATCACTTTGTCTACTAGACAGCAAAGGGTTCAAGTTCAGAGGTGAGGTGGAGTGGTGAATGTCTGTAAGGGTTCAAGTGTGATTCTGAAGGGTATCAGGCAGGGGACATTGTACATACTACTAGGGTCTACTGTATCAGGTTCTTCTACTGTTGCATCATCAGAGGTTCACCAGTCATAATTGACTAAGTTGTGGCATATGAGATTGGGTCATATGGGTGAAAGAGGGATGTAAATTCTGTCTAAGTCTGATCTACTTGGGCGACACAAGGTCAAGGAGCTGGACTTTTGTTAACACTGTGTTTTGGAAGCTACATTGGAGCAAGTTCCTAAAAGCAATCCACATCACAAAAAGGACACTTGATTATGTCCATTCTGATTGTTGGGGACCTTCAAAGGTGGAGTCATTGGGTGGTCACAGGTATTTTGTGTCTTTTATAGATGATTATTCAAGGATGGTTTGGGTAATTATGATGAAGCACAAGAGTGAAGCATTCAATCACTTCAAGCAGTGGAAGGCTTTGGTTTAGAATCAGACAGGGAAGAAGATCAAAAGACTTAGAATTGATAATGGACTGGAATTCTGTTGGTCTGAGTTTGATGAGTTTTGCAAGAATGAAGGCATTGCTAGGCACCATATTTTCAGACATACTCCATAATAGAATGGTGTTGCAGAAAGAATGAATCAAGATCTTCTGGAGAGGACAAGGTGCATGCGTTCTAATTCTGGTCATGCAAGGAGATTTTGGGCAGAGGCTATCAGTACAGCCTAGTACATAATCAATAGGGGGCCTCACACTGGGATCAAACTTAAAACACCACATGAAGTTTGGTCAGGAAAGTCAGCAGACTACTCTGGTCTCTGGACTTAGGGTTTTTGGAAGCACTGTCTACTATCATGTCAGTGAGGTTAAATTGGAATCTAGAGCCAAAAAGGTTGTGTATGTTGGATATAGAGATGGAGTTAAGGGGTATAGAATCTGGTCATCAGCTAAAAATAGGGTTACACTCAGCAGGAGTGTAGTCTTTGATGAAAAGTCTATGCTTAACACATCTGTGAGAGCCACATCTAAATCTGAAATTGGATCTGAGACTGAGAAGGTTGAAAAACAGGTGGAGCTTCAAACAGAGTCTGTTGGATTAAAAGAATCAGTAGGTAACAGTCAACAGTCAGCAAATCCAAAATGGGATCCAAGCCAGCCTGTTGAACAAGGGTCAGCAGAGACTCAAACAACTGATGTTGGTCAGCAAGGTATAGCTCTCAGCAGATCTAGGAGGACTAATATCAGACCTCCAAGAATATATGGATTTGAGGAGGATATGGTTGGATATTCACTACATGTTGAAGAAGAAGTGGATGGTTTTGTACCTAACACGTACAGGGAAGCTGTGACATGTTCTGAGGCATCCCAATGGCTTGCTGCCATAGGAGAAGAAATGGAGTCACTTCAAAGAATGAGACTGTGATCTGGTCAAACAACCACAAGATAGAAGGGTGTCAGCTGCAAATGGATATTCAAGAAAAAGGAAGGAATGACATATGCTGAGGATATCAGATATAAGGCACGTTTGGTTGCTAGGGGGTTCAGTCAAAAAGATGGGGTAGACTATGAAGAGATATTTTCTCCAGTGGTCAGACATACTTCCATCAGGGTGCTGTTAGCAATAGTGGCACATCAGAATCTTGAACTTGAGCAATTGGATGTGAAGACACCCTTTCTACATGGAGATGTGGATAAGAAAATTTATATGACTCAGCCAGGGGTTTCCAAGTTCCTGGCAAGGAAGGATATGTGTCACGGATTTTATCTATGAAAATAAACAAGTAATAAAATTTATAAATCCGGTATTCCCCAAGTGCAGGGATCGTAGCATAGCGATTAATACCGGAGTCGGTCACAGGGAATCGAGGTATCTAGTTCATTAATTTTCCTAAGATTGTTACTATTGTTATCAAAACCTAAAACTAAATGGAAAGAGAAATTGGACAGAGGATTGTCAATCCAAAGACAGGAAAGATAATTGCGAACATAAATTTAAACTACAAACAACTATGAAATTATGAAGATGATCATGGTGATTAAACAATGAACAAACAATAATCCACCGTCCTGCAACCCTCTATTTCCTCTCTAAACTATCTTATGATGATTTACTTCAAGTTGTGGTTCACCTATCAAAAAGTATGAATTCCTACTCTCGTAGTTAATTCGTCTATCAATCTCATCATCTCTCGATCTATAGAGATTAACGCTCTCAAAACAAGGTGTAAGATCTCTCAATCTAGCAACCTAGATATTCAACCTATCAACTCTCGTTATGTTAAGGTTAAAAATCCCATCTTTCCTATGGTGATCTAAGGTTTACACCGATTCTCAATATATGGTAAACATCAATAACAATTCATCTTTCGATATTAATTGCATAACAAATAATCATGGAAAAGATACAACTTTAATCAAATTCACAAAACAAACATAGATTGAAAAGAAAGAACCTGCTGAAACAGATTCACATAGTTTGAACAATTGCTCAGCCTCCAAGCATTCAGCATAAAACAGCAACAAAACGGAAATAAAAACAAGAAAAATCGCAACCCCAAATTTCTCCCTAAGAAGTGCAGGGCCGCCAGTTTTTCTCTAATGATTGTGTATCAATAGGTCTCAATAATGTATCCCTTAGGGTTGAAATCGCGCTGCTATTTATAGGGAAAGTAAGTCGGTTTTCAGCATGTCGGCCGTGGACGCCCGTCCGGAATTGTGGACGCCCGTCCAAGGTGCCTTGGACGCCCGTCCAAGGTGCCTTGGACTTCCTTCAGACGCCCGTTTACTCAGTGTCCAACCTCTCTGAACCAAAAATCTCATCCTGGACGCTAGTCCAATATTCTGGACACCAGTCCAATATTCTGGACGCCTTGATCCAGCCGGACGGGACTTGGGCGCTTGATTCAACTAGATCCAAATTCGAAATCTTCAACTCTATCTCTTTTCCTCTAGCCAATTCCATCCTTATCTCTTTTTCATCCATTAAATCCGAAATTTATCTTCATTTAATCATCTTTTGAACCGCAATTATGCATCTACATGTCATCAAAAACATCGCAAAGTGTAATAATATTCAAATAAACATAAAACCATCAATAAAACTCATAAATTAACCAATTTTGCGAATAACTCGTTAAAAACATCACTTGCTCAATATTTCAATATAAAGCTCGATTTCTATGAAAAACATCCAGATATGGGGGAAATTGACATAAAACATATCCTTATAAAACGCATAAAATCACCCTTAACAACTCCCCCACACTTAAACCTTGCTCGTCCCGAGCAAGACAAAACATAATCAAGGCTCGAGACATATAAACATTTATGCAACCATAAAGCATACTCAATAGTTTAGTGGTTCATCCAAGTGTGTGTGCATAGCCATAATAAATTTCCACTAAATCCACACTTGAAATTGACTCAAGCAAAACTAGCCAACATCCCATTTAAATCAGAAATATAAAAACGATTATAACATGCACCTCACAAAACATACATATTCCGAAAAGAATGATAGAGGGTATTTAAGACCTTTCTGACATACTCAGAGGATAATCCCTACTACATATCATTCAGTTTATACTGGGGATAGTCAGAAGATAACTACGGTTTTCAACCATCTTTGCACAATACCAATAATTCAATATTTTCTTAAAGTTCTCTTAATTACACACGTATAGCATATGCCCTCATTCCCAGCAATAGGACGTTTCGTGATAACACCCTAGCTGGACTACTATCATCAGGCAGTCGGGAGCTATTGAACCTCATAGTGGTATAGGACATTTCGTGATAACGCCCTACCGCACTCAAATCATTGGCAGCTACTTCCGACATACACATATATTATTCATATTATTCATCTGAGAGTGGTATTCAAACTTAAGATATATCCCTCCTATCACATTCAAACCTTCAGATATTCACAGTATGTCATACTTTAATTCTAAACACAAACTTATTAAAATTTTCAAAATTCGTATGTAAGCAAAGAATCATGCGATAATCATCAAAAATCTCTAATCAAATGGGCATAGCTTTAAATTATAGCTCATCATTTACTATGGCACGTGAAAAATAGTGTTAGGTGAGACATCTAAATTTACTAAATATGCAAAATAATGCACCAATGATATAAAAACTCAAATAAAGATATGCCTTTGCTCACTTGGGACGAAGCAAAAATTTAGCACTTTTATATAGAAATATAATAGTATGGCAAATGATATGTAGATACACCAAACCATTCCCCTCCCCCACACTTAAATTACAACATGTCCTCATGTTGTGTGAGAATAAAGAAAAGATAAAAGAACTTAATGATTTGGTAATGATATGAAGATAAGGTGAAGAAGGATAGATAATCGATCCGCGTTTCCGAGGCACGAGATGTCATAGGTATTCCTCTCCAGATTCACTTCCAAGGCCAGCTTAACAAGAACAACGAAAAATGTACCTGCACCACTTGAAAAACATGGCAGTATCTCGGGGGACACGGGGGAATATAACATGGCAAAAATAATTATAGACAAGAAATAAGCACATGATATAACTGCTCAGATGGAAAAATCACCACACAGGGAAAGTACAGGACACCTAAGCGTCAAATAAGCCACAGAAGCTTACAATAAAAATATGGACCACATGTGCATAAAGAACTAAGGATAGAGGACACTACAAAATAGTAGGATTGTACATGTAAAACACATGGAAAAGAAGTCAGAGAGATTTTTTCAGATTAAGCGCATGTAAAGATGGAACATATACATGGAACATTACAAAATAGCAGGGCTAGGTGCTCTATACGAAAATATATTACAATGCAATCTACATGATATGCAATTATATAAAAAAATCTTGTGAGCTCAGCCGAGCAAGTTGGGAGGGCAACTCTACAAAGAACTCACGGCCCGCGTGAGAATCGGAAAATGAAGAACATAAAATAAAAGTGGTAGCGTACGGCAAGCCGACAGTAACTACCCTCAAGAAAAATAAAAGAAAAATAGAAAAACAACGCAACTAGATGACATGCAACTAAATGATATGCAAAAATAAAAGAAAATAAAAGAAAGAAAACTAGCCCACTCATTTGCAACACGACATGTATATCATAAACGTCTACCAAATAATGATAGTTTACGATAAACGACAGTACTATTCATTACATGCAGTGTAGACGCGCCTTAAGACTCATCAAAGGTGATAGCATTATGGAGAACCAACAGTTAGCTATACTAAACAGATATAACTCATAAGATGCAATGGTAGCATACGGAAAACCGACAGTAGCTACCCATATGAGTTACAAAAAGAACAAGAAAGCACATAGGTCTCAAAGCTCACAGGATTCATCACAATGATATGTAGCATACGGAAACCGACATTAGCTACTAAATAACAATAAGAACAGTTATAGCATACGAGAACCGACAGTAACTATAACATGCATGGATGAATCCTAACACCCTAGATAGACGACAACAGGAACAGCATAAGTCATATTAGAATCACGTCTAGCTAGGTGAAGTACTCAACATGGATTGAAATAGATGGAAAAAAAACTATAACGGTGAAAGAACAGGACATCTACGCATATACACAGGCCACAGAGGCTCACAATAAAACATCCATGTCAATTAATGTAGCATGTATATAAAAATTAATCAATTATTTAACATGGATCAGTAGATGGAAAGATGTAAACATGCAAGTTCAGAACATCTACGTAAAAATAATTAGCCACAGAAGCTCGTATGAAAATATCCATGTCAAATAAAGCATAAAAATCAAGAAAAACAAATTCTATTCACTAGAAACTGACACACTGGACGGCCGTTCAGAAAATCCAGATGGACGTTTAAAACATATTCAGGGCGGACGGACGTTCACTTACTATGGACGCCCGTCTGACTCAGCAGAAAAGCACAGCAGACTCGATTGATACCAGAAAACAGCAGAACCCTAAAATCATAACCTAATACCATATCATTAAAAAAAGAAACCCTGGTGTTTATTAAAAACGAAAACAAAACTATGAAACCTAAATTCACGTTTCATAAATTGAGTAAAAAACTTTTTGCACATTCTTAACCCAACGGTCATCGAAACACGGCAAAAATAAAAACTCTCAATTTGTGTGACGCTACTTTTATTGAAAACTACCTAAAAAGATACGGAAACAGAAACCTAAACTTAAACTACGAAAAATTTAAAACAGAAAACACTAATAAAAAGAAGAAAAAAACGTGTTGAAATCTTCTGAGCCCAAAATGGAAGGGAAAACAGTGGATTTTGACCTCGAAAACGGCATTGAACGGCAAAAGCCGTTCATCACGTCGTCGGCGTCGGAACGAGCTTTCCAAATTGGGGTCCTGCGTTCCAAACGGACACTCGAGCCGAAAGTTACGGCCAAAATACTAACGAGTGCTAAAACGATCCCTTTTATCCAAAAATTTGACCGCGAAAAACGTGGAGTCAGATGATTCAACCTTAGAACCCTACCTACGAAAAACAGAAACCCTAGTACATTTATTTAATAAGCAAAAGAAAGACAAACCAAGATATCTACCTAAAACAAAAATAAATAAATAAAAAGCGGTGATGAGACAGGCCAGACAGGCGTCCAAGTTCTTCGGACGGACGTCTACCTGAGAAAAAACACAGACGGGCGCCCAAGTTCTTTGGGACGCTAAATGCGCCTGGGCAAAACACAAGCGAGAGACGATCGATTTGGACGGACGGGCGCCCAATAGCTCAGAGACGCCCGTTTACGTTCAAATCAAGCACATAAACGCTGCTAAACTAAAAAAACAGTCCAAACAAAACACGAAAACTAAACAAAACCCTAATTGGAACCTAAACACAAACCTATGAAAAATTAATAATCACTAGATAACACAACCTACCTACGAAAAACAAAACAAAACAACTTTAGAAAAAATTAATAATGAACTGGACAACCGCACCGATTCCCCGGCAACGGCGCCAAAAACTTGTCACGGATTTTATCTATGAAAATAAACAAGTAATAAAATTTATAAATCCGGTATTCCCCAAGTGCAGGGATCGTAGCATAGCGATTAATACCGGAGTCGGTCACAGGGAATCGAGGTATCTAGTTCATTAATTTTCCTAAGATTGTTACTATTGTTATCAAAACCTAAAACTAAACGGAAAGATAAACTGGACAGAGGATTGTCAATCCAAAGCCAGGAAAGATAATTGCGAACATAAATTTAAACTACAAACAACTATGAAATTATGAAGATGATCATGGTGATTAAACAATGAATAAACAATAATCCACCGTCCCGCAACCCTCTGTTTCCTCTCTAAACTATCTTATGATGATTTAATTCAAGTTGTGGTTCACCTATCAAAAAGTATGAATTCCTACTCTCGTAGTTAATTCGTCTATCAATCTCATCATCTCTCGATCTATAGAGATTAACGCTCTCAAAACAAGGTGTAAGATCTCTCAATCTAGCAACCTAGATATTCAACCTATCAACTCTCATTATGTTAAGGTTAAAAATCCCATCTTTCCTATGGTGATCTAAGGTTTACACCGACTCTCATCATATGGTAAACATCAATAACAATTCATCTTTCGATATTAATTGCATAACAAATAATCATGGAAAAGATACAACTTTAATCAAATTCACAAAACAAACCTAGATTGAAAAGAAAGAACCTGCTGAAACGGATTCACATAGTATGAACAATTGCTCAGCCTCCAAGCATTCAGCATAAAACAGCAACAAAATGGAAATAAAAACAAGAAAAATCGCAACCCCAGCCTCCCCTAAGGGGGCTGGGGCCGCCTAGGGTTTTTCTCTAATGATTGTGTATCAATAGGTCTCAATAATGTATCCCTTAGGGTTGAAATCGCGCTGCTATTTATAGGGAAAGTAAGTCGGTTTTCAGCATGTCGGCCGTGGACGCCCGTCCGGAATTGTGGACGCCCGTCCAAGGTGCCTTGGACTTCCTTCAGACGCCCGTTTACTCAGCGTCCAACCTCTCTGAACCAAAAATCTCATCACGGACGCTTGGTCCAATATTCAGACGCTTGATCCAGTGGACGGGACTTGGGCGCCGATTACGCTAGATCCAAATTCGAAATCTTCAACTCTATCTCTTTTCCTCTAGCCAATTCCATCCTTATCTCTTTTTCATCCATTAAATCCGACATTTATCTTCATTTAATCATCTTTTGAACCGCAATTATGCATCTACACGTCATCAAAAACATCGCAAAGTGTAATAATATTCAAATAAACATAAAACCATCAATAAAACTCATAAATTAACCAATTTTGTGAATAACTCGTTAAAAACATCACTTGCTCAATATTTCAATATAAAGCTCGATTTCTATGAAAAACATCCAGATATGGGGGAAATTGACATAAAACATATCCTTATAAAACGTATAAAAGCACCCTTAACAATATGTTTGCAAGTGGAAGAAGTCCTTGTATGGACTTAAGCAGGCCCCAAGACAGTGGTATAAGAAGTTTGACAGCTATATGATCAACAGGGTTATAGCAAGAGTCCATATGATTGTTGTGTGTATCACAACAAGCTGAAGGATGGTTCAATCATCTATCTGTAAACAAGTATGATATTCAAGGTCTGAAGAATCTGCTCAAGACTGAATTTGAGATGATGGATTTGGGGAGTGCAAAGAAAATTCTGGGATGGAGATATATAGAGATAGGAAGCATGGGAAGCTGTTCTTGTCTCAGAAGGGGAATATTGAAAAGATATTATCCAAGTTTGGCATGTCAGCAGCCAAACCTATAGATACTCCAATGGCACCAAATCTACATCTGTCTGTTGTGTTTGCTCCACAGTCAACTGAAGAGGAAGAATACATGTCAATAGTTCAATATGCTAGTTCAGTAGGCAGTCTTATGTATGCCATGGTTTACACTAGGCCTGATTTGGCTCAGGCAGGCAGTGTTGTCAGCAGGTTTATGGCTCAACCTGGAAAGGAACACTAGAAAGCAGTAAAGAGGATATTCAGGTACCTTAGGGGTACATCAGATATTGGACTCATTTATGGAGGTGGTACTCAATGTTTTGTCACGGGGTACTGAGATTTTGATTATGATGTTGATGTGGACAGCATGAGATCTATGACTGTGTATGTGTTTACTTTGGGTGGTTCTGTGGTAAGTTGGAAGGAAACTTTACAGGGTACAATGACATTGTCTACTACTGAAGCAGAATACATGGCACTGACAGAAGCAACAAAGGAAGCAATCTGGTTAAATGGGCTAGTCAATGATCTGAGTCTGCATCAAGATCAAGCCAAAGTTTATTGTGACAGTCTTAGTGCAATATGTTTGGCTAAGGATCAGGTTCATCATGAGAGAACCAAGCACATTGATGTTAGGTATCATTTTCTGAGAAATGAGAGAAGGGTTAAAGTGGAAAAGATCAGCACTGATGTGAATCCTGTTGATATGTTCACTAAACCAGTTCCAAGGGGCAAGTTTCAGTTGTGTCTGGACTTGCTAAATATCCAAAGCTGTTAATCTGAATCTGGGAATACTCAGCTGATGATGGGGGTCTGCTGAGGTATTCAAATCTGAAGACAAAGAGGATTTCCGGCACTTGGTTGTGCATCTGGTCAGTTTGAAAGGCTACGGGGTGCAAACCTTGTAATTACCTTTAAGCTACCAGCTATGCTTAGATTTATTCAGATAGTGCTTCTTGTAGCTACGTATCATGCCTATATGATAGTGTTGAAAACGTTGGGAAATGGCTTGATGTTCATAGACGATAACGTGATGTGTAAGCTTACAAGATCCATTTATGGACTCAAACAAGTTTCTCTGTATGAGTTCTTTACTTTGAGAATCAAAGGAGTTTGAATTGATCTAAAGTGAAGATATGTCTAATGTGCAAAGGGGTTAGTGGGAGTGCCATAGTCATTGAGCAAGGTATTGGATGTGATTCTCGAGGGTTGTTACCCCATATCACAGTCAATCAATGTTTGGTATTTCAAGGCCTTTATCAATGTTCTTGGAAGTAGCTGTTCTTATTTTGGAAATAAGAATCTATAGTGATAGGTTTAGATACTTCTTGGTTATCACAGTTCATTTGCATAGATGAGATACTAAAGGATTTTAGCATAGACCACGACGTGAGACACTGCTAACCAGTGTTCTCGGGGTCTATCTGTGATAGAACGTCAGTCCTTAAAGATAAAATGAAAGATGATACTTATGGACGGTCCCCTTGCTTCTGGAATAGGGTCCATCATACGTGTTGTGAGTTAAACCAGATGTTCATGCTTTATGAAGAGTCATGAATGAGTATGAAAGAGATTCTGGTAGGTGTCGAGAATATACTTAAAGTGTTAAGGATGGGTTCTTAGTTTATTAAAACTTGGAATCGAACAAACGTAGATATATAGATACGCACCCTGAGTCTTATAAAGATAGTGGGAGCTACAGTCTGAGTTTGCGGTCACTTTGATTAAGTGTTACAGTGAGCTAGAAATGTTCTCAGCAAAAGATCACTGTAAATTCTACAACATGGCCAAAACACAGTAGTACCTTAGAGGCGCAGTGGGAGTGATACATGGATCTAAAAGGTTCATTCTTGAACCTTGTGTGGTTCTTCCACCTTTACTGTATAGCTGATATAGTGGTGGATTCATTGCTTGAAGCAAGGACCATGGTCTCGTCAGAGATTCATGTGTGTGTGAAGGCGGTACCTTTTGACATGGTCATTTGAAGCATGATATAAGGATAGTCTGAGTCTTCACGGATAGTGATCTGTCTACGCTTAGGGTTGGTTGCGAGTATTGCATGAGATTCTTGTGTATCAACTTGGTCTTGTGTGTATAAGTGATTGGCTCTAGGCAAAGTGAGATATTATTGAAATAGTGTCCTAAACCCAATCGGGTTGGACCGGAACCGACCGGGTCAGATCATTTCTACTATTTCTTTATGTTTATACATATATTGAATGGCTTTTATGTTATTATATATTCTATTTATCTATATGAAACAATTTGTGATTGTATATATGATAACGTCCCTACTGTCAAACTGTGAAAGAAAAATCATAATAGTGATTATGGTTGATGAGATCTCAACTGTCTTTAAAAGGTTTCAGACTTAAATGTCTGTAGTCATATGTGATGACGGTTAAAATAGTCTATCCTATGGCATCAATTTCTATCCATTATGAGCTAAAATTAGTTGTTTCGACCTAAAAATAAAGTTGAATATCATATGTCGGGCTTATGAGTCGAGAAATTTGCACTTAGAGTTTATTTTCCATGTTTCGATATTATTTCGTGCATTATTTGATGATTTTCAGGATACGAAAAATATTGGGCTGAGCATGATGGACGAATCTGGAGTGGATTGAACGAAAAGAATGGGCCTAGGGTATTCTAGAAGCATCCAAGTTAAGTCGGTTGAAGAAAAAAGACAAAATTACCCTCGGTAACCCGAGAGGCGGTGCCGACTTACCGAGGTCCCAGAAGCTTCCGAAATGCATTTTCTTGGACGAGGGGTCGAACTAGTTGTTCCTAAGTCGGTTTAGATAGCTATAAATAAGAGGCTTCACATCAGAACACAAGTGTACAATTTTCAAGACAAGCATTATGCAATAAAAGTTATCAGTTCTTTATTTTCTTTATTTTATGAGTTCTGGTCGGAGAGATGACGGAGTCGCCGCCCAGGGAGATATCCGAAGGAGATCTAAGCTCGTCTTCGAGGGTATGATTTTATGTCTTTTCCAAGATGTAGATTTATCGTCGTTATATTCGAATAGTATGTTTTAATTGTTTATTTAGTTTAATTATGTAGTAGTTAGTTTATTTTACCCCATGTTTTGTAGATCTGATTCGTTAGTGAATAAATCATGAAATAGCAGTTGCGTTCTTCAGATGTGCAACGGTCTATATCCCTAGATCTGGATACCTAGGAAATTATTAATTCATGATAATCGGCGCCAGCTACGTTGATCGATAGATTTATTTTACATGTTTTTACCCTGATAAACTATTTTCATGTTATCATAAATTTACATGAAGGACTGTTAGTGAAGTGTTAATTAGGACATTAACTTGATGGACCCTAGGAACGTGCTGGTCAATGTCGACAGCTGTCTAGGCGGGTTTGCAGTATGAGTTAGTACTGAATATCGACAGCTTTAGTACTTTATGCGTATGGGTTATTACGGACCAATTAAGGAGCATAGCTTGCGTATAGATTGTCTACTGCCATACTGCAAACCCGCCTAGACAGCTGTCGACATTGACCAGCACGTTCCTGGGGGGAATAACTAACTACACATAATTGAACTAATACATTAGAAACTCTAGTTGCTTCGTTGAACTTGCATAATCTTGTTAGTTGATTGTTACCAATTTTACTACTGATATTATAGTTGGTCGTAGACCGTTATCGTGACAACTCAGTCTTGATAATTAGCGGTTCTTACGAGTCTCTGTGGGATCGACCTTGATTTGACAGTACTCTACTACGATAGACCTAGTCATTTTGCTAGTAAGTGCTTTGCATGCGATCAAGATTTTTTGGCGCCGTTGCCGGTGACTCGTGTCAAGAATACTTTTTATTTACGACTGAGTTTTCTGTATAAATTTGAGTCTGTTTAATTGAGTCTGTTTATACTGGAGTCAGATAGAGTCAGTCCAGTTAAAATCTGGAAAAAATGTACGACCGGTTTACCGAGGGTCTGCCCCGATAAACCGAGGGATCCAATTTTGCCAGAATTGTTTCTATTAGTTCAGAATCAAGTCAGTAGTCAGAGTCTGTATTTTTGAGTCTGCCAGGCATGTGTAACAGCCGCCGATGCGAGTCACTAACTTTTTATTTTGTTTTTGTGTCTTGTAGTACGTTCAGCAGCCAAACTTGAGCGATTCATACCTGAGATTGAAAAATTTGCGAGAAAAAAGAGAAAGGAAACTCGAGAGAAATCTGTTAGGCTGGCGGACGATGTGGTTTCGCACGAAGGAGATCACAGTGAGAGAGAAGAAGATTGTCTCGGATTTTATCTAATGAAAAATAAACAAGTAATAAAATAAATCTGGTTTACCCCAAGTGCAGGGATCGTAGTATAGTAGTTACAACCGGAGTCGAATCACAGGGAATCGAGGTTGGTCTAGTTCTTAATTTCTCTAAAGTTGTCATGAAAAATAAAACAAAACAGAACTAAAAAAAGGAAACGAAAACAATAAACTGGACAGAGGATCTAGAATCCAAAGCCAGGAAAGATAGTTACGAGCCAAACTAATGAAAATAATTCTATTCTAAAAAGATAATAAAATTACTAAGATGTCAACAAATAAATTGAAAACGAACAAGCAATGATCCACCGATCTCACAACCCTTAACTTCCTCTCTAGATTGTTTAGTGAAGATTTAATGAGGATTATGGTTCACCTATCAAAAGTATGAATTTCTAATCTCTTAGATAATTCGCCTATTAATCTCTCATCTCTCGATCTTAAAGATTAACGCTTTCATAACAAAGTTGTAAGATTTCTCAATCTAGCAACCTAGAAATTAGCCTAACAACTCTCGTTGTTTTTAGGTTAAAAATCTAATCTTTACTACGGTGATCTAAGTCTAACAAAGATTCTCATCAAACGTTAAACATCAAATCGCAACCATCTCTCGATTTAAATTGCATAACAATATGAACATAATAAAGAAACAAACTTTATTTAAAACTCACAAAACATCCAAAGATTGAAATCAAGTTGCTCGATCGGCTTCACAAGCTTGTTCAACCATGCTCTAGCCTTTATTCATCGTTGGCATGCAGAAAATAAAAAAAGTAGATAAAACTATGTTTATGGTAGCAAGAGGAAACAGCAAAGTCGTCCCCAAGGGGCCTGGGGCGGCCAGGGATCAAATTATCTCTCTTTAGGGTTCAGAAAACGCATCTATAAATAGGTTTTTAAGTCGGTTTAGCTGAGGCGGCAGACTGGATGCCCGTCCAAGGGGTTGAACGCCCGTCCATCTTGCTTGAAATCTTCGAGTCGGGCCGAGCTTGATTAGACGCCTGTCCTATGCATTTTCGAACGCTCGTCCACTGAAATACATCGATACCCTGAATCAGGTGGCTCCTCTGGACGCTCGTCCATTCCCTCAGACGTCCGTCCATCTCCATTTCAAGTTTGACTTGCATCTTCTTCCTTCCGTTTAGATCTCCTTTTATGACATGTTCGCGTACCTACAAAACCATAAAAACACGCAAAGTGTAAAACCATAGATAATTACCAATAAAATCACGAAATTAGCTCAACTTTGCATTCAAATCATTCCCATAAGCATTCTTTCAATAAATCATTTAAACACTTACTTTTCTATAAAAAGTAATAAAACACAAAGGAAATTGCTACGAAATAAAGTCGTATAAACCGTAAAAGTCACCGTTAACAAAGATATAGAAATCAACATGGCACTGAACGGATAGAATGGACAAAAGAGAGCAGGAGTTGTGGTATAAGCAGATAGGAGAACTCTACAGAGCTATGCAATGCCTATGATTGAGCAATTCGTGCCAGCAATTGTTCAGCCTGAGGATGCAGCTGAGGTATTTCACCCGAAACCAAATGTGATACAAATGGTGACTAACTACACTGCTTTTCATGGAGTAATGAACGAAGATCCAAGTGTACACGTCACCAACTTTCTGGATATATTCATCACGGTTAAGCCAACAGGAGTACCAGGAGACAATATCAAGCTGAAATTGTTTCCATTCACTCTGAAAGACAAAGCGAAGATATGGTTATTTTCTCTAGCACCAGGATCGATTCAAACTTGGACCGATTTGTTGTAGATGTTTATGAATAAGTACTGTCCACCTGGGAAGTCACTGCAGGTGAGACAATAGATTATGAATTTCAAGAAGAGACCCACTGAAACCTTTGATGAAGCATGGGAAAGGTTTAAGGAAGCACAGTGGAGATTCCCTCATCATGATATCACTTTTCCCTTACGTATGCATAGTTTTTATCACGGATTGCGGCCAAGTGAACAAATGAGAGTTGATGCCTCAAGCAACGGATGTTTTGCGTTGCTATATTCTGAAGAAGCTGAAGAGAAATTGGAGCAAATTGCGCTTACAAGTCAATGGGGAACACACCAAGTTGAAACGGCCAAAGTAGCTGAAGGCTTATTTGGAGAATAGTTCTCAAAAGATCTTATATCAGCTAATGGCAATGAATGAAAAAATAAATGGCATGCAAGATCGCATAGCCAAGGTTGAGAAAGTTCAAGAGACTGAAGCAGCCAACACTGAGGATATGAACTATATAGGGAGGCAAGGAAATCCTTATGGGGGCGGATATCGCCCAGGTTCTCATGACCACCCTGGTTTTAGACTTATTGACCCTACTGGGGGTTTTCGACAAAGTGATTCTAATGGTTGAGAGAGACCGAGAGAAACTGGTGGATTCATGCCTCAATTCAACAAGTCCGGTTGTTGGGAAGCAGCCATGGATAAAATGAGCTCAACTGTGACCGATACGGTCAACCAACTTACGAAATCCATGATTGAACTGAATACAAACTCCACCACTTATTGTCAGAAGAATAATACAAGACTGACCAATCAAGAAGCCTTAGTGCAGAATCTGTCGCACCAAGTGGTGTAGAACAATAGTCAGCCCGTCCTCCGGGAGGATTGCCAAGTAATACTGAGAAGAATCTGAAGGACGTAAATGCAATCATGATTAGAAGCGGAAAAGAACTGCCTGGACCAGTTATACCAACTGTCCAGGTAGAATCAGAAAGCAGTCAGCAGCAGAACACATCAGAATCTGGAGAAAAAGAGGGGCTGGTAACCCGGGACACTACTCCGGTAAACCGGGAGTCTGAAATTGCAGCAGACAAGCAAGCAGAGCAGCAGCAGTCAGCAGGTAAGTCTTCACAAACTGTAACTATTAATCCTTCTACTTTACCCTATCCCCCTAGGAAATATAAGCCGAATAATGATGATGCATGTTATAAAAAGTTTATAGAGATGTTTAAAAAGTTGCAAGTAAATATACCTTTGGTAGAAGCTCTGGCCGGAATGCCAGAGTATGCGAAATTCTTGAAAGAAGCAATTTTTACCAAGAGGAAATTGTTAGACCTCGAAACCATTTGCCTGAACGAGGAATGCTCGGCAGTTTTGCAATGCAAACTGCCTCCTAAGTGTAAAGATCCTAGGAGCTTCCTCATACCATGAACAATTGGGGGAGTATGCCTAAATAAAGCATTGTGTGATCTTGGAGCCAGTGTCAATCTGATGCCACTCTCCATCTTTCATAAATTAGGCATGAAGGAGTTGAATGAGACATCTATAACCCTTCAATTAGCAGATAGGTCAATGAAGCAACCTTATGGAGTGGTGGAGGATGTTTTGGTGAATGTTGATAAGTTTGTATTCCCTGTAGACTTTGTGGTGCTAGACATAGAAGCTAACCACGATGTTCCATTGATCTTAGGAAGACCTATCCTAGCTACTAGTAAAACATTGATAGATGTTCATAAGGGTGAGCTGATCCTGAGAGTGAATGAGGACAAGGTAGTATTCAATGTGATGAATTCAATGAGATATGCTCAATATGAAGGAGAAGCCAGCTACATGCTAGATGCCATAGACGAGCTTGTTTTGGAATTATATCAGCAAGTGGCACTATACCCTGAAGTAGCCGAGACTTTATTTCTGAAGGATGAAGAAAGTTATGAGGAAACCTGGCCTGGGTGTAGTGAAGGTCAACTGCAAGAAATAGAGCCTATATCCTCTGTGGATTTAGGAGGACCCATTCATAGACCTTCCTGGCACAAGTTCTTTGACTTTCAGTTGATTGGTAAGTTGTTAATATCATCGTTAGAAGAGCCACCAAGAAACATAACTTTAAAACCTTTGCCTTCTCACCTGAAGTACGTATACTTACAAGAGGGTACTCTCCTCCTTATAATTTCAGCGTCATTATCATCTTTAGAGGAGGAGAAACTTTTAAGAGTACTGAGAGAGCATAAGGGAGTGTTTGGGTGGATGATTGCAGATATTAGAGGAATAAGCCCATCGGTGTTCATGTATAAGATCCCTGTAGACCCTGAGAAGAAAGCGGTAGCACAACCTCAAAGGAGGTTGATGCCACAACTGAAGGATGTTTTTAAGGAAGATATCATAAAGATGTTGGAGATGGGAATCATTTTCCCAATTACAGACAGTGAGTGGGTAAGCCCGATTCATGTGGTGCCCAAGAAGGGAGGATTCACTGTCCAACCTAATGAGTTTGATGTGTTAATCCCTATGAGACTAATTACTGGACATCAAGTTTGCATAGACTCCAGGAAACTGAATGATGCAACTCGTAAAGATCATTTTCCCCTACCATTCATTGATCAGATGTTGAAAAGATTAAGCGGTCATGCGTTTTATTGTTTCTTAGATGGATATTCTAGTTATTATCAGATCCATATTGCCCCTGAGGACCACGAGAAAACAACTTTCACATATCCTTATGGAAGCTTTTGGGTTCGTAATTTGTCGGGTTTCACATATCATATGTCGGGTTCGTGAGTCGAGAAATCTGCACTTAGCGTTTATTTTCCCTATTTCAATATTATTTCGTGCATTATTTGATGATTTTCAGGATACGAAATATTGAAAATGAGCATGATGGGACGAATCCTGGAGTGGGTGAAGCTAAAAGAATGGGCATAGGGTATTCTAGAAGCATCCAAGTTAAGTCGGTTGAAGAAAAAAGACAAAATTAACCTCGGTAACCCGAGAGGTGGTGCCGACTTACCGAGGTCCCAGAAGATTCCGAAACGCGTTTTCTTGGACGAGGGGTCGAACTAGTTGTTCCTAAGTCGGTTTAGATAGCTATAAATAAGAGGCTTCACCTCAGAACACAAGTGTACAATTTTCAAGAGAAGTATTATGCAATAAAAGTTCTCTATTCTTTAATTTCTTTATTTTATGAGTTCTGGTTGGAGAGACGACAGAGTCGCAGCCTAGGGAGAGATCCAAAAGTGATCTACCTCGTCTTCGAGGGTATGATTTTCTGTCTTTTCCAAGATGTAGATTTATCGTCGTTTTATTCGACTAGTATGTTTTAATTGCTTATTTAGTTTAATTATGTAGTAGTTAGTTTATTTTACCCCATGTGTAATAGATCTGATTCGTTGGTGAAGAAATCACGAAATAGTAGTTGCGTTCTTCAGATCAGCGACTGTCTATATCGCTAGATCTGGATACCTAGTAAATTACTAATTCATGATAATCGGCGCCAGCTACATTGATCGAAAGATTTAATTTACATGTTTTTAGCCCGATCAACTATTTGCATGTTATCGTAAATTAACATGAAGGACTGTTAGTGAAGTGTTAATTAGGACATTATCTTGATGGATCCTAGGAACGTGCTGGTCAATGTCAACAGCTGTCTAGGCGGGTTCGTGGTATGAGTTAGCGCTCAATATCGACAGCTATTGTTCTTTGCGTATGGGCTATTACGGACCAATTAAGGAGGGAAGCTTGCATACAGATTGTCTACTGCCATTGTCGGAGTAGATATCGTTAGGAGTTGTACCCGTAGCTGAACAATGAATAAATTCACCAATGGGGAGGACTGTTGCATATGTGGGGGAATGACAAATTACTCATAATTGAACTAATACATTAGAAACTCTAGTTGTTTCGTTGAACTTGCATAATCTTGCTAGTTGATTGTTACCAATTTTACTACTGTCTATATTATAGTTGAGCGTAGACCGTTATCATGACAACTCAATCTTGATAATTAGCCGTTCTTACGAGTCTCTGTGGGATCGACCTTGATTTTCCAGTACTCTACTACGATAGACCTAGTCCTATTGCTAGTAAGTGCTTTGCACGCGATCAGTATGTGCTATTAAATAGGACATTAATAGTACGATTAGACTAGCACGTATTGGATGTCCTTATCTTATTGAAGATGGGGATAGATCTCATCTATCAAAGTGTTGAGACACTTGGACTATACGTGGACGTGTATTAGAGAATGCGTACGTTAGACTAGCCCATTTAGTTTATTAAGTGTTGCACTATGTGGCGGTTGTGTAATTATCCTAAGACTGGAGTCTTCATGGCATCACGGTGTGAATTGTCATGCTTTGACACTATTGAGGTTTCCCCTAGCCATGGGGCGATCATGCGGTAGTGATTGTGTATGATACTGAAGCATGCGTAGGATTCATGTCGCTCGTTTGGAAATCAAATATCCTATGAATAGGAGTACATATCCGAAAATGGCCTTCTTATAAGGAATGTCAAGCTCAAGTGAATCTTTACAAAGTGAAAGTAAACGATTTACTTCGAGAGAGCACGATATCCAAATTACAAAATACGGTTGTTAATGTATTGACACTCGTGATACGACCGTATAGATATTGTAACAGGGATAGGATTCTATTTGCACGGTAACTGTTTCACATGAAAGGTTGTAGTCATAGCACTTGACTCTTTCCGATGATTGGGGGTCGTGGACATGTTGCTAGATGCTATCCATGTGTGAAGGGTATTTTAGTAAATGCACTTTGTGCCTACGGCCAATATATTCGGAAGTCTATTGGGTCACACACATAAGAACATCTAGCTGGATTAAAATGCCGTTATAGTGATAACCAAATATGGAAAGTTTTATCTCGACTATAAAGTGTTATAGTGATCAATTAATATGGTGGTATTTATTTATTATGAATAAATATAATACAAGATATTAATTATGTTGATTAATTAAATATATATTTGTGTATATATATATATATATATATATATATATATATATATATATATATATATATATATATATATATATATATATATATATATATATATATATATAATATACAGTGGATTTAGCCCGTTTTCCCTCAATTACCCGACCCAAACCCGATAAAAAAAAATTATAAAGCTAAAAACATAAATAATGCCGCATTTACTAAAAATAACTAATAAAATAAATAATATTAATAAATTAAAAAAATCATCCGCATTTAATGAAAATCAAAAATAATCCCGCATTTACTTAAAAAATATTCCTTTTAAGTTTTACTAAAAATAACTAATAAAACAAATAATATTAATAAATTAAAAAAACCAGCCGCATTTAATGAAAATCAAAAATAATCCCGCATTTACTTAAAAAATATTCCTTTTAAGTTTTACTAAAAATAACTAATAAAACAAATAATATTAATAAATTTAAAAAAACCAGCCGCATTTAATGAAAATCAAAAATAATCCCGCATTTACTTAAAAAATATTCCTTTTAAGTTGGGTTATTGACTAGATATATTTGCAATATGGCATGTTGATTTCCCCATTTTTATTTATATAATTCCCCATTTTTATTTTTTTTTAAAAACGTGTCCCATTTTTATTTATATAATTCCCCATTTTTATTTTTTAAAAAAAACGTGTTTTTTTAAATAAAAAAAAACCTAGCGCATTATTAATACCCGGTAAGAAAACAAAAAACTTCGACGACTTCTAATTCATTCACCTCACCGAACGATTCCAATGCAGATATGTTTCAAGATTCTCATTTCTTAATTTACTTTTCGGGTAAATTGTTTTTTGGATGGCAATGGATTAAAGGTAAAATTACTTCTCTTCCTTCGGTTGCATGATGGTTGACGATAATGATTTTGAAGAGGTAATCTCCATGCCTATCAAAACTATACCCATTATTTCTAAGTTTTCACGTATTTTTTTTCCCAACTTTTGTTGGTTGTGGACGGCAAACTTGATTTCACTTTCTCAGGTACTATTTTTTGCATGCTCTTTTTGACACAATAGTACGTAGTAGAATTTTAATTTGTATTTCAATTTATATTTTTTTACTTTTGGATTATTATCACTCTTGATTATCATTCTTTTTTTATTTTTCTTACTAATCGTTTATAGGGATTCATTTTGGTCACTACATGGAAGATCGTGCATAATTAAATTGATCATTATCACCTAATACTGCATACACTCGGTATGTTCTTCTTCTTTTTCCTTTCATCTGAATATGGTATTGTTTCTTTTTATATTTTTAGTTTTATCTTTCTATTTTTATTTACATAATAATGATTATTTAGCCAATAATTTTAAAAGGATTTTAGTTAGTTTTTATATTAATAATACATAAACGAAATTAAATAAAAATATAAAAAAAAATATAGAACAAGAATCCTTGATTTAAGTAAAAAATATAAAACTAAATAAAATCCTTGATTGATTATTTTTTAGAACACAAATTGATTATTGATTAAATAATCATTATTAATAAATGAAAATATAAATAAAAAAACCTTGAGTTAAGTAAAAATATAAAAACTAACTAAAATCCTTTTATAATTACTAACTAAATAATCATTATTATGTAAATATTAGAAAGATAATATTAATAATATAAAAAACATCATGGATATATTGTAAATTTTTTAAATTTTTTAATAATAAAAAAGCCTGAATAATCAAAATCATCAAAATCAATGACTGAATATTGATTAATTAATCTTCTTTAATTATTATAAATAGAAAATAAAAATTAAATATAAAAAATGATAATATAAAACAAATAATTGATTAAAGTAAAAATAAAAAAACGAAATAAAATAATGTGTAACAAATCAACAAGATCCTCATCAAAATTATTGATTGATTATTAATTAAATAAATATAGAAAAATGAAATTTAAAATAAAAAAACATAAATAATCAAAATTAGAAAAATCATAGATTGAATAATGATTAATTAATCATCATTAATTTATTAAGTAAAATTAAAAAAAATAAAAAATCAACAAGATTATCATCAAAATCCTTGATTGATTAGAAAATCCATGAGTTAAGTTTAAAAAAAAAGAAATAAACAAATATATAAAAAATCAACAAAAGCCTCATGAAATCCTTGATTGGTTATTGATTAAATAAAGATAGAAAAATGATATTGTTATTAAAAATAAAAATACGTAAATAATCAAAATCAGCAAAATCAATGATTGAATAGTGATTAATTACCATCATTAATTTAATAAGTAAAAAATAAAAAATCAACAAGATCCTCATCAAAATCCTTGATTGATTATTGATCAAATAAATATAAAAAACTAAATTCAAAATAAAAAAACGAAAATAATCAAAATCAATGAAATCAGTGATTGAATGAATCCTCGATAACTAAATATTCTTCCATTCAATTAAATTTTCAATAATAACTAAATTCAATTGTGTCATTTAATGGAAAATATTTCTACATTAAATAACAATGTCGGTCGAAGTAATATATTTTTACATTAAATTACTTTTTGACAAAATAGTATGCCTAAGAAAAATAATCCTCTAACTAAATAATTCTCAGAATATTCTGAAATTATATTACATTTTGAAAAATAACTAATATCAAAGATGTAAATTTATACGGGATATTCTTAGATTAGGTCATCCATTACATATTCGCCACCCCATTACATTGTATTATTTAAAAAAAGATACATTCAATTTTACATATTAATGAAAAATATTCTAACAATAAATTACATTTTGAAAAATATCTAAAGTCAAACATGCCATTTAATACGAAATATGTATACATTACATACATCCCGTATAAATTAATGAAAAATATTCTCACATTAAATACATCACTATAAATTGGTGATCCCAATTATTATGAAATATTATTAAATTTATGGTTCTTAATTCGAAATATCACATTAAGTTATAATATTTAAAAACTGATAAATTTAAATAAACCAATAAATGCAAAATATTTTAAGATTAAATTACATTTTGATATATGTATAAACTCAATTATAAATTAAATACAACCCTTATAAATTAGTCATCCCAAAATAATGTCAAATATTCTTAAATTTATGGATCTTAATGTGAATATTTTTTCATTAAAGTATAATATTTAAAAAAATGATGAATTCAATTTTACCAATTAATTCAAAATATTCTACCATTATATAAAATTTAAAAACAAATCTATACTCAAATATGTCATTTAATACGAAATATTTTTTCATTAAATTATAATATTTAGAAAATGATACATTCAATTTTACCAATGAATGTAAAATATTCTAACATTAAATTAAAATTTTAAAAATATCTAAACTTAAATATGTCATTTAATGCAAAATATGCAGACATTAAATACATTCCGATAAATTAGCTACCCCAAATAATGTCAAATATTCATTCATTAAATTAAAATAATTATATTTGAATTTGCTAATTAATACGAACATCCTTAATTTAATGTCATCCCCGACAAATTAAATGCCCCATTTGATTATAAATATTCTTATATTAAATTAATTTTTTGAAAATAACTACATTTAAATATGATAAAAAAATCATCACTTTAAAATTAGCGTTCTTAGAATATTCTGAAATTATATTACATTTTGAAAAATAACTAATATCAAAGATGTAGATTTATACGGGATATTCTTAGATTAGGTCATCCATTACAAATTTGTCACCCCATTACATTGTATTATTTAAAAAAAGATACATTCAATTTTACCTATTAATGAAAAATATTCTAACAATAAATTACATTTTGAAATATATCTAAAGTCAAACATGCCATTTAATACGAAATATGTAGACATTACATACATCCCGTATAAATTAATGAAAAATATTCTCACATTAAATACATTACTATAAATTAGTGATCCCAATTATTATGAAATATTCTTAAATTTATGGTTCTTAATTCGAAATATCACATTAAGTTATAATATTTAAAAAATGATAAATTTAAATAAACCAATAAATGCAAAATATTCTAAGATTAAGGTAGGGTTGGGTGGTGGGTAAGGTAGGGTTGGAGAGGATTGAGTAAGGTGTGATAGGTTAGGGTAGTAGGTAAGGTATGGTATGGTGGTGTAGTGGATAAAATAGGGTAGAGTGGAATGGTGGATAGGGTGGGGTTGGGTGGTGGGTAGGGTACGGTGGGGTAGGGTGGGGTGGGGTGAAGATAGGGTGGTATGATAGGGAATGTAGGGTGGGGTAGGGTTGGGGTGGATGAAAGTGGAGTAGAGTAGGTAATGGGTAAGGTAGGTAGGATGTCGAGGGTAAGATATAGTGATATTGGGTAGGGTAGGATATGGGTGGTGGGTAGGGTATGATAACGGTGGGTAGGGCAGGGTAGGATGGTGGGTAGGGTAGGGTAGGGTAGGGTAGGGTGAATTGGTGGGTAAGGTAGGGTTGGGGAGGTTTGGGAGGGTTAAGAAGGGTTGAGTAGGGCAGGATAGGTTGGGGTAGTGAGTAAGGTATGGTGTGGTTGTATGGTGGGTAAGATAAGGTAAAGTGGAATTGTGGATAGGGTACGGTTAAGCGGTGGTAGGGTACGGTGGGGTGGTGGGTTGGGTAGGATAGAGAAGGATGGGGTGGTGGGAAGGTAGGGTGGTATGATGAGTAAGGTAGGGTTAGGGTGGATGAAAGTAGAGTAGAGTAGGTAATGGGTAAGGTAGGTAGGATGTCGAGGGTAAGATATGGTGATATCGGGTAGGGTAGGATAAGGTGGTGGGTAGGGTAAGATAGCGGTGGGTAGGGCAGGATGGGTAGAGTGGTAGGGTGCAATGAGGTATGACATATGACTACCCATCCCTTCGCCTATATCATACCTTATGAACCATATCATACCATATTCAAGCCAACATTAATTCACTACATTGCTCTATCAATCACTTAATGTGTCATCTTTTATATAATTTGTTTAATTCCAATCATGCATATTCTATTCAATTCAATTCTTGCATAACAAATATGCCAATAAAATCTTCTTTCATCCTTCAAAAAAATCTTCTATTGAAAATACGTTCTGCCGTGCAATGTTAAAAGCAGTAATATAACCACAATTATTGGCATGAGAATAACTTTTGGACATATTGTGTGGTATGTTTTTGACTTTATCTGAAGGTAATCACATTGTCATACGTCCCCGTGCAATGCACGGGTTTATGACTAGTATATAATATATAGACGAGTGTTTTTAACCCAATTACCCGCTTCAAACCCGTATTTAAAAACCATACCCGCAATAATGACCTAATAGTTTTAGAAAAAAAATTGACCAGCATTAAATCCACATTCATTGTCATCCTTAAATTTCTCCGGATCTCTTCCCGACTAATTGCTCAAATCAGTCCTATACCACATTAACTTACACATTTCGTTTCAAATTTTCAATTTTCTATGTCTACTTTCCTGCATTATTTTCCTTAAAATCATTTAAATTCATTATTGCATCTATAAAGTTGGGTAACTAGAAATATACCACAAATCTTGACAGCCGCAATTATAGGTATTTGCCACGAGTTTTCCTATTTTTCTAGATCTGATATTATGCTTTTTTTTTTCCTAGGGTTGGGGAATTTTCAGACCAATTGCAGGGAAATTTGGAGAAGATGTTGAAGACTATTTGGACTATGGACGTCTTTCAATCGCCAGATTCGCCACGGCTCCGTTTTTATCGGTAAGTGTTCACTACATGTTTTTTTAAAGATATATCAGTGTTCTATATTTTGTGTCAATATTTTACTGTTTTTATTCTGAGTTCTGTGTCTCCATTGTTCGTAGGTGTTTATCGCTGTTTTTTATTATCGTTTTTTTCGGAGGCATGGTACATTGATTATTCTGTTACTTAAGATTTTAGATGAAGTGATGTGATTATTAAAGTTTTTCATGTTTTTGGCAGGCCTTCATGGCAACAATTAAAAGTATTTGCCTCGAGTTTTCCTTTTTTCTAGATCTGATATTATGTTTTTTTTCTGGGGTTAGGGCTTTTGCAGACCAATTGCAGGGGAATTTGGAGAAGACGTTGAAGAGTATTTGGACTATGGACATCTTTCAATCGCCAGATTCGCCATGGCTCCATTCTTATCGGCAAGTGTTTTCTGCATGTTTTTTTTAAAGATATATCGGTGTTCTATATTTTGTGTCAATATTATATTTTGTGTCAATATTCTTACTGTTTTTATTCTAGGGTTTGTGTCTCCATTTTTTATAGGTGCTTATCGTTGTTTTTTTTTATCTTTTTTTCCGTGGCATGGTGCATTGACTATTCTACTTCTACTTAGGATTTTGAAAGAAGTGACGTGATTATTGAAGTTTTTCATGATTTTGGAGGCCTTCAAATTTCAAGTAATACCGTTTCTTCTACGCCATATTAAGTCTAATCCTCTTTGCATTCAATCAACCTATAACAAAGCTTTTGAATGTATGCACCATGATATTGTGTCATAAAGCTGGGCTAAATTACAATTTTAGTCCTCTAACTAGCCTGTTTTTCGATTTTGGTCCTATTTTTTCTCCGGCGTCAATTTTAGTCCTGTAAGTGGTCTATTTTTTGCAAAAATAGTCCTGAATGCCGGAAAGACCACATACAGGACAAAAAATTGGTATTTTCCGGCGAAAATTTTAGTCCTATAAGTGGTCTTTCCGGCGACAATTTTAGTCCTGTAAGTAGTCTTTCCGGCGTTCAGGACTATTTTTGCCAAAAAAAAAAACACTTACAGGACTAAAATTGTCGCCGGAGAAAAAATAGGACCAAAATCGAAAAACAGGCTAGTTAGAGGACTAAAATTGTAATTTAGCCCATAAAGCTGGATTATATACAACAATTACACATTGTGTTTGCTTTTGAAGTTCACTTTGCTGGCAATTTTCAAAACTTTAAATTCAGCAGTTAAATTCCCTCTCACGAACCCATGAAATCGAACGTAATCACCATCATGTGTTGTATTTGTGTTTTGTTTGTTGTATTTTTTTAAATGTGGGCATGTGTGTAACTTGAAATTAGCCGAGGGGACTTGGGGAAGATGATTGGTATGCATGCATGCATCTACATTCATATACAATACTGAAATTTTAACTATTTTTCTACTGTGTCCTACGTTGCATCCTTTGCATATATGCCTTCCATACTTGCAGATTCAAGAAAACAACTGGACTGTCGACATTGTCGAGAGGTGGCAAGATGTCTAAGCAACTCTACTTTTGATATTTATTGTCTATGATTTGGTTTGTTTTGTACAAATCATTGTTATCTTCACATAATGTTGGGATTGATGTTTTTTTTGGAAGGGAAGGATTGATGTTGATCTTTACAAGCGACACATGGGAGTTTTTTTTCCTGCCTGTTATATTAATTCCTCGGAGACATTCAAATATAATTTTTCATTGTAACAAATTCTAGATTTAGTACAAGATTTATCTTAATAGTTAGTACCTTAGTGAAAGATTGGTAGGGGTGGGAGACAAAAGTTTTCCATCATTCTAAAATGATAACGATTTCCTCAGTTATTTTTACAGATCCCAGCGGAGCTATTAATTCGTTGGCAAGATACATTGATCATGGCCTTTTTTCATCTTCCTTTTCTTTGAGCAGCTCTTACATTCGGCGATCGACTGGGGATACACTCTTATCTGTGATTTTTCATTTGGATGTCGAAATGGGATTGAATCCAATAGTTGACAGGAAGACATACACCTATTCCTTCCTTAGCAGGTTCTCTATACGCCCTGACTTTTTCTTTCTTTGGCACTAAACTTGAAGGTTTATAATCTGATCTGGCACCATTGATAAAGGAAAAACATGTTTTGAACCCGAAGTTCATATATTGGTCACGAAAGTGTTTTTTTTTATGGGGGTGTAATGCTTGGTATGATGTTTACATGATGCAATTCCCTTTTGTGATTTAGTTTCATATTTTCTTGAAATTAATAACATTTTCCCTTTTTGTGATGGTATTAGTTCCCCAATATGAGGCAATCACTGAAAATTCGAAACTATCTCTTTATAAGCCTTTATACTAGATAAGTTTTCAGTATAATAATAATAATCTAAACAAGTACATTGATGAAGTAAAACATTTGCAGCCTTAAGATTCATTCATTTCAGGTTCATTGTATATCCTTCAATATCACATAAAAGGATTTAGTGAATTCAAACCTTTACCTCTTTAGACTTTGATGCAAATCGAGAAACATTGTTGCGATGAACTCAGACTGTAAAATAGTATAAAATGCAATTGAAATTGGATTTTAGTTATTATTTCTAAAAATTTAATCTTTGCAGGTGTGGTTGTTGGACTAAGATTGTACTTTGAGGATGGGCATTCAAGCAGACTTCTAGGTTGTGCTTTCAAACCAACGAAGTTGTTTCGGATTGCTACTTGGTTTGGGGTGGAGGCGGGATCACCCAGCTTGGAAGCATTACCGAATGTAGAAGAATATGGGGAAAAGTCCAACTTTAATGTGTATTGTGGTAATATCTTGAAAGGGGTGCATGGAATTCATAAGATAAAGTTCAGTCGGAATGTTGCTCATACTGTGCTTGAAGAAGACTATTCTCAGTTGTGTCCAGATAACATGGTTTACTATTTTTTTTTCTGGTATGTTCTACTTTTCATATCTAACATACTTCTTACATCATAAATGGAGAGTCGTAAAACGTATTTTAAAACATTGAATTCTGTATTTATTATTCCGTGTGCATTGTATTTCAAGGTAATCAGTGTCTTTCTATACTTTGCAGCTTATATCTTCCGATCCGGGCATAAAAAAATGGCAAACAAAAACAACCTAGACTTTAGATCATATGGATCTCTTTTCTATACTTTTCACCTTACTTTCTCTACTCCGCATTTCCTGGTTCTGATGGATCATATGGATATCTTTTCATGACTTTTAATTCTATAGGCATTCATTGTTGTCTAAACTTATTTCTAACTTTCGGTTGGATGCTTTTCTGGGTATCATTAGAGTTCCAATTTCAGTTGAGTTTCAAATATTTGCATCCTGTGAGTGGACCTCTATGCTTCTTAATTTTAGTTTGTTCACCGTGAGGTAATCATCCAAGTCAAGAAGTTTTTTAGTTGTTTTATACTTGCTACTGTTGGGAATATTCTTGAATATGAGTCTACATTGTTTAGTGTGTATTATTTTATTTTTAATTTTTTTTTATGGTGGTTCATTTTCATTCAGCTTTCTCGACAGATTTCGTTGGTAGGATTCATATTCTTATTTTTTGATTAGCCATTGGCGGTGCATATGTGCATCTTTTTCATGATTTTGTCCCAACATATGTTTTCTTTACCTCATGGTCCTGGCCACAACTTAACCACTTTGGTAAAACTCACTGTAGGCGTCACTGTTAGGTGTGATGCCCGAAAGACAATTTTTGTAATTGTTTTATTTAATAAATGAAATGATATTATTATTCATATTTATTATTCTCATATTCACCGATGTGACAATAGTATTTACACTACAGAAAACCCTAAAGTATATCGTTTATGTAATCACTTAACTCAGTGTATGGGATATACACGGGAGGATTGTGTTAGTGAAGATGTACTTAAAATACAATTAGCCCGTAGTGAAGTTAATCGAGAGTATCGGGCCTCTCCTTTAACGTGCTATTAATGCGCCCAGAACACAATAGGTGTGATAGTCCTATCCGGACTTTCGGTTAAGAGAACATAATGGGGCATTTATATATGATAGATATATCATATAGGGCTGGACCGATTTGATTAAAGTTCACGATATAATTCCGTAATCAAGAAGTCTTATCGAATCAATGGATGATCATATTTATGGATATATCTTAATCCTGAGGTGATCACAGTCAACTGCTTGAATCCGTATGAGGTTTGACTTGACGGTTAAAGATTACACTGAGTCGTGATCCGAATTACCCCATCTTGGCATTATCTTTGGATTGAGTGAGTAGTACGTGTTATCACAGATACGGAATCCATTCCTTCCATTTATGGAAGTAGATAAACGATTCTCTTATTTGTTAATCCTAGAAAGCGATCGATCGCGAGTTCATATTACATCGATTAGCTACCGGTGAGTTATATGAATTAATTGATCACTAGGGGTTAATGGTAAATAAGGATAAGAGGTTACGAAAAGGGTTAACGGTAACTTCCCGATTTAGAATGAGCGATGCATGGAGGATTAATCCATATGTAATGATTATATCAATGGACGCTTATTATTATTCTCGTGAGGAGATAAATATAATCTTATAATCGGAGGAGTGCGATCACGGGATTATGGTGGCATATTCACGTGATTGATTTATCGAATATAATTATTATGTTCGTAAGATAATTATTTATTTGATTTATCGGAGTCCGCGATTATTAGTCCATGTCCCCGACGACGTGCCTCCTAATATAGCATAGCTATTCTCGGACGTCGAATCCTAATAATATTAATTTAGTTCTTTTTGGACTTTATTAAAACGATATGTGAATTAATTGTTTAGTGGACTTTTAAATTAGTTGGGCTAAATAATTAAATATGTGAAAAAGACATTTTTCATAATCTTGGCCCAATTATTGTGTAATGGCAAAATTAATATTGACTAGGTCAATAAGTATGATTTTCGCCCCATGTTCTTTTTTATGGAACAAGAAATTGTTTTCTTGTGTATTAATAAGACATGTGCATAACATATTTATTGGATAAATATTTATGGAAAGAAATAAAAATAAATATTATTCTAGATTTGTTCTAGAATATTATGGAATTATCTTTTATTTAATGGGATTATTATAATTGATTTTGTATTAATTATTAAATTCTTGGAGGTTAAGTTTTACTCTCCTATATAAGAGAGTTCTCCCAAGCCTCATAACACATGTAAAATTCGACTTCTCCTCTTAGAGAGGAAGAAGAAAATTTTTTCGGCCAAGGGGAAATAATTGGGGAAAAATCTTGGAGATTTTTCCGGGTAGCATATCGGAAGGATTCGAGTCGAGAATTTCCTTCCACCGGGAGTTGCTTGGATCACACGTACGGAAGATCGTGGTGCTCTTCACATCTTCGTTCTTACCATTGCGGTTCTTCAACTTGGATTTTGAGATCCAAGAGGTATGTTCTACAACCCCCTTGTAGATATAGATCTAGTTATTTTATTACGTGTAGTTTATAGATCTAGATCCTAAAATCGCTTCCGTTGCGGATGATATTACTAACAGTGGTATCAGAGACCAAGGTGATCTATATTTATACGTATAAAATATTAGATCTAGGAGTGGTAAAAATGTAGATTTTTTGTCCCAACTTTTTTTAAGGGCCGAAAATTATGTTTATTTTTTTTATGTTGCGATTGTCTTGGTTGAAGAGATGGATTGGGGTTGGTACTGTTTAACCGTAGATCTATTTTGTAGCTCTTTTGATTAGCATTAATTGAGCATAGGACGTGTAATTTATTTTATGTCATGCGAAAATTGTAAAAGGTAGTACCTTTTGTATTTTATTTTTGATCCGGGTTCGAGACGACGAAGATGATGTGACGAAGATCATGGTGTTGAAGATCATCAAGAAGGTAAACGAGAGGAGGCCGATTGAGTTTTTTTTTTTTTTTTTTTTCTAGGGCTCGGCAATTTTTTGTCAATGACAAATTTTTTTTGCCGTAACCTAATTTATTGTTTATGCGGCTGTTTGTGTTTTTAGGTAACATAAGTTCAACTTTGACCTAAAGGTCAAAGCAATAAAATAAAATTAAAAAAAAAAAAATTTACTGCCGTAGAAAAAAAAATAAAAAAAAGGAAATTTTTTTTTATAAAACAATCTAATATAGATATATTTTAAATATATTGGTATATTACGGCCTCCTCTCCTCGTCGTTCGTGGTTCGTGTCAAGATCGAAGGTTGAGATCCGGAAGTTTCAAGATCAAGATCGAAGATCTAGATTTGAAGACCTAGAATTAGTTTTACTTTTCCTTAGAAAATAGGTTAGATACGGGGGTACCAACGATCCATCTCGGTGTTTAAATTTTCCGCAATTTATTTTTTATGTGTTTGATCATAAAATAGATATAAAATCGGAATTGCCATGACATGCATCATATCATAAATCCACTCCATGCATACATGTAGAATTTTAATTTTGGTAATTAAAATAGGCATGTATACAAAACTCGCGTAATTAGTTGAAATTTAATTAATACGTGGTAATTAATTAATTTAGTAACTAATCAAAGATCCGAGGACGGGTTATGAAATCGTTAAGCCTTTCGGTGTGTGTTCTCGGTGAACCGCCTTAAAGCTCAAACGAGATCACGTTTTTCAATTCGTAGTGTCTACAAGATTGAATGATGGTAAAAGAACAATAAATCTTGGATAAAAACGGTTCGCTTATAGGTTGGGTGGTCAGCTGAGCTAGGCTCGACCGACTTACCCTCCTAGTGTGATGTATGCACGGGGGTCCGGCAAGACTAAGCTACACCGGAGAGCGGAGGGGTGATTCCTTCTTATCTCAACGGGCTCTCTTGACCCGACTTCGTCCGGATCGTCACATATGTTCCAACGAATAGGACGGGTAGGCTTGCCTACGTTACCGACACCATTCGAATCCTTGATTTGATGTGATTTTATGTTAACATCAAAAGACGTGGTTAGTTAACCCACCACCACTTCCAAAATATTGAGTGGGAGCGGGGAGGCGACGACCAACCCCACGGCCTCTACTATAGATACAAGTAAGTGAGAGAAGGGTGACGCCTCGCGGGCGCTTTGATTTCGCCCCCTACGGATGTTGTTCACCCCTATCAACATTCATGGCTTGGTCTCCGAAAGGATAGGATTTACGGGTACTCGTCGGGTCACCGACCTATCCTACGACGGCATACTCGGGCGTACCAAGAGATCCGATATAGTAGTCACACTCATCATGGGTATTCTTGATAATATCTAGGCTAAAAAAGGAAGGTAGTCAATGAATAAAGGGATGTTCGATTCTCGTGGGATGTTCGATTCTCACAAGTTATTTATTGATGAGATTGTCTCGATTTAACCGTCATCTCTTTGACCTACCCTACGGCGCACTCGAGATGCGAGGTTAAAACCTTGGAATGGTAGAGTAGACTTATTTTTAGTTTACAATTCCTAAAATAAAATAATATAGTAGTGTTAAACTTGAATTAATATATGTCATTTTATTTCTGAGATTATATCCCTTACTAAATTGCTTAAAAAAGTAATTGACTAGTATTGACTTCGTTAAAAAGTGGAAAGTAACTAGGACATTAAACTAGTTAATCGATAATGCAATTATTTTTCGAAAGGGATATTTTCTCTTAAGCCTTTTACAAACCAGAGTGACATATAGGTATGTCACTAGTGTCATTCGTGTCAAACGGAAAACAAACTTAGTTTGATCAAAGGTGATTTCGGACTTTGAAATTCTTTTAGTGAATTTTGAATGTGTAGTAATTACACGAGTAATTTTCTAATTGAAAAATCGAAAATTCATGAAGTATTACTAGTTGGACGATATTTGGAATCGATGAACTAGTGGGAGCTTTATGATTTGTTGTTTCTCTAGAACATTAGAAAAGTGTAACTGACTACACACGTAACCGTTCTAATTGAAAAAAACGGAAAGTCATGAAATGTCGCTAGTTAGACGATATTTGGAATTGAAGAACTAGTGGGAGTTTCTATCATTTGTTGTTTTTTCTGGAAACAATAGAACTATGTACGAAAGATTTTCTAATCGAAAAAATCAGAAAATCATAAAAATAAAGCATTGCTCGTTAGACGGTATTTGGAACCGATAAACTAGTGGGAGCTTTAATGTTATGATTTGTTGTTTTTTCTGGTATATTAGAAAATCCGAGAAGTCCGGACGAGTAACACTCGAAATAGACACCCCACGGTTCAAGAGTAGTGTCTACTCAAACGAACCGCTGGTTCAAGACTGTTTCCATTCAAGGAAAGTCAAGAATGGGAGAATATGTCTAAAAGTGTTAGTCATCTAAACTGAGTAAACTTTAAGGCTAAACCGAAAAATTAATTAACTTAAAATCATAGGATAAGGACAGTGATTTTGGATCACCAACCTTTGAATCCTTGTCGATTTTCTCGAGCTAAGTTCTTTGGAAGAACAAAGTAGCGGTGCATTTAACGATTAAAAGAGTAAACAACGGGCAGTTAATTTTAGCTAGAATAATGGGAGTGATATAAGGAAATGAATCTCGGATTCAATCCTTGGATATCGCGGAAAATTTATTTTATGTTTAAGATTCGTTGGAACGAAAGGATTTACCTTCTATTCGATAATTTGTTTGTCATATAGAAAGAGAATATACCATTTGTAGTACGAATCCAAGACTCGGACTTTTGTTTGATAAAGTCAAAACCACTTACAACCGCTGAAATATGTATATAAAACACATCTTAAGAACTATTAAAAGCAATTGGTTTCTATATTTAGATAAACGCTTCTTCATATTCCATAGTTAGTGCATAGTCCCTAAAAGACAAGACCTGAAGACTGGCTCAGGGTGATTCCTTTCTCCCAGTCTGGTTATATTGTCTCAAAGGTTCAATGACTAATTTTCCTTTCAATCGGGAAAGGATAATGGTTATAAAGAAGTAACATAGCTTGTTCATGACGACCTTCGGGGTCTGATGAAAGATACAAGCTAGTAGGAGCTTCCGAGTAGTGACTTCTTGTCTGATAACTATTCAAACACTCCGGAAAGTTTATCCAAAATATTTTGAGGTTTCTCTGTTTTCAACAGAGATAGAGTATTCTATACTCAGAATAGGCCATTCATAGTCCTCGAGACTGATGCTCAGCCCGCCTCATTGTGACATGTTCTCAATAAGTGAGAAACCGTTAAATTGCCTTACATAGTTTGAGATGTATACTGCTTAACTCAATATAGATATTGGAAGCGAAATAACGGTTTACATTGAAATGTAAGACCGAGAAGTCTACCTAGAATATGCTTTGGAATTTACGGATAAGGTGTGGATTCGGTTCACCCCACTTCCATAAATATAAGCATTTAGCACACGGTGCTTGAAGGTAGGTGCAGGAATTTCGCGAACACGCTCGGTCGATGACCAATCGTTATATATCTTGTAGCATTGAGAAAAAGGTGTGTTATAAGATTCTTGAAATCGGGAAGGGACGATTATCTTGTTGCGTCCTTTACGATAGAGTCTATGAACAGTAGAAACCTTAAACCTTGCGAGACGTTTATTCAAGGTAGTTACTAAGCGATTAAAATCGAGACCACATCCAACATCCGTTGTTGGTGATAACACTAAATACTACTAAACTAGATCAAATTTGATCCACCCGAATGTAGTGGGAGTATGGTTTATCCATTACCCATTACGGGTTCGGCGGACTTTGTAGTCTGAGGATCGATTGATGACCTATGGCTCTTTTGTGAGCAGTATAGGATTCTGATAATAGAGGTTGGTTTAATAGCCATAACCCTGTGAATGGAGTTCGGTACTCCAGTTCTGTTCATGCTCTTGTAGAACCACCTGAGCGTCTCAGGCCTAGTGGGAGTAATTGGATCTACACGGAAAAGAGTAGAATGCATAGGAAAGTTTATCTTTCAGAGCAAAGCTTGAGTGGTCTAGGGGTAATTCCCTAATAAGTAGAGAGTTAATCAGACCTTGGACTCTCTTACCACTTAGTATTGCATGATTTCGTTCTAAAGCAGAAAATAGGGGTGATTCCCTGAGACTTTCTTGCCAAACAAACGGAGTCTGGATTCATTCGGAACAAAAGGGTAATGCCTTATGAACTCTCATGACAGGATATTCATCAAGGCTTATGTCCTTTGTGGATAAAAAGCAAACCTCTCGGTCATTGGAAGTCATATATTTCTACAATATATGGATTTGACCAGAATATTGATAAGTCTTTTGTAGACTGGATATCAATTTTAGTACAGTAGTGAATATATACATATATTAGCATTTGTGAAGGATAACACTGCACCAGTTGGAATCAACATGGGTGTGTTATCTGAAGTCAAAATCTGACAATACCACAATTCTCTGCAATAGAGATTTGGACAACATTCTTAAGAGTTTGACTCGGTCGAATTCATTAGAATCAGTCACTGGTTTCCCATCCATCTTATTGGTTAAGATGATGCATCTGTGTATGCAACATTCAACGAGGAAGTTCTACCCTATGCCTCACGAATGACTCTCTAAATCTTTGGATCAAGAGAAATGGGATAGATTCTCTTTCTAGTAAGAGATGGTCAGGTTATTGAACGTCAACTTTGATCGAATCTTAGATTCGGTGGTTAACAAAGCAAGTTTAGTATGTCCTTTAGTATCTTGAAGAGAACGAGGAATAATATGCGGACATATTCATGTGTGAACTTGGATATGTGTGATACACTGATTTTGACTTTAAGTCAGATTGAGGATGATCGTTAAGTTGATCTCGGGCTCAGTGTTTACTCAGTACCACATGATTAGATGGACCGGTAACGTTTCAATTCTACGGATCGTCTCGAGCCGACAACCTGACTAATCATTAAGACCCATGACATTTAGATGTAGGTGCTCCCCGAGTCACTGACCTATCCTACGACGGCATACTCGGAGTGTACTTTGGAATCTGAAATGGTTATGACATGCTTAGTGGGTACTAGAATACGGGATAAGTCTCCATTGCTTTAGAGCAAGTGGGAGATGTAGTTTGTTGTATTTTAAATAATAGGGTGTGCTCTAAAACAATTAATCACATGCTTTCGTGCAAGTGGGAGATTGTTAGGTGTGATGCCCGAAAGGCAATTTTTGTAATTGTTTTATTTAATAAATGAAATGATATTTTTATTCATATTTATTATTCTCATATTCACCAATGTGACAATAGTATTTACACTACAGAAAACCCTAAAGTATATCGTTTATGTAATCACTTAACTCAGTGTATGGGATATACACGGGAGGATTGTGTTAGTGAAGATGTACTTAAAATACAATTAGCCCGTAGTGAAGTTAATCGAGAGTATCGGGTCTCTCCTTTAACGTGCTATTAATGTGCCCAGAACACAATAGGTGTGATAGTCCTATCTGGACTTTCGGTTAAGAGAACCTAATGGGGCATTTATATATGATAGATATATCATATAGGGCTGGACCGATTTGATTAGAGTTCACGATATAATTCCGTAATCAAGAAGTCTTATCGAATCAATGGATGATCATATTTATGGATATATCTTAATCTCGAGGTGATCACGACCAACCGCTTGAATCGAGTATGAGGTTTGACTTGACGGTTAAAGATTACACTGAGTCTGTGATCTGAATTACCCCATCTTGGCATTGTACTGGATTGAGTGAGTAGTCTGTGTTATCACAGATACGGAATCCATTCCTTCCATTTATGGATGTAGATAGACAGTTCCCTTATTTGTTAATCCTAGAAACTGATCGATCGCGCGAGTTCATATTACACTGATTAGCTACCAGTGAGTTATATGAATTAATTGATCACTAGGGGGTTAATGGTAAATAAGGATAAGAGGTTCTGAAAAGGGTTAACGGTAACTTCCCGATTTAGAATGAACAGACTATGGAGGATTAATCCATATGTAATGATTATATCAATGGACGCTTATTATTATTCTCGTGAGGAGATAAATATAATCTTATAATCGGAGGAGTGCAGTCACGGGATTATGGTGGCATATTCTCGTTATTGATTTATCGAATATAATTATTACATTCGTAAGATAATTATTTATTTGATTTATCGGAGCCGCTGATTATTAGTCCATGGTCCCCGACGTGCCTCCTAATATAGCATAGCTATTCTCGGACGTCGAATCCTAATAATATTAATTTAGTTCTTGTTGGACTTTATTAAAAGGATATGTGAATTAATTGTTTAGTAGACTATTAAATTAGTTGGGCTAAATAATTAAATATGTGAAAAAGGCATTTTTCATAATCTTGGCCCAATTATTGTGTAATGGCAAAATTAATATTGACTAGGTCAATAAGTATGATTTTCGCCCCATGTTCTTTTTTTATGGAACAAGAAATTGTTTTCTTGTGTATTAATAAGACATGTGCATAAAATATTTATTGGATAAATATTTATGGAAAGAAATAAAGATAAATATTATTCTAGATTTGTTCTAGAATATTATGGAATTATCTTTTATTTAATGGGATTATTATAATTGATTTTGAATTAATTATTAAATCCTTGGAGGTTAAGTTTTACTCTCCTATATAAAGAGAGTTCTCCCAAGCCTCATAACACATGTAAAATTCGACTTCTCCTCTTAGAGAGGAAGAAGAAAAAAATTTCGGCCAAGGGGAAATAATTGGGGAAAAATCTTGGAGATTTTTCCGGGTAGCATATCGGAAGGATTCGAGTCGAGAATTTCCTTCCACCGGGAGTTTCTTGGATCACACGTACGGAAGATCGTGGTGCTCTTCACATCTTCGTTCTTACCATTGCGGTTCTTCAACTTGGATTTTGAGATCCAAGAGGTATGTTCTACAACCCCCTTGTAGATGTAGATCTAGTTATTTTATTACGTGTAATTTATAGATCTAGATCCATAAATCGCTTCCGTTGCGAATGGTATTACTAACAGTCACAACATATGTTTAATCCGTTGTTGTCGGGAAATTTTGACCGTACAACCGAATGATAAGATTATAATATTTCATTTATAACGTCACATGATAAAAATGTATTATGTGAAAGAAAATTAAAATTAATTATCCCGTGCATTATGCACGGGTTATGGACTAGTATATATATATATATATATATATATATAAATATATAAGTAGCGAAATTTATTGTGTATATTGATACACATGTATTTTGCAAATTAATTAATCATAGTATTATATTAATAAAAGAATATTCCGGATGCCAATTTATGGCAATATGGGGTGCCACTTTCAAGTGTATAAGATACACTTGGATTGTGCAATGTAATTAATGGTATTACCATATATTTATATTAGATATTAATGTGTATAAATTTGCAGACATGTGTCAATTGATTTATGGTAATATAATCAAGATATATTCAATAAAAGATATTGTCAATATATATCTTGGAAAATATTTAATATAAGATATTAGATATTAATGAGACAAATCAATCAAATATATTTTTTCCTTATTTTACTAGTAAAAGGTTTTCTTTCTCCTCAATTTACTAGGAAACTTCTCCCAATCAGATTGGGAGACATATGGGGCGCAGGTAGGGGTGTTCACGGTTCGGTTTGGTTCGGTTTTAAGTATTTTCAAAATAAAACCAAACATTTCGGTTTGAAAAATATGAAACTAAAATCAATCATATCATAGACGGTTTGGTTCGGTTCAGTTTTTCAATTAATCGGTTTGGTTCGTTCAGTTAGTCGGTTTACCTTACAAAGACTACCGCAAATTAAACGTTGTAACTACATAGATCTAATAACACATAATTTCCCCAAGATATACAAATTACTAAAGTTATTTTCTCATTATGCCATTACTTGCTACTCAATAAGTATTAAATTGCACTAATTTCAAAAGGAAAACACCCCGTCGAATAATATATGTAATTAAGATACACGAAATGCTCTAAAATTGATATCAAAATAAATATTAACCAGAAAACGAACGATAGAAAAATTAAGTCGTTGAAAATCCGTCAACACTAAGTGATTTCAACATACTTCAGCCGTCGTAGATACATAAGTTCATAAGTTGATAGAATCCTCGCGTTGAATTGTTGTATCTATATTATTCTCTCTCTCTCTCTCTCTCTCTCTCTCTATATATATATATATATATATATATATATATATATATATATATATATATTAACTATCTTAGTTGCCGGTTCTGTTCGGCTTGGTTTTTTCGGTATTAGTTTTTAAAACCAAAACCAAACCAATTCAAGTCGGTTTGGTTCGGTTTTTACTCGGTTCGGTTTTCATAGTTTTGAAAACCATTTAAACGGTTCGGTTTGCATCGGTGTGGTTCGGTTTTGAAAATGTTGAACACCCCTAGGCGCAGGTCTCTCTATATAAGAGAGGGATTGGCTAATTCTTTTGAACAACACAATTTCAAAAGTTAATAATTCTTGTGATAAATAAGAGAGCGTCCTAGAGAGAGTTTTGAGAGAGAGAAAATGTCGGTCTAGCAACCGAGTTTTTCTGGTAGCAATCCATGATGGGATTTCAAGGGTCGCATTCATGTGGATTAACGGTAGAAATTTGAACACTTGGCGGCCGTGCGAGAAAAATACAACCGTAGACAAAACGACAATCTATTTTAGATCATCCAAGGTATATTCCACGTCTACTTATTTTATGCTTGTTGCTTAACCGAAATTGATCCTGCTTAAAAATGAAATAAATTTTAAATTCCACTGCATTCCCGTGTAGATTTCCTAACAATAGGGACATGTGATCTAAATTTAGTAAGATCTATACAATGGATTTTGGACTCTGGTGCCACAGATCACATTGTAGGATCGTTAAATCTATTAAGCAATCTCAAACCTTCATCTGGTATAAAAATGAGATTACTTAATAGAAATAATGTTTCTGTTACACATATAGGCCAAGTAAGGGTAAACCCTCAGCTAGTTCTACATGATGTATTTTGTATTCCTGGTTTTAAATACAACGTTTTATCTTTATCTCTTTCATTAATCATACAAAAAGTACAGCTGTTTTTTCTGCAAACAAATGTGTTTTGCAGGACAATTACAAGAAAGTGATTGGCTTAGCTGAGTTACACAGATGACTATATGTCATGGATCAGCCAATCAGACTCTCTATTGTTAATGCTGTAGAAAGTAAAACTTTGTCTGATAGATTAGATGATGCCCTTTTTTGGCACTACATATTGGGACACTTGCCAAATAAGAGACTACAAGTCATTAGTTCACAGTCTGCTGATGTCAAATTTTTTGATCATGATCTTTGTTATTTCTGCCCTGCTGAAGTAAATGCTATTTTTGATCTTGTACATATGGATATTTGGGGTCCATTAAAACAACATACTGTGAATGGACAACAATATGTTCTTACTGTTGCAGATGATTTTTCTAAATTTACTTGAGTTTTTCTTATGATCCATAAACCTGAAGCTTCTGATCTTGTTAAATCTTTTGTTAAATTTGTCTCTACTCAGTTTCATAAAATTATTAAAGTAATTAGATCTGACAATGGAGTTGGTTTCAAGTTGTCTCGACTTTTATGCTCAAGCAGGCGTCATCCATCGACATCTGTGTGTCGACACACTAGCGAGAATGGTATTGTTGAAAGAAAACATCAGCATTTGCTGAATGTTGCCAGAAGTTTGAGGTTTTAGAGTAATTTACCTATTGAGTATTTAAGTTTTTGCTTTTTACATGCTGTAAAATATATTAATGCCACACCTACACCACTACTGAAGGAAAGTACTTTTTACATGCTGATTATAGTAAATTAGTACCCCTTTCGTATTTTTTTTAATGCGGGAGAGAAAAATCACAAAGATTAATAAAGTGATTAATGTGTCTGAAATAGAGGGTAATTACCCTTTATTCCTTTTGCATGGAAAATTATACTAAAATTTGGATTATTAAAATCAAGGGTAAAGGAGGAAAAACAAGTAATAAATGCTGCATTTGTATTGTAAACTGACAAATAAATAAAAACAAAATAAATTCTGAAAAGTGACGGTTAAAAAAATGAAAGGAGTGTATAAAATTGATTTTGGAACTGATGTACGTAGTACTTGATGATCATTGGCCTTTCGAAAACGAAAAAATAAATCTTAAATGCTTTTTGTATTGTGTTTTGTAAGTCCAATATAATCTTTTGAAGTTGTGTTATATAATATATGGAAAGAATTATATTAAGCGGAGGAACGTGATCTTACACACATTTTCTTAGGTAATAGTGATGTGTATAGACCTGGCCAAATGGACGAACCGGACCGGACCGGAACCGGAACCGGCGGTTTCAAACAGTACCGGTTTGGGCCGGTTTGACGAACCGCCGGTTTGAAAATCCGGCGGTTTACTGTTCAAAACCGGCGGTTGCCGGTTTGTTCTGGTTCCACGGTTTACCCGGTTCAAATCACGGTTCAGATCACGGTTCCGGCCACGGTTTTAAAATTTCATAATTTTTTTTCTTTTCATTTTTATATAATACTTATTATTTTCACTAAAATAACAATTTTTTTTCACTATAATTACTAAAGCGAATGTAATATATATATTTTTTAAATAGATTTTTATTTGGTTTTAAAAATAATATTAATATTGTGTTATTTTATTTTGTTGTAAATAATGTTATTTTAAAAAATTGTGTTATTTTTTCGACGATTGTACCGGTAATTCGGTTGCCTACGTATTTTTTATATGTCATCGTGTCGGAGGAACAACACATATAAAAAAATCAAAGCGAACGTAGTTCTTATTGTTTATTTTTTAGTCTTTTATAATTTGTTGTAAAGGTTTATATAGTAATTTTTACTATTGTTTTTTGTAATGTCTTTTATAGTTATTTTTATAATTTTTTTGAGTCGGTTTTAAGTATAGGTGAGATATATTGTGTTGATTATAAATGTTGATTATACGTTGATTATAAATGTTGTTTTATTAAATATTTGGTGAGATATATTGTGTAGTTCTTATTGTTTATGTAAATTGTGTTATTTTTTCAACGCTTGTACCGGTAATTCGGTTGTCTACGTATTTTTTATATGTAATCGTGTCGGAGGCACAACACATATAAAAAAATCAAAGCGAACTTAGTTCTTATTGTTTATTTTTTATAGTATATATATGTCTTTGTATTTATAGTTTCTTATAATTTTTTAGGTTTGTATATGGTTTTTATGGTTTTGTTAATAGTTTTCTATAGTTTTTTTTTTTTTTTTTTTTTTAAGTTTAAAGTAGTAGGTTTTTATAGTTTTTTTTAATAGGTTTTTATAGTTTCTTATAGTTTTTTTTTTAGTTTTGTGTAGTGTTGTTATGGTTCTTTATAGGTTTTTATTGTTGTTTGTATTCTTTATAGCCTTTTTTTAAATGTTTATTTTATTGTAGTCTTTTATAGTATTTTTATGTGTCTGTATTTTATAGTTTCATATAATTTCTTAGGTTTGTATATGGTTTTTATGGTTTTGTTAATAGTTTTCTATAGTTTTTTTTAAGTTAAAGTAGTTGGTTTTTATAGTTATTTTTAATAGGTTTTTATAGTTTCTATCAGGTTTTTTTTATGGTTTTTTTAATAGTTTTCTATAGTGTTTTTAGTAGTAGTTCTATTAATCTTTTATAGTTGTTCTATTAATTGTAACAAATATATAAATAAGATATAAATTGCGTACCTTTAATCGATGTCGGTATTTCGAGCGCTTGTTCCTCCTGAAGTTTCAGTGTCACCGCCTTCAAACTGTGACACCTCATCTTCTGACTTAATGTCTTGAACCCTCTCCTCGGCTCGTACCCAATCTTGACAAAGCATTTGCTTCTCTAAAGTGGTGGGATGAACCGAACATCTTTTATTGGTCAGCGCATATCATGCCATGCTGAATGTTCGTTCAACAGTGACAGTCGAAACAGGGCAACTTAAAAACTTGACCGCCATCATTGCTAGAATTGGAAATTATTTAACATGTCTCTTCCACCACATCAATAAGTCGAACTTGAAATCATAGGTCTCGGTTTCACAGCCTTCAAATGTTGGGTTTAGAAATTTGGATATCTCTGTACATTGATCGGATGACGATGTCGCTTCCTTTTGTCGTTTCGAATTCCCTTTATCCAGAACTTTTTAAAGTCCCCGTAGGACACTTGTAGGGTTAGTAGAAGCACTTGCGGATGGATTGGGAACCGCTTCGTTTCTCAATCCATACATACGCTCACATTCAACATACAAAGCGTTTAATAAATTTTCTAGTCTAACTACTTCAACTGTAAAATCTACCGGGGGCACATTATGAGTAACAGACAAAGCATCATAGTAAGCACCTGACATGTTAGACAAACCAACTAGTCTTATACGAGGGTCGAGCATAGAAGAAATGAGATAAGTGTCAGGAATATACAACATGTATTTATTCCATTTCTCCTTCATCAGCACTAAACATTGAAATAATTCTGCGTCGTGTTTCATGGTTTCAAACTCGGCAGTTATTTCTACACAAGCAGGCAAGACTAAATGTGCTGTGGGTTGATATCATTTTGAAAACAATACTGTAAATTTTTTGAATATTTCAAAAACATCCCACTACTAGAATTTCCGGGATTTGTTACGAATTTTTGTGACGAACATTGTTCGTAACCAATATTTTGACAATATTGCTACGAATATGTGACAAAACACATAAAAACTATTTTTAAAATAAACTGAGACGACATTGTGACAATATATGTACATGACAAAACGTACGTGACTATTTTGTCACAAATATTTGCACCAATTTTAGGCGCTTTAATTTGTGACAAAAATTTGTGACGAAAATGGTTCGTTACTAATTTGCGACATCAATGCTACAAATTGGTGACCAAACATAACAAGATTATTTTTACAAAATATTGCGGCAATATTGTGACAAAATATATACATGACAAAAGACCAATAACTATTTTGTCGCAAACCTTCGCGTCAAATTTATGCGCCATTATATGTGACAAATATGTGACAAACTAGCCCATATATGTTTAATTTTAATGTACCGACAAAATTTGTGACCAAAATATTTGGACACTCATGTGTATCAATGTTCTCATGGATGAGTAACAAAATGTATATAAATTATTAATACAAGTAACTATGATGACAATGTGACAAAATATGTACGTGACGAAAAATGGTAACTATTTCATCGTAAAATCTTTGTGCCAATTTAGATTCCATTATTTGTCACAAATATGCGACGGACTAACTTGGTCAATAAAATTTCCGTAGCTAATTCGAAAACAGACAAGTTTTTCCACGTATATTTATTGTCAAATAGTGACAAAAATTGTGATGTATATATTCGGTCACTCATGTGTGACAATTTTCCGTGGTTTGATTTAGCCAATTTAATGATAGGATACATTGAACAGATGACATATATATAGCACAATTTAAATTAGGAAAAAACCTTTTGTTGGACATAAAAGGGAAAAAAAATTGTATAGCAAATAGATTTTGTTGGACTTAGGCGGAGAGAACAATATGTTCTATTGGAAACAAAATCTTTCGGTAGGAAAAAAAAATTAAAGTTTAAAGTTTAACAAATCGGTTGAAAAAAAATTAAAAACTCAAATTATAAAGCCCAATGAGGCCTTGATTTAGCGGCCAAAGGTAAGGCCCACGACCACTTCTATGTTCTAGGTGTTCATAGATACGGTTTATCCGAAACCCGAACCGATCTGAGGTCATTTGGTTCGGTTCGGTTCGGCTAATACTCGTTTCTGGTTCGGTTTCGGTTAGTAATATATGTTGAAATAGTGTCCTAAACCCAATCGGATTGGACCGGATCCGACTGGGTCGAATCATTTCTACTATTTCTTTATGTTTGTAAATATATTAAATGACTTTTCTGTTGTCATATATATGTTCTTTTTAAAGAATCAATTATGAATTGTTATATGATAACGTCCTTAGTATTAAACTGTGATAGAGAAACCATGATATGCGATTATGGTTGATGAGATCTCTAATCACTTTAATAAGTTTGATACTTAAATGTCTCTAGGCTGATGTACTATTAAACAGGGCATTGATAGTATAAACAGACTAGCACGTATTAGATGACTTCGTCTTTTAGGCGAGGGGGATAGATCTCGTCTATCGAAGTGTAGAGGCGCTGACCGCATGCGTGGATGTGTATTAAAGAATGCGTGACGTTTAGATCGACCACTTACACGGTTAAGTGTCACACTATGTGGCGGTTGTGTAATTATCCTTTGGACCGAGTCCTCATGGCATCACGGTGTGGATTGTCATGCTTTGACAAGATTGAGGTTTCCATTAGCCACGGGCGATCATGCGGTAGTGATTGGGTATGATCTTTCAAGCATCGCGGAGTATACATGTTTGGTCGTCCGGGAATCGCGTATCCTATGATTGGGATCGAATATCCGAAATGGCCTTCTTATAAGGAATGTCTTACTCTCGTGAATCATTGCAAAGTGGGAGTAAGCGAGTTATTTCGAGAGAGCATGATATCCGGATTATAAGGTACGGTCGTTAATGTTTGACACTCGACGTACGACCGTATGGATATTATTACAGCGATAGGATTGTAAGTTACACGGTAACTGTTTCACATGAGAGGTAGTAGTCATTGCATTTGACTCTTCCGATGATTGGGGGTCACGGTGTGTTGCTAGACGCTATCCCGTGATCGTTAGGTATGAAGGGCATTTTCGTAATTTGCACTTTGTGTCTACGGCAAACATATTCGGAAGCCTATCGGGTAACACACATATGAACATCTAGCCGGATTAAAATGTGGTTATAGATGATAACCAAATAAGGAAAGTTTATCTCATACTATAAAGGTTATAGTGGTAAATTAATATGGTGATATTTATTTATTATGAATAAATATAATACAATATATTAATTATGATGATTAATTACATATGTATATTGATACATATAAATTTCACAATTTGGATATATATATGATATATATGTATTTTGCAAATTAATTAATCATAGCATTATATTAATTAAAGAAAATATCACTTCCCAATTTTGTGGGATTTGGGGCGCCACTTTGAATGTATATAGGATACACTTAGATTGTGTAATTTAATTAATAAGATTACCATATATTAATATAAGATATTAATATATATAAATATGTTGTCACATACGTGTATTGCATATTAGATATGCATGTGCACATTTGTTTCCAAAAGGTATTTATGTATAGATTTATATATGTAATATACACTACAAGAAAAATGACATTTTGTGACGAAATAAAATATGACGCTTCAAAATTCGTCACTGTACAGAAATTTTTGTGATGACATTTTTTAATCCTCACAAATAATTATTTCATAAACTCCTTATCATTTTTCAACACTAAGGCGTCACAAATAGCTTCATCATCCGTCACAAGACAAACATGTATTTTTCTCAAACATATTTATGCTGTATAAGTGTGGAAGATTTTAATCCATAATCAATTGTTTAAATTATATAACACATGTGAAGAAATATTTTCGTCACTATACACAAAATAACAAATCAATATTTAAAATTGGAAAGAAAAAATGTTCTTTATTGCGCGGGTATCCGTTTCCCTCTTTTTTTAGTCAATATTTTCCATTTCCCTCCTTCTTTTTTTATTTTTTTTTATTTTCTCTTCCACCTATTTTTTCCCCTTCGGTCCAAAAAAGAGAGTGGTGCTACCGGCACATCCGTTTTACACAACGGTGTGCCACAACGGTGATCTTCACCGTTGATGGATCATCTAGATCCTATACAGATCAACGGTGAAAATCACCGTTGTGGCACACGGATGTGGCTGTAGCATTGCTGCAAAAATAAATATACGACATTTTTTTTGAAAACATATGTTATACACAGAACCCTAGAAAACAAAATCGCTACTAATCACTCCTGATTATTGTGGAAGAAATTCAAAACAGAAACTTGAGAAAACCAAATCAGATCAAGGTCGCTGCTGATCAATGGTTTCAACATGAGAAAAACGGCAGTATCAGGTACACAAATCGCTAATGATGGAGTGTTTAGGAGAAACTTAAATCAGTGCTTCATTCTCTCTTCAAGGTAAATTTATAATTACTCTCCTCTTTTAAATAATTGGAAATCAGGATGATAGACATCAATTGGGTAATCCCGACAGTATCAAAATGATATTGCTGATGATGATGAGTATGAATAGGAAGAGATCAAACTTGAATGTATATCAATTGTGTAATCCAGTGAATTAATTTTCGGTAAAATTATTGATTTCATCGGTATTTTATCTAGATTTGAGTTTTTCTCCGATTTAGGGGAGCAAGGCTTATGTGGCGGTTGTGAATTGTGATGGTGTATAGGTGTTTTTTTTCTTTTCAATGTTGGTCTGCTTATCGGGTGCTTTGAATAGCTTAAACTCCCTTTATAGACTAGCTATTGTTCGGAGTTTGTAACATTCCCTTGTACTTTGTTTGCTTCATCCAATGTCCGGATAGTTTTGATATATCGGTGAAGCGTGTCTTTCTAAAAAATACTTGTTTCATGTGTATTTTTTTGAACAATATCCCAAAATGATCACCTTTTTGAACAGCTTTTCTTGTATGGATCAAATAAAAGCATAGACAAAAGACGTTTAGACAATAAATGAGTTTGCAAAAAGCAAACCTTGTCAAGACTTACCAAATGGGTCGAGTACAAAAGATATGAGATTTGTCACCATTAGCTATATGGTTGATAATTTGATATCAGATTCGATATCTACAGAAGTTATCACTTATTACAGGCATCACTTTCTAAAAACATCCCTATCAGTAGTAACACCACCATTAGGACCATGTCTTCTTCTTTATAATTTTTTTTGTTGTTGTCAAAGGTAAAGATTGAGGTTAATGTAAGCCTACAGCGATGTAGTTCTTTCTAATGTATATATAGGCTGACCTCCATAGATAAGTTTGAGCATTGACCTAGCATTTTTTCTTCACCATTCATAAGTTCACATTAAGCTCCAATGGTGACATGAAGTAGTTGATCATTTATCACAAGACATAGCTCCAGTTTCACTTCACTTTGGTGTGTTATTTGGACAATGTATTTTTTCTTAATCTCACCTCAAAATCAGTCCTTGATCATCTTTAAAAACGGCTCCAAACCACCATAATGTTCAGCCCAAAAGGCTGTCAAAACAGTGCTGAAAAATCTGCTCCAATATAGCTCATCATAAGGTGAGTTTTTGATCATTTAAGTGCCCTTCTTCAAGCTCCAAGAACTCCCTTAAATACCCTTCATATCATGCTTGAATTTCCCTTGAAATGCAGACCTCAAACTATTTTTAAAACAACCACAAAATAGCCATACCTACTCGGCCCAGAAAATTTGTCAAAGCAGAGCTGAAAATCTACTCCATTGTCATCAACTACGCCTTTTTAACCTCATTTCCATTTCAGTTCAATGTTGTATTTCAGCTCAATTTACTCCAAATATAAGCTCAAAGTGCAGCCTAAAGCAACTCTAAAAACTCCTCAAAAGGAGATGTTAGGAGACGCTGAAATCTGCTAAAAGCTATCCCTAGAATCTGCTTCAATTATGCTCCATTTCTTCTCAACTGTAGGATGTTTCTTGATCATTGAAGTATTCTTTTTCAAGCTGTAAGAACTTCACCATATTCCCTTCATATTATGCTTCAAATGAAGCTTCTAAACCCCTTTAAATAACAGCTCAAATCTTTAACAAGGAGCTCATCTTCTTCGATTAAACTCAACATGAATGCAACTTCAATTTAATGGTTGATTGGTTTCAACATTAAAGGGACTTTCACAGATGAAGGTTATTTGGTAAGGTTCTCAACATTAAACGGAGTAGGTAGAGGCTGAAAAAGAACAAATATGGAAAATTTAAGCAATATCAGTTTGTTGAATCATTAATGGTATTATATGTATTTAGGGAACCGGTAATGGATTCTGCTATAAGACTGTGTCACATTACTGTACTATTATACATTACATTTGTAGCATTGATTATGTTATAAGGATATGTTTCATTGATTTAATGTTTGCTTTTGTCCATGTTTGTAGTACATTGTTTGGCTCTTTCAAACACTGATGGATAGACGATGGATTTTAAATCAGAATCGACTTAGTAAGGAGTATATCTACGGGGTTCAATCGTTCACCTGTCACCATGTGAACAAAAGGAATGAGATATTGTGTCCTTGCAGGTGAAAGCCTTCTTGACATCGCACGAAAAGAGTAGCGGCGATTCTGATGAGCTTAAAAGCTTCAAGATGATGATGATGATCCCTATGATGATGAGGTGACACACTATGTATGATAAAATATATGGTTGATTTTCAATTGTTTTGTTTTTTTTTAGCATTATTAGAATTTGAAAATTTTAGTTTATCGAACTTGTGAGAGTTTATGAATATCTAATGGATGGTGTAATGCATTTTTTCAAGTTTTGATTTTGAAACTTGTTCACTGTTTATTAACTACTTTATTATCAAGCCATTATCGGTCATTGTAATGTGTAGGTGCCGCAAATATCATTGTGTACATTACCATAGTAATCAACATAAAATTCATCACGTATATTATGATTGCGTGCAATAACAACATAAAGTGATGAAGAATTCGTCACAAAATATCATATTATATCAAACAAAATTTCTCACGTTTCAAATCAATACGTGATGAACGTTGGGTGATGAGCTGGTGATAAAAATAAGAACATTGTGTGACAAATACTCATACATACTCACTTTAAGCGATGAAGAGCTTATCACATATCATAAGAATTTGCGATGAATCAAGGGTCACAAATTGCATTTTTTTTTGTATATTATCCTATTTTAGGTGACAAATCGGTCATCACTGAAATTTGCAATACGTGAGCATGTTGTGGCATCACTTATTTAAGGCAAATGTGACGATAATGTCTTCACTAATGTTTATAAAATGTCATGTGCAAAATGAAATATGTGATGAAGTGTTCGTCACATATGCAACAAAAAAGTGAGGAATGATAAATTCGTCACAGAATACATTTCGTGACTAATGATAAGTGACGACCTTCGTGACGCACGAATTTCGTCACAGATAGCCAAATGTGACGAAATTTACTAATTTTGTGACGAACATTGGTCGTCACAAAATGCCATTTTTCTTGTAGTGATATATATATATATATATATATATATATATATATATATATATATACACACACACATGTGTAAATTGATTTATGGTAATAAGATAAATATAGTCAATATAAGATATTGACGATATATTGGAAATATTTAATATGTGATATTAAATTAAATGAGATAAATCAATCAATTATATTTTCCTTATTTTATTGAGAAAATGTTTTCTTCTCCTCCACACCTAGTAGGGGCGCCACTTCTACAATAAATAAGAGGTAGGTGTCAAGCTCTTTTGTACATCAAAATTCCAAGAACTAATAGTTCTTGTGTAAAATAGAGAGCATCCTATAGAGAGTTGGAGAGAGGGGAAAAGGGCCGGTCTAGCAACCGGAGTTTTCCAATAGCAATCCATGATGGGATTCCGGCGAGCTGTTCATGTGGACTAGCGGTAGAGGCCGAACACTTGGGCGGCTCTATGCTGAACTACTCACCTTAGACGGTCAAAGCGTCGATCTTATAGATCAACCAAGGTAACCACCGTCTACTACTTATTTGTTTATTGCTTAAATGAAGTCGATCCTGGTTAAAAGGAAATAAAATTTTAAATTCCGCTGCGTTCCCGCGTAGATTTCCTAACAGTGGTATCAGAGCGAGAGCTTCGAGTTTAAGCAATAAGCATGTTATTTTGCGTAGTTAATTTTATCGTTTAAATCACGTAATTAAAAGATGAAAGATTTTGATTCGCAAATCGATACACGAAAAGAATATATATATATATATATATATATATATATATATATATATATATATATATATATATATATATATATATATATATATATATAAGGCTGCTTTTGGTGGTGCTCGGCCGATCGGTATGGCACCCCACCGAAATTATATGGCGGCGGCGGCTCCCCCTTGGGGCGGTCGACGTCGGCTGGTGCATCTTTTTGGTGGATCCTTAAATATTGTTTTGTGTATTTTGTGTTTCAATATTGTTCATAGTTGTGATTGAGCTCTTTGTTTAGTTGTGTCATATGGCTAACCAATGGTTCAAATAGTTTGGGCCATTGGGATGCCACATGGCATTAAAATAATAATGTCATTTTCAAACTTCGCTTGAAATAGGCCTAGGCCCTTTCCAAATATTTGATTTGGGAAAAGGCCTAGGCCTAGTCCACTTCCAAAATTTTGATTTAGGAAAGTAGCCAGGCCTAAACCAAAATTATTTGTAATTTTCAAATATTTGATTTGGAATAGGTCTAGGCCCTCTTCAAATATTTGATTTGTAAAAGGCCTAGGCCTAGGCCACTTCCAAAATTTTGATTTTGGAAAGTGGGCAGGCCTAAGCCAAATTTGGTTTAGGAAACCAAAAGGATTCTTTTGACTAGGAATCAAAAAGAAAGAAACAAAAGAGACTTAATTTTAATTTTGATTTAATTTTAGAATAGTTCTAATTAATTGAAATTAAAATTAAAATCGTTAATTTTATTTCAATTAAAATCATTTAATTAATTAAATGTTAATTAGTTAATTGATTGGATAAAATTATTTAATAGATTAAATGTTAATTGATTAATTAAGACGCAAGTAGTTAAATTTTAATTTTATCTTTTTCATAAGATGTTATTGTATAGATTAGATATAATAGATATAATGTGATTATATGGACCCCGATTGATCATGGACTCGACCGATAGGATATATGTGAATGATTTAATTTTTCTGTTGGTTTAAAAATTGTCCTAGGCCGTTATGAAGAACGTGACCTAGTTTATTTTCTGCATTTATCTCATTCCCGTTAGCATACCCTGTGTGCGGCGGGTGTATTTATTTTATTAGATAGAATTAAATGTAACAAGAATGGAGTAGAAGATGAAGACCAAAGAAAGACGAAAATAAAGATCTCATTGGAGAATGGAGCATTAAAGATCCTATTGGCGGTTGCAGCTACCTTAGATTGCGACCCGCGGTTTCGTCAGTTTGTATTCAAAACCGCACCTAGGAAAAGTCCATGATCATACCAGTTACTTTATGCATTTATTTATCTTGTGCTTGTATTTATTTTATATGATACGATATATGCATGACGAGACACGATCTAAATAAATGTGTAGGATGTATGTCTATAGAGATAGATCTATTTGATGAGACCGTAATTAAAATTAATTAAGTGAATTAATTTACGTAAATACTTCCACAACAAAAATCAAGTCGAAATATTGTCTCCCAATATTATAACGACGGTGAAGAGCCTGTGTTCGGATCCAACTGATCGACCACCGCCGGGAGTTGACCTACCTCGGGTATATCGTCGTTATTGAGATATGATCGTATGAGATCTCGTGAATATTGGGTTATGATATGACTAGAGTCTTTCGGTGATTGGCCACCGTCAGGGCCGTCTGACTTTAGAGACAAGGAGTTGACTGACACATAGTGATGTGTATCGCCAAAGAGTTGACTAGTCAACCACTGAGAATCACATAGAGATGTGAATGGTAAAGGTGTTACCTACCTTTCAAAATTATCTTGGTTGATTGACCACCGCCGGGAATCAAGGTAACTAGATTGGATCTCAGCCACTAAAGAATTTTTGAAATATTCTTGAAAGTCAATTGGGAGTAGTTGACTAGTGGGAGCAAAATCATAAACCAAAAGACCAATTTTGATTTTACGTGTATAAACAACAACAGTCTTTTATCTTTATTTTTAGGTTGTAGTTTTAGCAAACTTTATATTTATGTTTAATTCTCGATTAGTAAAACCAAATTATGAATGTTACCTTTTGAGAAACGTTCTCAAATATGGTTAAGTAATTTTAATCCTTTTAAAATAAGCAATGACACGAGCAATCCCGTTATAGTATTTAGAGACAAGGAGACTACATATTTGACGGAGTACTCCAAGGCTTTGATTATTAATGAAAGCGGAAGCTCATGATATGATTAAATCATTTGAAATAAGTTTCAACGAATTAGTCATATATTGAATATAATGCAAGATGATCATTCTGTCATACGATGACAATTAATTCAACGTTGGATAAGAGTGACCACATCGAATTTTGGAAAAGTTGTTTTCAAAATTGTAAGATTTAGGTATCGACTTAATTTTTTAAACATTTCTTAAAGGATAATTAAATAGTTAATGTTTTGAATACGATTCAAAAGCTTAAATAAACTATTTAATAAACTTTAGATTTTCTTTATGAAAGAAAATTAAAGACATAGCTCTTGTGATCTTTATTAAGTCTTATGGAGACTACAATAAGAAACATTTTCAAGTGCTTAAAGGATTAAAAAGGAAAGTTAGGGCATGTGCTTAAATAGAGAACTTATTGAAGTTTCTATTCTAGGCAAGTGAGTTGAGATAAATCTATCTACGTTTAAGTCAACTCTTAGATATATGATATCTTGCGAGTGTGATTAAATTAGAAAGATTAAATGCAGTTATGGAAGGTGAAGCAAACGTTGTAACACTTACCATATTCACGATCTAGTAAACTGATAAGGGAACTAAATAAAGGTTATTATGTTCCAGTTCTTATGAAGAATATGTTTTCAGTTATTTGTTAGGATTTAGTAGACATATTCAATTGTAAAGAATAAATGTTATTCTGATAAAGTTGGAAGGTCACTGAATCTAACATACTAGATTGTTGCCACTATATAGTTGATATATGTGATGAGATCTCAACTAAATATTTGTGTGGTGTTATCCTTAATATTTGTGGTTGTTCAGACATAGTCTCTCTGGAAGGAAGCGTGTAATTAAAGCGTCATTTCGATGATGTTGAACCATATGATTATGAATCATGTGGGTAATAATATCTTATCTAAAGATGATCGAAATACCCTTTTATGAAAAGGTTATAAAATCTAGAAAGTTGTCCAAAGCCTAAACATACCGATGTTTGTTGGCTTATGACAATTAATGCCACAAATAATTGTTCGTTAATCTCTATGGCTATTTTTATAAATAGTTGAATGTACTTATTGAAGTACAACAATTCGGAACCCGAACCGATCTGAGGTCATTTGGTTCGGTTCGGTCCGGCTAATACTCGTTTCTGGTTCGGTTTCGGTTAGTAATATAGAGTAACCAAAAATTTCGGTTCGGTTACGGTTCACGCTACAAATTATCCGTAACCAAACCGAATTGAAAACCGAACCAAAAACTAAACCGAACCAAAACTGTACCAAACAAAAAACCGTAACCGAACCGTTTATATCAAAAATGTATAATTAGCTTTTATAACCAAAATATTATATATATTTTAAACAAATTGCTTATATCCGAACCGTTTATAACCAAATGAAAAAACCGAACCGTTTATTACCAAATAGATTAGTTAAATTTTATTTTGGTTTTCAGTTAACCGAACCAAACCATATATTTCGATTCAATTCAATTCGGTTTCCTAAAACAAATGGTTCGGTTTCGAATATTTACTAACCGGAATTTTTGGTTCGGTTACGACCATTAATCGTACCAAACCGAACCGTGAATACCCGGCTCTAAATATTGGGTTCTTGCCCTACTTAGTGCAAGTGCAAATGTGTGTGAGCGTTAAACTTCATATACTTATTCTAGTATTTCCGGTACATATAATATACGAAAGTCTTCATTATATCATAGCAATTAATTTTTAAAATATTATTTTACAAAAAATATTTTATTTTAAAGCATTTTAATAATAAACATATAAAAAAATCACCATATCCTGTTAACACTTCCAACCCTAATTAACTTCAACATTTCGGCGTCCCCTTCTCTAGCCTCCTCCCCTACTCCACCCTGTTCCTAACTCCTCTTTGGCCCTTGAAACACTCCGGCGACGGCGACTGCGACGGCGGCTGCGGTGAGTCTGCTGAGTGAAGCATCGATTAACATAATATTTAGAATGAAAGCCTAGCTAGCCCGATACTTTGATCTAATAAACGGCCATATATTTCAGGTGGAACCCTCCTCCTTCCACCGGCTCTGTAAAATCACAGGTAAATTTCGTGTTCTCCCTATTTTATCAAACGCAAAGTGGCTTCCATCATGTCTAATTTTCAAATTCATTTTCCTGTGTGCTTTTAGTCTTCTCCTCTTTGAGTTTGAATTCATATGTTAATTTGTTGTTGAGTGGTTTCTGTTTTATTATTGGTCAAATTGAAAAATATTACTTAATTGATCGATATATTTTTGTGTTGTGTTTCTTTAAATTACTATTAATGTGACTCAAGCTATGATTTTTCTTTGATGCGAAAATACTACCAACACAATATGTGTATGGCCACTTAAGCATCGTACATGAAAAAATAGCTGGTTCTTCATTGGATTTTTTATACATCTTTGAATCTATGCTCAACTGGTGACATTTGTTTAATTTCATATTTTTATGTCTCTAAGGTACTTTCCAATCAAGTGTTCTGTGAAAATTCCTTTGTTTCTGGTTCTAAGTGTTATCAAACACTTAGTCCTACTATGTCTTCCCATTCATGTTCGTTTTCGATTGACGATAGTTTTCCACAGTTCATTACCATAATTCAATGCATATTTGTTATAGCTCATCTTTCTAAATAATTGTTATTGTAAATATATGCAACTAGTAATCTTTAATCTGAAATTGTTGAGTCTTATATTTTCAAATAAAGCAACATCTTGTTAGATGGATACAAATAGGTCGATGGATCAACTGGAAAGACTAAAGTAAATGGCGTAGAAGATGAATCTTGAAGCTGAAAGATATTGAAGTTGTTTCTACATATTATATGCTAAATTTGGTGCATATGAGCATCATGATAATCAAATATATTGTCCTTATATAGTAATAGAAGTAGTTCATAACGCTGTGGAAGTCCATAATTTGAGATTGTGCTTTTTTTTTTTTATCTTAGTTGTTATGTATTCAAATTTTCAATGCTGATTATTCATTGGAAAGAGATATCTTGTTATGCATTTTGTTTTCATGTGTGAACAATAACTATTCAAGCACTTGCAAAGCCTTGGAAGTCTAATGAAGCTGAAGTGTTGAAAGGGTAATGGGTTTGTAATTTACCTTTGGAACGCCTTTGATTTTGTAGTAGTAGCTCTTTTTTTTATCGTGAATAGCCTTGGCTAACTTGGCCATTTTTTTTGTATTTCATTGATTTGTATAAATGATTCCTAGGTTGTTCTATCTTTCAAATGATTTTGGAGTCATATGGAATGTTGTTGTCTTCAGGTTAGATGGATTATATTTCCATTGATGATATTATGTTTCGATGTTTTTGGCTGCAGATATGTTTTTTTGTAATTTTCTTTCATAATGTGTGTATGCCATTGTCATTTGACTTCAACGCTAAAGGGACTTCTTGGAATCTCATATTAGCAGAATTTTTTTATATAGTCAGTATATCATTTGATAATCAATATTAAGTACTTTATTGGAAAATTTGTTAAGTTCTGCTCATAAGATCCGTAAACTAATTCATCAACAATGTTATTGTAGTGTAATTCCTGGATGTTCATTTCTGAGCTTCATATTGATCAAGTGATTCCTGACAAGTAACAAGTTATTTTTTAGTTTTGTAATCTCGATTTTCTTATGCAATATGGTATTTAATCTCTACGTTTCTTGCATTTTGACTTCCAGAGTCAAAAGAATAAGGATCTCTTTAGGCTATCTGCCCTCGTCTCGCCTCATAACCTAGGTTTTGAGGATGATGCTCCTCGTCTTATATGGTTTGGGCTTATTTTCAACATGGTATTGGGCTCTTTGTCATAGGCTCACACTTGAGAAGGTATGTTAAAGTTGTCTCACACTTGAAAAGTAGATGATTTGTCAAATTATTTATCCGTTATGCTTCAGACTGATCGTCTAGATAAAGATGATTTATGATTTAGCTTTTCGGAGTGGAAACTTAGATGAAGTTTCTGCTCAAAGTTTCTTTCTCATCAATGGTACAGTGGGACCCGGATTCGGATGATATGCCGGAAGAGGCCACGGTTGCTGGTGGTGCAAGCGAGATCGTCATGAATTTAAACACGTTCTTCATGATGTTTAACTAGATCTTCAGGAATCTGAGTGGGGTGCAGAACTCAAGACACTTTTAGAGATGAAATTGACTGTGGTGCAGAACTCAAGACACTTTTAAAGATGATTGTTCGTTCACAAGATTGAGTTGTTTTCTGTGAGAAAACCATTAGTCTCTTGAGTTTGTCTGTTAATCATGAAAAATATTGATTTCATATTTTGAAATGTTATTTGACTCAATTATGAATAAAAATTCATTTGCTTCATTTATATGATCTTGGATGTGGTGTGATTATTTATGCTATTGAAACTTTATGAGAACATTTATGTTAATGAATATATTTTTTTAAGATAATAAATATAGTAAAAATGTGAAATATAAATTTTGTTATAAAGTCATTGCAACTATTGATACTTTGGTCATACATTTGACATAATAATTCGTTACAAATATAGTTAAAATTTGTCACAAATTTATCAAGATACTTTGTCACACTTTTGTCGTAAAACACAGTCACAAAATTAAATCAAAATTGAGAGGGATAAAAATGTCAAAGTTTTATCGCTAAATTTGGTAGGAAAATTGTCACAAGGATTTCATCACATAATAATTACTAAAATTCCGTCACAATTTTATCGTACACATTCGTCACAAATTCATATCAAATTTGTAACATATGGTTGTCACTATTGCATCAATAAAATTGGTTACAAAAATATCGTAGTTTTTTGTCGCACATTTGTCGCTGTTTTATGAAGAAAATTTGACACAATCCTCCATCACAAACTTATCGGAAAATTTTGTCGCACCTCCGTCACAAAATATAATTTTTGTCGCAGATTTATCACCCAATATTTTGTCACAACTATGTCACAAAGTATGACTTTCGTTACAAGTTTGTCACAAAAACGCAGTGAAAAAGTTACTTTTGACACAAAAATTTGCAACGGGGTGTTCCGTGACGGAAATGCTTTTCGTCGCAAATTCGTCACAAACGGATCAGTTTCTTGCATGAAGTCCAAATAGAGGGATACAAACGATATTCGTTCGGACATTGTTCACTTAAAAATTCACTAAAGGTATTTTTAATTTTGTTTGTTTTTTTTCAAAGATCATGAGTCATGTTCCACCTATGCGGTACATCTTGCGGCAGTTTGACAGGGCGATGACCTTTCTCTTTAAGAAATTTATACTACTTATTAACAAGAATATTTCTACCTAACACATGTGAAATCACAGTTTTTATTGAATTAATATTATGGTCAAAAACTTTTACACCATCCTTTACTCATAAATTAAAAATATGGCATAAACATCTAACATGAAAAAATTGACCGTTACAAAGAGGTTCACAATATCGGGATAAGTCGGGAATAGAAGCAGTGTTGTTTGAAGTATTGTCAAACGCAATAGAAAAAACTTTACCTTTTAAATCGTATTCCTCAAAAATATCAACTAATAAAGATGCAATGTTAGAAGCAGTTTGAGTCTTGTTAAATAAACGAAAAGCAAGTAACCTTTTTTGGACAATCCAAGTGTTGTCAATCCAGTGACCCGACACGCCCAAATAAAAATTGTTCGTCCTCATATCCTCCCAAATATCGGCACATACACATATTCGGAATTTATTTTTCTTCAAACTTTCTATAATAATATTTTGTCATTTAATAAATTTATTTTTGAAATCCCAGTAACCGTTGCCACGATGGATACGAGTAAAAGCGGTACAAAGCGACTTATACGTAACTTTCGAAAATAGGATTATCAGGAAAGCTAAAAGGAAGACCCATCCCCGCAACAAGATCCGTGGTTTGATCTCTACAGTTATCACGAGTGTAAATAAAGAGTGGATTAGTGTTACCTCCGCTGGAGCTCGGCATGTTTAGCTGGGTTTTAGAAGCGTTGTCTTGCAATTTTTCTGGATGTTTATGAAGGATACAGGTTCTTAGATCTAAACGAATTAGATCTAAGCGCAGCGGATGGATCACGATTTACATATCATAAAACATAATCAAAGGATTTAACAACTACAAGGGGGTTAAGATCATGTTACCAATATAGGGAAGAGAAGCCTTGATCTTCCGATGTGTTCTCCAAACGGCGGTTGGTGGACACCCTTCTTGATACACGAGCCTCCTTGATATGCAACCAGAAAAAAAACCCGAAGATTTTTCCAACTCGAACTCGGTGAATAGTGACGTGAATAGTACCTTGCCATTAGACTTGGGAGAACTCTCTTTATATAGGAGAGTAATCAATGTCCTCCAAGGATTAAATAATTAAGTGATAATTATCACATTAATCCTTTTTCAAATAAAAGATAAATAAAATGATTATCCCAAACAAATTAAGATAAATCATATTATTATCTATTATTCCATGAATTATCATTTAACAAATAAAAGATAAATCACATGTTAAATAATTATCCAAGAAAACAAATTTCTCTCTAATTATTTTCATCACATAATGGCGCCACTTTTAGGTCAATTTTGCCCACATAAAATGTCTTTTATGTGTATAATATTATTTAGCCCAACTAAATAATATCCATGCATATCAATTAATTAACCCAGCCAATTAATTATCACTGAGGCCCAAATAACAAGATTACTAGTCCGAATTACAAAAGCCACATCGGGGACCATGGACCTATAACCAGTAGCTCCAATAATTAATTATTCGTCGAACAGAATAAGTACATTAATTATTAATTCCGGGATTACGCCACCATAAACCCAAATCGAACTCTACCGATCATAGATGTATACTTATACTCAACCCATAGAGTGAATAAGCGTCCATTGATATAATCACTACATACGGATTAACCCCATAGATCGGCCCATTACGAGTGGGAAGTCTCCGTGAACCCGACTCGAATATCTTATCCTTATTTACCATTAACCCCTAATGATCAATTAGTGCACATATCTGACTAGTAGCTAATTAGTCAAATGTGAACTCGGCCGATCGATCACTTTCTTAAGGCTAACAAATAAGGAGACTGTCTCTCTACTTCCCGCAGGAAGGAATGGATTCCATGTCCTGTGAAAATCGAACTACTCACTCATCCGGAGATAGTGCCAATGAGAAGTGGCTTGGAACACATTATTTAAGTGAACCGTAACTAACACATCAAACACTACCCGGGACAAGCAAAGACAGCGTGATCACCTCAGATTAAGGTTGATCCATATATGATCATCTAATGATTTAATAAGATTTCGACACGGAATTATACCGAGAAATACAGATTAAATCGGGTCCGATCCTATATGAATGCCATCATATATAAATGCCCCACGTAGGTACCACTATACCGACAATCCGGATAAGACTATCACACCCTAAGGTGTTAGGCGCATTATTGGTGTTTTAATCAAGAGACCCTAAACTCGATTAAGTTCACCACAGACTAACAGATTTAAGTATATCACCACTAACTCAATCCTCACGTGTAATCCATACACCGAGTTAAGTGGTTACATACTGAGATATACTTAGGGTTTGCAAAGTGATGTATTACTTTACAAGCACAAAGCAAGTAATAAGGTGAGATAAATTCTGTCATTCATTATTAAATACAATTACACAAATTGTCTTTCGGCACTACACCTAACAATCTCCCACTTGCACGAAATGACAAGTAACGATTGTTTTTAGAGCACACCCTTTCTCATCTTATTCACAACACTCTCCCACTTGCTCTAAAAGCAGATGAGACATGTCCATTAATGCCGTACCCTCCAAGCACTTGACTTGGTACACTGATTAGTTAGGTTGTCGACTCGAGACGATCTTTAGGATTGAAACGTTGTCGGTCCATCTAATCAGCGTACTCTCTCTCAATATGCTTTTGACTTCTTGTAATCGAGAAGATCCTTCTAAGCTATCTCTTCACTTGTTTTCACAATGAAGTGATATCGGCTTATCGGACTGGAATTACTCCAGCACAAAAAAGAAAATTCTAAGCACTATGAGTAAACACCGAGCTCGTGATCAACTTAATGATCATCCTTAATCGACTACAAGTCGAATCAAGATAGTCAACTATATTCAAGTTTGCACTGAATATACAAGCATATGATTCCTCGTTATCTAAAGATACTTGAGGACGTACTAAAACCGCTTATTCAATGCTCGAATCCGAGATTCGATTATTATTGACTTGTGATAACTGACTTGCCATTATCCTGCAGAGACTCCATCCCATTTTCTCCTTATCCGAAGATTTAGAGAATCATTCCTGAGAGGTAGGGTAGGACAACTCTCAATGAATGCTGCAACCATATATGCATAATCATCTTATTCAATAAGATCGGTGGGATAGCCAATGACTCATTCTCGTGAATTTGACCGAATCAGATTCTTAGAACATAGTCCAAATCTCTAATCCAGAGAATCTTGGCGTGTCAGTTTCCGACTCAGATAGCACACCCATGTTGTTTCCAACCGTTTTAGTGTTATCATTTATGAACACTAATACTACTACTACATTACCAATATTGATATCCAGTCTACGAAAAACTTATCAATATTTTGGTCAAGTCCACATATTTTAAAACATGTGACTTTTAAATGACCGAGAGGTTCTCTTAAATCCACAAAGGATATAAGCCATGGCAGGCCTCCTACCAAAAGGTTCTTTCTCGAATGAATTAAGATATCGTTAGTCTCGCAAAAAGGTCTTGGGAATCACCCCTATCTTACGCTTTGTAATGAATCCGTTATTCATTCTTAGCTAAAACCCTTCTGCTCGAATGAATTCGATTCCGTTGTTCGGCAAGAAAGTCTCAGGGAATCACCCTATTTTCTCGCTTTCTAACGAAATCTAGCAAGACCGAGTGGTGAGAGAGTTCAAGGTCCAGTTAACTCTCTACTTTGTCGTGAATCACCCCTATTCCACTCAACTTTATACTGAAAGTTTAAACTTCCTATTCATTCGACTCTTTTCCGTGTAGATCCAATTGCTCCCATTGGGCTGAGACACTCGGGTGGTTCTACAAGAGGTCGAACAAAACTGAGTACCAAAACACCATTCACAGGTTAAGGTTTTCAAACCAACCTCTATAATCAGAATCCTATACAGCCCACCAAGAGCCATAGGTTATCAATCACCCCAGCAGATTATAAAGTCCACAAAATCACAATGGGTCAACGGTTAAACCATACTCCCACTGTGTCTTGGGTGGATTGACATTCTGATCTAGTAGTATTTATCAGTGTAATCACCAACAACTAATGTTGGACGTGGTCTGATTAAATCAGATAGTAACTACCTAGAGTAACCGTACTCCAAGTTCTAAGGTTGTTATCTATGTATTCTTTCAGAAAGGGTGTGACAGTCCAACCGTCACTTTCTGATCTCAAGAATCTTAAAACCAACCTTCACTCGTGACATTAAGATATTTCACGAACAGTCACAATTTGAACGTATGCGCAAAATCCCCAGTCCTACCTTCAAGCATTAAATGCTAAATGCCTACATTTACGGATGTGGTGTGAACCGAATTCACTCCTTATCCATAAACTCACTAGCATCTTCTAGGTAGACTTCTCGGTTTACATAATAGTGTTAACCGTTATTTTGCAACCAATTAACTTAATCGAGTTTAACAGTGTATTGTAGCACATTAATAACTATATCGGGCAAGTGTATGGTTTCTTCCTCAGTGGAAATCATTCCACTAGGAGGCAGGCCGAGCATCAGTCCCAAGACTATGCGATAGCCTATTTCGAGCATGGAATACTCTATTCTCGCTAAAATCGAGACTCTCCTCGTATTCTTTTGATAAACTAAATCACGTTTGAGTAGTTATCGACAAAATGTCACCATTCAAAATCTCACACTAACTTGTATCTCTCACTAGACCCCGAAGGGTCTTGTGTGAACAAGCTATGTTACCTCTTCAAATCTATTACCCTTTCCCGATTGAAAGGAAACTTAGTCATTGTTCCTTTGAGACAGTTGTTCCCAGATCGGGAAATAGGAATCACCCTTAGCTTGAGTCTTTAGGTCTTATCTCTAGGATATATGAACTAATTAATAGATATTGAAAAGTCATTTATCTTAATACGGAAACCTTTACCTTTAATAGTTTTAGATGTGTTACACATACCTATTCAAATTTTTACTTAGTGGTTACGTCTTTATCAAACAAAAGTCCGAGTCTCGATTCGTACTACAAATGTCATCTTCACTTTGTTTAAGGCAATCGCAATATCGAGGCGAAAGTGAATCCATTTGTTTCAACGAATCAGAACCTAAAAAAATAAATTTTTACGTGATATTCAAGGATAGAATCAAATTCATTTCCTTATATCACTCCCACTATTATTATTCTAAATTATCGCCCGTTGTTACTTTATTAATGCACGACTTCATTGTTCTTCCAAAGAACTAAGCCTTTGAGTCAAGTTACTCGGTGAAGAAAGTCGCTAATGATTCATTGGTTAGTGATCCGAAATCACTTTCCTTATCCTATACTTTCTTCAATTAATGTTCGGTTTAGCCTCAAAACTTTAGTTAAGATGATTAACACTTATAGACATTCTTTCCCATTCTTAACTTTCCAAAAAGAAATAGTCTTGAACTAGCGATTCGTTTGAGTAGACACTACTCGTGAAGCGTGGGATGTCTAATGAAAGTGTTACCCAGTGGGACTGATTTTCTAATAAATTAGAAAAACATAATATAAAAGCTCCCACTAGTTTATCGGTTCCAAATACCGCCTAACTAGCGACACTTTAATTTATGATTCTTCAATTTTTCTATCGAGAAAATTTCTCGTGTAGACTTTACACAATTCACTAGAAGAATTCTATCGTCCCAATCATCTTTCAAACTAACTACGGTTGTCTCTCGCTTACACAGTGACAAAGAGTGACATGCCTATTTCGTCACTTAAGTTTTGAAGGCTTCAAGAGAAATATCTCTTCCGAAAAATTAATCGCATGTGAGATTAATAAATACAACGTTCTAGTTACTTACCACTTTTTAACGTAAGTCATAACTAGTCAATTTTACACTAGCAGTCTAGCACCTTAGAGATATATTTAATGATTGTAAATAAAATTGATGTAAAATAAATCCAAATCATACACTACTAAAATTTTAGGAACATAAACTAATTACTTATAGTCTATCCTACTGTTCCAAGGATTTAATCTAATGCCTCAGTGCACGCTTAGGGTAGGTCAAAGAGGTTTCGATTAATATTGAAGATCGATTGAGAATCGAACATCTCATTGTGATCGTCAATCACCTTTCCTTTTTCACCAAGGTACTACCAAAAATACCCTTTATGAGTGTGACCCACTGTCTCAGCATTTTTAGGTAGACCCGAGTGTGTGCCTTAGGGTCGGTCGGTGACCCGACGAGTACCCAAAATCCTATCCTTTCGGAGACCAAGCCTTGAATTTTGATAGCGGTGAAGGCCTTCTCAGGAGGCCGGTCCTGTGCCCGCACGAGGCATCACCATTATCTCACGTTGCTTGTGTCAGCAGAGAGGCCGTGGGGTCGGTTGTCGCCTCTCCCGCTCCTACTCAATATTTTGAAAAAGTGGTGGGTTTATCGATCACGTTTTGGACTTGATGTTACATTAAGGAACAATAAATCATAGGCCCGAATGTTGTCGGTTATGTGGGCTAGCCCACCCGACCTATTCGTTAGAACATATGTGGCCGCCGGACGGGTCAAGGCTAGGAGAGGTCCGTTGAGCCGTAGTGGCTCTTCGGATGGCTCAAGATTGCTGCACCGTGCAAACGCCACACGTGGAGGTGAAGTCGATCGAGCCGTAGCTACCGTTGACCACCCAACCGTGGTTAAACCACTTTCGAACCTGTTTGCCCGTGATTATCCAATCCTTAAACATCAAACTTTCACGTAGACACTACGGAACAAGAACGTAATCTCGTCTTAGGTAAGGTGGAATTCACCAAGAATCCAACACCTTAACCACGAGGTTTCGGGATTTTACTCCTTATGCTTTCGCAGAGTGGGATTCACCGAGAATCCATCACCCAACCTCGACGATTGAAAAAAAACGTGTTCTCGGTTTTTACCCCTAATTAGTTTCTAATTAATATCATACAATTAATTAAAACTAATCGCGTGTTTTTATACATGCCTAACTAATTCCTCGAATTAATTTCTACATGTATGCATATGGAGTGGAATTCATGATATGATGCATGTCATGGCAATTTTCCGGTTCTACTCATACAATCTACACATGTATACTAGTGCGGAAAATAAACACCGAGATTGACCGCCGACACCCTGCAGAATTCAAAAAAAAAAAAAAAAAAAAAAAAAACACCCTAATCTGCAGCTGTTTAGAATCTTCGACGATCGGCATATCAAACGAACTTGGATCGGGACGAAACTTTCCAGATCTGATCTTCATTCTTCGGATATCAAGATGGACGGTCGGATCGGAGCTTTGACTTGTCAATCTTCCTCAGTGAGCCGCCCAACTTGCTGCTGAAACAGACTCTTACAGCAGCGCATAATTTACTTCCCGAGGCCGATCGGGGATCAATATGAATCCCGATCGTCCTGAAAATTTTATCTCACGTCCAAAACTCCATGATTATCGATCTGACCGGTTAGATTTACGTTTCAACGGTCCAAACTCTCCCAGAAAATCGAGGAAGTCACAGTTAGGGTTTCTGTGAATCCTGTGTTTTTCTGTTACAGCTGCCTCTTATCATCAACGAACGGACATTCAAACGGACTCTGATCGACGCCAAATTTTGTGTGATTGTTCATCTACTTCCAATATAGATTCTGACCGGAGGGATCTTCGTTTTAACGGCTCAAACAACGGAAAAAACGAAAACACTATACAGCTACTAAACAGATCTATTTACAGGAAATTAAACTTGCAATAATAAACAAATTACATAATTTCCTATACTCATATGAACGAATTTTCATCGTTTATATGAGTTTACAATAGATCTAACGGGAAAACGGTGCCAACCCCAATCCATCTCTTCAACCATAGCAATTTAAAAATTATTAATGCATAATAATAAGTAAAATATCACCTACATGCAATTCCACTCCTTTAAATCGTTTAACTACGATTATGATTATATAAATCGTGGAACCTGGCTCTGCTACCACATGAAGGATGCAGGTTCTTAGATCTAAACGAATTAGATCTACGCGCAGCGGATGGATCACGATTTACATATCATAAAACATAATCAAAGGATTTAACAACTACAAGGGGGTTAAGATCATGTTACCAATATAGGGAAGAGAAGGCTTGATCTTCCGATGTGTTCTCCAAACGGCGGTTGGTGGACACCCTTCTTGATACACGAGCCTCCTTGATATGCAAACTAAAAACCCGAAGATTTTTCCAACTCGAACCCAAAGAATAGAGGCCAAATTTTTTGGCCAATTTCTCTCGGTGAATAGTGACGTGAATAGTACCTTGCCATTAGACTTGGGAGAACTCTCTTATATAGGAGAGTAATCAATGTCCTTCAAGGATTAAATAATTAAGTGATAATTATCACATTAATCCTTTTTCAAATAAAAGATAAATAAAATGATTATCCCAAACAAATTAAGATAAATCATATTATTATCTATTATTCCTTGAATTATCATTTAACAAATAAAAGATAAATCACATGTTAAATAATTATCCAAGAAAACTAATTTCTCTCTAATTATTTTCATCACATAATGGCGCCACTTTTAGGTCAATTTAGCCCACATAAAATGTCTTTTATGTGTATAATATTATTTAATTTCAACTAAATAATATCCATGCATATCAATTAATTAGCCCACCAATTAATTATCAATGAGGCCCAAATAACAAGATTACTAGTCCAATTATGAGTTCACATCGGGACCATGGGCCATAACCAAGAAATGCTTCTAATAATTAATTATTCGTCGAATGAGAATAAGTACATTAATTATTAATTCGGGATTACGCCACCATAAACCCGAAATCGAACTCTACCGATCATAGATGTATACTTATACTCAACCCATAGAGTGAATAAGCGTCCATTGATATAATCACTACATACGGATTAACCTCCATAGATCGTCCATTCGAGTGGGAAGTCTTCGTGAACCCGACTTGAGAATATCTTATCCTTATTTACCATTAACCCCTAATGATCAATTAGTGCACATATCTCGACTAGTAGCTAATTAGTCAAATGTGAACTCGGCCGATCGATCACTTTCTTAAGGCTAACAAATAAGGGATCATCTCTCTACTTCCCGCAGGAAGGAATGGATTCCATGTCTCGTGAAAATCGAACTACTCACTCATCCGGAGATAGTGCCAATGAGAAGTGGCTTGGAACACATTATTTAAGTGAACCGTAACTAACACATCAAACACTACCCGGGACAAGCAAAGCACCACTGTGATCACCTCAGGATTAAGGTTGATCCATATATGATCATCTAATGATTTAATAAGATTTCGATTACGGAATTATACCGAGAAATACTGATTAAATCGGTCGATCCTATATGAATGCCATCATATATAAATGCCCCACGTAGTACCTATACCGACAGTCCGGATAAGACTATCACACCCTAAGGTGTTTCAGGCGCATTATTGGTGTTTTAATCAAGAGACCCTAAACTCGATTAAGTTCACCACGGACTAACAGATTTAAGTATATCACCACTAACTCAATCCTCACGTGTAATCCATACACCGAAAGTTAAGTGGTTACATACTGAGATATACTTAGGGTTTGCAGTGAGATATTACTTTACAAGCACAAAGCAAGTAATAAGGTGAGATAAATTTGTCATTCATTATTAAAAACAATTACACAAATTGTCTTTCGGGCACTACACCTAACAGTTTACTTAAAATGTGACCCCGCATCGTTCCATAACCACCGGCATGTTTAAATTGGTATTTTTGGCCACAGAAATTGCACACCCCGAAGAAATATATTCCGGGGTTAGCTAATGCTATTTCATCAGTCCGAGGAACCTTTGTGAAAAATTCCGTAAAAATTCTCGATCTTAACCTTTTTTTCTTGTGCTTTGGATCGGGTACTTTCACCACCATCTAAATCGACTGACTCGGGAGTAGGAGTAGGAGTAGGAGCAGCACTAGCACTAGCACTAGCACCACCCCGACTCCCACCACGTCCTCGTCTTGGACGGGAAGCATTCGGAAATACATCATGATCATCATCAACGTCGACTTCATCATTATCATCATCTTCGTTAAGTTTGATGTTAAAATTTCCAGGTTGAGACATTATATCGTCGTAATGACTATCAAATTCATCTTGATTGTAACCTGAAGGAGTGTCGAACTGAGGAATCGAAATGTGATTACCGGTGACAGGGTCTGTATAATATTGGGGTCTATAACCACCAGCAAGATCATCCGATTTCGGCACAACCGTGTCATCACGGAAAGTAACATTTCGATTGCCTTGTGTTGATGCACCTCTTCTTGACATTGTACAAAATCTAAATTACATATAACGGTTATAAAAAAAATTATATTAACTAACCAATTTTACTTATAACTAAAACCGAATTGAAGTAACGATTAAATCAGAACAATTTCAAATTTCGGTCTAGTAAAGTAAAGTTGATTATTTTACACTTGCAAAAAATTAGTTGAATATAATAAAAAACCAAATTTACTTATAACTAAAACCGAATTGAAGTAACGATTAAATCAGAACAACTTCAAAAATTCGGTATCGTAAAGTAAATTATTATTATATGGCTCATGATCAATCTTATTTGAAATTTTTCACTTATATTAATTTTTTTATTACTTCAATGTTAGGATTAGTTACTAGTTCTAATTTGATACAAATTTATATTTTTTGGGAATTGGTTGGGATGTCTTCTTATCTCTTAATTGGTTTTTGGAATTTTTCCTAGGGGTCAGAGAAACCTTGATCACTACTTTTTTGCTCGTGTTCCTTCTTTATTTTTTATCCGGTAGATGGTCCTCCACAAATAAACAAATACAAATAAAAGGGAACAAACAGGTATGAAAGCTATAATTGTAAACTGCGATTGAATCTATGGAAGCACTAGTTTATACATTCCTCTTAGTGTCGACTTTAGGAATAATTTTTTTTGCTATCTTTTTTCGAGAACCGCCTAAAGTTGGAGTTTTTAACAACTAAACAAACTTGATAATAAAAAAATGAGAGAAGATGTAATAAATGAGTAGAAATGAGTAGAAGATTGAGAGAGATTGGTGTGAGATTGGTGTAGGAATGGGGTAGTATTTATAGGAATTTTTTTGGGGTGTTTGGGAGAAGAAAAAAAAAAAAAAAGCCGTTGGGCCAGTTCCGGTTCCGGTTCCGGCCGGTTTCATCCAGTTCCGGTGAGGCCGGTTCCAACCGGCGGTTCCGGTCCGGTTTCGGTTCCAAAAATCACAAACCGGCACCAACCGGCGGTTTCCCGAACCAGCGGTTCGCCAAACCGGCGGTTCCACAAACCGCCAGTTCACAAACCGGCGATTCCGGTTCCAACCGGCGGTCCCGGTTTGAGTTGGCCAGGTCTAGATGTGTATGGTAATTTGGATGCATCAGACTCATAAACTTGGTATAACTTATAAATAATAATTCTACCATAACTCTTCTCATGATCCGGATTTTGACCTAAAAATAGGGTATTTAGTTTATTATAGTGTCTTAAAATATAAGTCATCATTCCAAAAAAAAAAAAAAAAAAAAGCCACCCTAGTACATACTTTGTTTTCAATTTTAAATTAAACAATATAGTATTATAAGTCATTCTAAAAAGACAATACAACAAGTTATCTTAAAATATTAAAAAATGATTCATTATTATATAAGAAATATTATATGATTGAAGGGAAAAGTAGATTGCTTATATTTGAGGTAGTAGCAACCAAATAACAAAACAATTGAATGTTTAAGACAAAGGAAATGAAAGGATGTCAAAGGAAAATGGAATGCTTCTATTATTTCTTTCTTCACCTCTCCACAACACCAATGGGGATGGGGGTTATATATAATGACAATATGGAAATGAAACAACACATGTACAATTAGTGGTACATTAATTTGAGACTTTTGACATTCAAAACTTATTACATAATACTCCCCTTTGGATGTCAACGACACAAAGAATATGCCTCGTTAAAACCTTACTAAGAAAAAAAAAGTGGGAAAAAAAATCTTAGTAAGGAAAAAGAGTACATCATTCTTTGTGTATTATTCTCTCCCCCTGAATCAAATATCAGTTAAGATCCTTTAGTCGCCACATCCCGATATTCTTCACTAGTCTTTCGAACGTTGCAGTCGGCAAGGCCTTTGTAAATAAATCGCAGATTGTCACTTGATCGGATTTGTTCCACAAACAATTTCACCCTTCTTTGTAATTCATGGGTAAAGAAGAATTTGGTGAAATATGTTTTGTTCTATCTCCTTTAATATATCCTCCCTTTAATTGAGATATGCAAGCTGCATTGTCTTCATACAACACAGTTGGAGGATTTTCTTTCTCATGTGATAGCCCACAGTTTTTACGGATAAAATGGGACATTGATCTCAACCAAACACATTCCCGACTAGCTTCATGCACCGCTATTATTTCAAAGATGATTCAAGAAGTTCTTCGAAATTGATTGTTTTGTTGATCGCCATGAAATAGTCGTATCACCACATGTAAACAAATAACGAGATCCGGGATCTTGCTTTATGCGGGTCGATATAAGTACCCGATCAAGATAACCAATTATTTCAGGTTTAGAATTATATGAATAAAATAAACCTAGATCAATTGTTCCTTGAAGATAGCGAAAAATTTGTTTAATACCATTCCAATGTCGTTTCGTAGGAGATGAACTAAATCTTGCCAATAAATTTACTGCAAATGATATATCAGGTCGAGTACAGTTAGCAAGATACATAAGTGCGCCAATTGCACTGAGATATGGTATTTCAGGACCCATTATCTCTTCATCATCCTCTCGAGGTCTAAACGGATCTTTAACAGATCTAACGACTGGCGACCATTGGAGTACTTAAAGAATGCGCTTTATCCATATAAAACCGCTTTAGTAACTTCAGGTATAAGTAGTTTGATGAACAAAGATTCCATTATGTAAATGCTCAATTTGTAAACCAAGACAAAACTTAGTCTTACCGAAATCTTTGATCTCAAACTCTTTCTTTAAGTATTCAACCGCTTTTTGTAGCTCTTGAGAGTTCCAATCAGATTGAGATCATCAACATATACGGCTATAATCACATATTCGACCCATTTTTCTTTATGAAAACACATGGACATATTGGGTCATTTGTATAACCTTCTTTAACTAAACATTCACCGAGGCGGTCGTATCACATACGCCCGCATTGTTTGAGTCCATACAAGGATTTCTCGTAACTTGATGGAATACATCTGTTTGGGGCTTGATCTACATGCTTCGACATGTTAAATCCTTCAGAATTTTCATATAGATATTAGTATCTAATGATCCATAGAGATACGTGTAACTACATCCATCGAGGCGCATATCAAGTTTTTCATGTACCACTAAACACACAAGATATCGAAACGTTATTCCATCCATCATCGCGAATATGTTTCATCATAATCAAGCCCTGGTCTTTGTGAAAATCCTTGTGCTACCAATCTCGCTTTGTATCTCATAATTTCATTATTTTCATTTCTTTTTCTTACAAAGACCCATTTATATCCGGACAGCTTCACATTTTCGGTGTTCGCACTACTGAGCCCAAAAACACTTCTTTTGGCTAGTGAATTCAATTCACTTTGAATCGCTTCTTTCCATTTTGGCCAATCGTTTCTTTTCCGACATTCATCAACCGATCTTGGTTCATGATCCTCGTCATCTTCTTTAATATCAAGTGCTACATTATATGCAAAGATACTATCAATAATCGTATCTTTTCGATTCCACCTTTTTCTTGTAGTGACAAAATTGACTGAATTTTCAACAATTTCATTTTCTTCAGGATCGCGCTCTTCAGAGATACCTCTTCATGAGGTTGAATTTTGTCACTAACATTATTTTGACCATCATCGGTTTCACATACAATATTATTATTCATTCCTCTTTTCTTACGAGGATTTTTATCTTTAGAACCAAGAGGTCTACCACGCTCAGCGTGCGCAATCGGATTCATTAGCACTTGTAATTTGTCTTTCGGGAATATCAATTTTAACCGAACATTTTCAAAGTAGGAATGTGAGATTTTGTGATTCTTTTAGTCTCACTAAAGGCATCCGGCAATTGATTCGCAATTTTCTGCAAATGGACAATTCTTTGAACTTCTAGTTCACTTTCTTTTGTACGAGGATCAAGGAAATTCAATGATATTTTCCAATTAATTTCTTTTTTAGGTTGATCTTTTCCTCCCCTAATGTCGGAAAATGTGATTCATTCAAAATGACAATCTGCAAATCGTGCGATAAATAAATCACCATTAATGGTTCAACATATTTAATTATAGATGGTGATTCATACCCGACATATATCCCCAATCTTCGTTGAGGTCCCATTTTTATACGTTTAGGTGGTGCAATTGGAACGTATACCCGACATCCAAAATTCGCAAATGTGAAACATTCGGCTCATGGCCAAATACTAATTGCGAGGGAGAATGATTTTGATAACTTGTCGGTCTAATTCTCACAAGTGTTGCTGCATGTAATATAGCATGTCCCCAAGCCGATACAGGAAGTTGAGACCTCATTAGTAATGGTCTTGCAATCAATTGCATTCTTTTAATAAATGATTCGGCTAAGCCATTTTGTGTGTGAACATGAGCCACGGGATGTTCCACACTTATGCCAATTGACATGCAATAATCATCAAATGTATGCGATGAATATTCACGGCATTATCCAAACGAATTTTCTTAATTGGATAGTCGAGGAAATTGTGCTCGAATTTGATTATTTGAGCTAGCAATCTAGCAAATGCATGGTTACGAGTAGATAATAAACATACGTGTGACCATCTTGTCGATGCATCAATCAACACCATAAAATATTTAAAAGGTCCACACGGTGGATCTATAGGTCCACATATATCACCTTGGATTCTCTCTAGAAATGCAGGCGATTCAGTCTCAACTTTAACCGGTGAATGTTTAATAATTAATTTGCCCTGTGAGCAAGCAACACATGAGAATTCACTAGAATTTAACACTTTTTGACCTTTTAACGAATGACCATGTGAATTCTCTATTATACGTCTCATCATTGTGGAACCGGGATGCCCAAGGCGATCATGCCATATCATAAAATCATTAGAAACAATAGATTTACGGTCTACTACGTGATGAATTTCATTTCTTTGTTATTTTCGTATAATATAAGCGGAAGATAGAGAATGCGAATTTTTCTAATACACATTTCTGTCGTAAATTGTATTTGTAATCAATAAATATTCATCATTGAACTCATTTTGTGTCTCGATATGATATCCATTTTGACGAATATCTTTAAAACTCAACAAATTTCTTCGAGACTTGGGAGAAAACAATGCATTGTTTATAATAATTTTCGTTCCCCTCGGGAAGAAAACAATGGCTTTTCCACAGCCTTCTATCAATTTTGCACTACCACTAATTGTATTGACATTTGTTTCTCCCATTTTCAAATCAAAAAAATAATCTTTGTTTTTCAATATAGTGTGCGTCGTAGCACTATCAATGAGGCATATATCGTCATCACCATTAGATGTACCCAAATATTTAGCTTCCATTTCTCTTCTGAAAGAGACGAGAGGGAAAAAAAAATAAAAAAAATTAAGAATAAGAATTATGTATCGTTTAATAAATGCATAGTTACAAAATAAACATATGTATGTTACAATAAAGCATCTAAAGATTGCAATAAAATGCTCTATCTTATATATATAGAGTATACGTATGGGTCATGCAAATTTTTCCTTGTCTATTGCGGCAAAATAATTAAACAATTAACCAACATTAAAACATATAGTCATAAGGCTAACAACATAGAATAATTACCATTTTATTTATTAGTAAAAGTTCGGTATTACATCATAAATTACTAAAAAAAACCAAAAGAGGAAAAAACCAACAACATCCATACTAGATAACTTTATTCATATTAAAACAACATAAAAGAAAATGCAAAAGACACAACGATCCGAAAAGCCATCAAGCGGTATCGTTAAAAAAATCCGCAACATCCAGGTGTGACATTAGTGGCATATCAATATCCAGATTATCATTGTCATTCTTTTGATCAATTAAATTTGCCTCGATTTCTGACTTCTTCTGTGATGCCTGGTAAAGTTCGACCAAATGCTTTGCCGTGACGGCATGTATTGACCAATGTCCATCCATTCCACATCGTAGCACTTGTCACCACGAACTTTCTTTTTCAGATTTTTATTATCATGATCCAATTTTGGTGGATCATTTCGTTTCTTGCCTCGATTGTCGTTATGATATGCCATGATTTTCCACGATCGCGCCCACGACCGCGGCCTCTACCACGGTCTCCACCCGACCACGCCCACGCCCACATCCACGACCAAAATTTGAAGAATACGTCGCATTCACCTCGGGGAATGGTGGCACCGATGAGGTCGGGACTCGTGATTTTCATCGTAATTCATTGTTTTGTTCAAACCAATAATAGACATGCAATCGATCGAATATTTTGTAAACCCTTTCTCTCGATATTGTTGTTGCAATAGCACATTCGAGACATGAAAGGTGGAAAAAGTTTTTCTAACATGTCTTCATCATCACATTTTCACCACATAATTTTAGTTGTGATGTAATTTTAAACATGGTGAATTATATTCTCGTGATGATTTTATAATCCCTGCGATCGCGCAGTGGAGCCAATCATACCGGCTTTTGGTAAAACAACCGATTTCAAGTGATCGAACCTTTCTTTTAAATGGTTCCATAATTCATACGGATTTTTCACCGTCAAATATTCATGTTTCAACCCTTCATCAAGATGATGACGGAGAAAAATCATGGCCTTTGCACGGTCTTGGTTGTCAAGATTGTTCACGACAATTGTTTTACCAAGCCCCATTGATTCCAAGTGCATTTCAACATCCATGGCCCATGATAAATAATTTTTCCCGATATGTTTAAGGGTATAAACTCTTGTTTGGTGATATTAGCCATTAAGAAAAATAATGAGAAATGAGCAAAAATAAGATTTTTACCTAAACCACGGAAGAAACGCCAACAATGGAATACTCCGTTCAGAGAAACTTCGTCTTGATAACGTATTATATAAGAAATATTATATGATTGAAGGAAAAGTAGATTGCTTATATTTGAGGTAGTAGCAACCAAATAACAAAACAATTGAATGTTTAAGACAAAGGAAATGAAAGGATGTCAAAGGAAAATGGAATGCTTCTATTATTTCTTTCCTCACCTCTCCACAACACCAATGGGGATGGGGGTTATATATAATGACAATATGGAAATGAAACAACACATGTACAATTAGTGGTACATTAATTTGAGACTTTTGACATTCAAAACTTATTACATAATATTCATTGATTAATTTTGTGGAAAAGCTAAAACTTATATTATTACAGGGAGAGAGTATTTAGTATTTACGTATGGTTAGGAGTGAACAAAAAAATCGGAAACCAATCTAACCGGCCGAACCAAACCGGTTCAAACCGAAAAAGCATAAACAATGGTTTTTTGATTGGTTTTTGTATTGTAAAAAACCAAACCGTAAAAAACAATTTGGTTTTGGTTTTCTAAGATAAAAACCGGACCAAACCGGAACCGGATATATATATATATATATATATATATATATATATATATATATATATATATATCTGTGTGTGTGTGTGTGTGTGTGAATATCGACACTATTAATTAAGGGGTCCTTTATTTGCACCACACAAATCCACTCGTGTATCATTCTACATGTGCACCACATTAAAACCAACTTTTCGTCAGTATATTGTGAGAACTGATCACCACAGTAAACCGATTTTTCGTCGGTCCCCCTCAATTATCACTACACGTAAATAACTAATATCTCAGTCCATGATCTATTAATACTTTAATCAACTACCTCACACACGTAGTTTGACATGATGAAATAAAACAGTTTACATGGTTTTATATGATCATCTTAATTGGAAAATATGATAATATAATGTTGTATACACACACACACACACACACATATATATATATATATATATATATATATATATATATATATATATATATATATATAGATAGATAGATAGATAGATATATAGATAGATAGATAGATAGACAGAGATAGAGATGACTCTGTGACATTCGAGTTATGGTGTATGGTAGATGGAGAATGAGAATTTTGTATGATTATCGTATGAATAATAACATGAATTCGCTGAACCGTGATAATGTCCTTTCGGTGAATTATTTGTAAAAAAAAAGATGACTAAAAACTTGAAAAAAAACCGTAACAAAGTCGATCCAAACCGGATCGGATAAAATTGTTTTACCCAGCTATGGTTTGGTTTTGGTTTGTAATTTTGAACCGTAAAAATTGGTTTGGTTTTAAAATGGTTGAAAAACGAACAATGTGCACCCCTACGTATAGTGTATTTGTATTTTATAAATTTTAAGTTCATCAAACTTAATTTACCATTTTTCTCAAAGACATCTCAATATATACTTATTTCTGAATTTTGTGCTCATGACCGTCCTATATATTTCTTATAAGGAAGATCGTATGCAACTTATATATTTGTGGTTCCATAAAAAAAAAAAAAAATACTATAATTGTTTAACATAAACACAACAAAATGCACAAAACATGTTTGTAGTCTTGAATATGACATAGGACATATCTCTATCAGACCCATAAAAATCAATGTATAAAAGAATGTTGTGACATTTTATTGTAGCCATTTGGTTGTCGCATAAATATTTTTATTAAAAAAAAAAAGTAATAATTCGGGCACATCGGTTGTGCCAGAACGATAATCTGCACCGTTTATCATGTTAGATTTACACTTAGACGCATTATGATCAATGGTGTATATTATCGTTGTGTCACTCAATATAGTAACCGTTGTACCCGTATTATTACTCAATAATAAAAAAAAAAAAAACAAAAAAAACATACATATTTGTGGAGTATGCAAAAGAAAATGCTTATCTTGTTCTTGTAGGTTCCGTTGTCAATCAATCTCACCACCCACACTCTCCATTAATTCATTGCTATATCATTAGCCGAAGCTCAGCCTTTGTCTCTCCACACTCTCCTTGTCAATCAATCTCATCAGCCACACTCTCCATGGAAACTCAACCAAAGTGGCTGAGCCACCTCCTTTCATTCTACCTCTCCATCGTTCTAATGTTCATCCCCGATATCAATATTTTTAGAACATCACTTGTCGTCTCCCTCATGAACATCGTCGTTAACCTTTATTACCGTTTCTGTGGCCTTTCTTCATTTCCGGTCAGTATCGACGATCAAACCTCCATGAACTTCTGGGCTCCTATTCACCCCAAATCCAATAAGCCTAATCTCATAATGATCCACGGTTATGGATCCGAGTCGAAATGGCAGATGTCATTTCAAGTAGGACCATTATCTAAGCTATTTAATCTCTACTCGCCGGATTTGCTCTTCTTCGGAACTTCCTACACCAGCCGGCCAGACAGATCGGATGTGTTTCAGGCAAAGTGCGTTTTAGAAGGCATGAAAAAATTAGGTGTGATGCGGTATTCGGTGTATGGGATTAGTTACGGGGGTTCGTGACGTATCGAATGGCTGATATGCAGCCTGAGGTATTGGAGAAAATCGTGATCGCAAGCAGCGGGATTGGATGTACGGAGGAGCTGAAGGCGGAGCACCTTGGAAAGCTGGGAAGGAGAGTACCGGATTTACTATTGCCACAGAACCCGGAAGATCTACGGCTGTTAATTAGCATGGCTTTCAGTAAAAGCGACCCGTTAAAATGGGTCCCAGATTTTGTTCTCCAGCAGTTTATCAATGTGAGACTCATGTTCTTATTTTTATCCAATAAGACACATGTTACCTTATCAAATGTGACACTCGTGTATGTCCTTGTGATTATAAGATGTTACACATGCATACTTTCTTTTTTTCAATACAATAATACAACGTTATCAACAAACATTTTATAGTTTTATAATTAAAATAAAATGTAAATAGCATTTGCACCCTCAGTGAAGAGAGAAAAATCTTTTTCTATATTAAAACGGTGTAAATTCGCTTTTTAAAAAATTATATAAATACTTTTTGCGTACCATCGGTGTCCCAATGACATTTTATGGATTTGACAATATATATATATATATTGATTCAATGCAATCCACAGGCACAAGATTGGGAACTGTTTACTAGAATTAATCTTGTATATTATGATGTACACGGATGATTAGGTGTTGGGCGGAAGTAACAGGAAGGAGAAATTGGAGCTAGTAGAACACCTGCTGGCAAATGGAGGACCCCAAATTTCCTCAAACATCAATGTGGTGAGTTAAAATATATAATTGTACTACTTGACGTACATGTAGTGTTTTCAGGTAATATTTGGGAATTTGAATTCACACAGTAAGTATTTACTTTTTATTTATTTAATTTGGTCCTCCATTTTTATTATTATTGACAGTTAATTTTATTTCATGTCAAGGATACATTGCTTCTTTGGGGTGACAAAGACAATATCTTCCCTTTGACATTCGCCTACCAATTGCAAAGGTAATCTCATTTGTAAAAACTCTAAAGCAGCTAATACAATCGTTCAATCAGATTAAAGTTTGGGGCCCTTTATATATGGATTGTACTTATTCCACGGATACACCACAATACATATGCACCACATCAGAATCAATATACTGAAATACTTATGCACCACAACATAATCGACTAAATTAAAGTTAGGTTTTGAGCCAAAACTAAAATTGGTTTCCCGTTGTTTTTTTTTTTTTTTTTATAAAAGGGATCATTTTATTAATCATGCCATCAAATAGACTCAGACTTCAAATTACAATCATGTGTCTCAAAAATTAAGTCTAACCCAAACACCAAGCTAGGCGAAGATTTCTTGTTCGCTCTACTATGTTTGCAACAAAAATATACACTGGGGGTGTCTCCTCCTCAAATCCATGTGTCTGTTTGTTTCTCCACGTCCAAATCCCATACAAGGCCTCTCTCCAAGTGTATATCCACTTCATTGTCCCAAAAAACGAGCTACCATTAGCCGTCAACGTAAGCCTCACCCAAGCTATAGCAGTGAATCTCAAAGAAGGATGCATGTTCTTCATAAGGAACACAAAGATTCCAAATTTCTCTTGCCCAATTACAGTCTCGAAGTGCGTGGAGTATAGTTTCATCAGCTTCCTCACAAATTTCGTTTGTTGGCTCATCCACCACATATCTATCATACAACAAACGGCTGACAGGAAGGGCATCATGAACGATACTCCACAGTATATAATTACTTCGCGTTGGCCCTTTAAGAGACCAATCCGCCGCCAAACGTGCTCCAGAATTCCTTGATCAGCAATGGGACGAATCAGAGAATATCCCGACACCACTATGTACTTACCTTTTGGGTCTGCCTTCCATTTGAATTCATTGCCAATCTGTTCAAGGCCTTCCCTAAGGTGTGATTAAGATTTACAAATCCCTTTCCATGTTGATGAACTACCTACTTTAGCTATGGTAGGGAGTTCCTTATACTTATGGGACAAAGCCTTAACCCACAAAGTATCTTTTCGTGTAACCAGATCCCAAATCATGTTTCCAAGAAATGCGATATTCATATCATATAAACTTTTGAAACCCAAACCTCCCGCATGCTACGGCTAACAAAGAGTCTCCCAAGAAATTGTATGCATTTTTCAGCCCTGGTCATCACCACCCCAGAAAAACTGTCTGCACGTTTTCTCCAGTTTGTTCAAAGTCGTACTAGGAAGCATGGTGGTTTGCATGACATAGAAGGCTTGCGTTGACAGAGAACTTTGTATGAGAATGCGTTTCCCCGCTCTTGAGAGGCATTTTGATTTCCAATTATGTATCTTATTCCTCATCTTATCCTCATGATACATGAAGTGGGATACTTTCTTTCTGCCATGGAGTAGTGGAACTCCTAGATATTTACCCAAATCCGCTGTATACGCCATCCCTAGGCACTGTGACAAGGTCATAATAGTTTGATGCCCCACGTTGCTAGATGTATAAAATCTAGACTTTGAGGTGCTGATTTTTTGCCTAGAACACTGGCAAAACTCCAAAAGCACCTCCTCAATGACTCTAGCCTGGTTTTCAGAGGCTTCCCCCAACAACAAAAGGTCATCAGCAAAAAAATATGTGAGAGATAGGTGGACCATACCGAGAAAGTTTCAGGGGTTTCCATTTACCTTTATTGACAGCTTTATGAATTTTGTGGCTGAGCACTTCCATACATAGCACAAATAGGTATGGTGTTATTGGGGCTCCCTGGCGGAGGCCTCTGCTGGGGGTGAACGTTTCCAATTTCTCGCCATTCTACAGAACTGAAAGTTTAGAGGAGGTAATGCAATGAATTAATTGTTGCTGAATCTTTTCTGAAAATCCCACTTTCTAAATGATGTTCTGCAAGAACTGCCAATTAACCCGGTTGTATGCCTTCTCTAAGTCAACCTTGATTGCCATGAACCTATTTCCTCCTTGCTTCTTTGAGTGAAGCATATGAATTATTTCTTGGGCTAAAATAATATTTCCTGCACTTCCCCTTCCAGGTATAAAGGAGCTTTGTGTGGTATCCACTAGTTGTCCAACAATACTCTACAGTCGATTGGCTAAGATTTAGGTTATGATCAAGCTTCACGATTACATTTGCCAATGCGATGGGCCTGAATTGTGATGGCGATTCCGGATGGTCAAATTTGGGAATAAGCATAATAAGCACTTCATTAAGATCAGAAGGGAAGCTGGCCATTTCTAACGCATTTTTAACAAATCTGATTACCGAGTTCCCAAGCGTACCCCAACAGTACTTGAAGAAAATTGGTGGAAGCCCATCTGGTCCAGCCACCTTATACGTACCCATGTCAAAACAGGCATCTTCAATCTCTTTCTCACAAACCTGTCTGTTGAGGTGCTGGCTATCAGCCTCGTTGAGGGCAGGTAGGTGCACCTCACAATTACAAAAATGGTGATCATCTTCTTGCTGGCTATACAGAAACCCGAATCCGGATCCGATCCATAATTGGAGTTAGATCTGATTCACAACACCGATCGAGACACTCGATCATGCACATCGGAAGCTACGAATTAAATTCGCATGCGATTTTACCACGATTTAATTCACATAATTAATTAATACAACTACAAGAAGGTACAAGATTTACCCAACCGGAGAGAAGCTGTGATCTTCTGGGTTGTATCTCCAAGCGACGGCTGGTGGACGTCGATCCCGCATTCGAACCACCTCGAATATGCCTTCAAGAAAAACCTAGTTTTTTTCTTCCCAATGGCTAAGACAAGAAAAATATTTCCCTCTTTATCTTAAGAAACTTGCGTTAGTTTTTATTCTAAATAATGGCGTTGGATTTTTTTTGCTTTTGAGTGGGGAGAAACTCTCTTTATATAGGCTAATAACCAAATAGTTTGAAAGTTTATCTTATACACACATTTATCTTTTCCTTTAAGGAAAATAAAACATTTATCCAATAGGAAAACAAATTTCCTATTTATCCAATAAGAAAACTAATTTCTTATTTATAATTATTTAACACATAATTCCTTTAAGGAAAATAAAACATTTATCCAATATGAAAACAAATCTCCTATTTATCCAATAAGAAATCTAATTTCTTATTTATAATTTAACACATAAATAATTATATTTTCCACATCACAATTAATTAGGAGAAAATTTATTTTCCCAAAATCAAAAAATATGGCGTCATTTTTATGCCATTTGGGATAATAGAAAATGTCTTTTCTATATTACATATTATTTACCGAATAAATAATATCCGCATATTCATTAAATAGACCAACTATTTATTTATTCTCGAGGTTCTACAAAACGAGAAAACACTCGCGTGTTAGGAGCCAATCCGGGGACCATGGATCTATAACCAGTAGCTACAATAAATTGAATAAAATATTCATCGAACAGAACATTTCTACTCAACTTATTAATTACGGAATTACGCCACCATAAATTCAAAACTGAACTCTATTGATTATATATATAACTTATTCTCAGAAAGTCGAGTCAGTAAGTGTCCATTGATATAATCATTACATACAAACCAACCCTCCATAGACTATCCGTAACGAAGCGGGATTATTTTCTAAACCTTCTTCACTACATCTTATCCTTATTTACCATCAACCCACTAGTGATCAATTAGTTCATAACCACTACGAACTCGGCCGATCGATCAGTTTTAGGATAAAAAAATAAGAGGATTGTCTTTCCCGCAAGAAGGAATGGAATCCATATCTGTGAGACACACACTCATCACTCATTCCAGAATAGTGCCAACGTGAAAGTGATTCGGACCGCACCTCTTTGAAATCCTTAATGAACACATCCAACCCTATCTTGAAACAAGCAGGCGTCTGTAATCACTTTAGGATTAAGGTTAATCCATATACGATCATCTTGTGATTTAATAAGATTTCTCAATCACAAAATTATATGGGAAACGCAGATTAAATCGGTCAAGTCCTATATGACTACATCATAAATGATTGCCCACTTAGATACCAATATCGACGGTCCGGATAAGACGGTCACACCATAAAGTGTTCTGGGCGCATTAGTTCTGGGCGCATTAATGGTTGTTTAATCAATAGACCCAATACTTTGATTAAGTTCACCACGGACTTGCAGTTCAAGTGTATCACTATAAACTTAATCCTCACGTGTGACACACACTAAGTTATATGGCTATATATGATACGACTTGGGGTTTTCAGCGGTGTATTACATATAAGCATGAAGCAAATAATAAGATGAGAATAAATCTGACATTTATTAATTATAAAAACAATTACATAAATTGTTTTTCGGGCACTACTTCCAACAATCTCCCACTTGCCCGTATAGACAAGCAAAAATTGTCTTTCGGGCACTACATCCAACAATCTCCCACTTGCTCGTAAAGACAAGCAACAATTGGTTTTAGAGCACCACACCCTCATTCTATCTATCCACAACATTCTCCCACTTGATCTAAAGCAGATGAGACATATCTCCCAATTTCATTCCTGCCAAGCACTTATCAGTGACATTAGATGCCACACGACTTGGTAAAGTGATCATCTAGGTTGTCGGTTCGAGATGATCTTTTAGGACTGAAACGTCGCCTCTATGCACGGTCTGTCTGATAAGGTGGTACTCTCTCTCAATATGCTTTTGATCTCTTGTAACTGCGAAGATCATTTGCATAAGCTACCACTCAACTGTTTTCACTGTAAAATGGTAACGGCTCATCGAGACCTGAAATCACTTCCCAATCCAATAAAGAACTTCTCAAGCCAAACTGCTTCGTTAGGTGCTCCGAAAGTTGTTATGTATTCGACTAACAAACTCATGTTGGCAGTGCTGGATTGCTCCAGACTATAGCTCCATCACTATGAGAAAGCACTGAGCCCGAGATCAATAAACAATCATCATTAATCTGACAGAAATTTAGAATCAGTGTAGTCATCAATACTCAGGTATGCACCTGAATATTGACGCATATTACTCCTCGTTCTCCGAATGTACTTGAGGATGCACTATACTGCTACTCAACGTCCAAATCCAAGATTCGACTGTTATTGACTTTTAATAACCTGACTTTTTCTATCCAAAAGAGAATATATCCCATTTTCTGTATATCCGAAGATTTAAGAGAATTATTCCGTGAGGGGTTGGGTAGGAAACCTCTCGTGTAGTCTAGCATTCGAAAATGCTTCATCATCTTAACAATAAGATGGATGGGATACGACCAACAACTTGTTCTCATGAATTCGGCCAAATCGATTTCTAAGAATATAATACACTTCTCTAATTTAGAGAAGCTTTGACTTGTTAGTTTCTGACTTCAGATAATACACCCATGTTGCTTACAATTGTTGCAGTGCCATCTTTCATTAACACTAACGTCAACTCTTTACCAATATTGATTCTCCAGTCTACAAAAGACTCATCAATATTCTGGTCAAGCCCATATATTTCAAACATGTGGCTTTTAATGACCTGAAGGTTTGCTTTAATCCACCGATGCATATAAGCATAGGCAGTCAATATGCCATTGGCTTTAAGCTAAACCCTTCTGTTCCGAATGAATTCAATCTCCGTCGTACGGAAAGAAAGTTTCAGGGCATCACCCCTGGTAATATTTTAGCTTTCCATGGAGTCAAGCAATGCTGAATGGTGAGAGAGTTTCAGGGCATCACCCCTGTTTAACTCTTTACTTGTCAAGGAATTACCCATAGACCACTTAGCTTTGCTTTGAAAGATTGACTTTCTCATTCATTCATGCCTTCTTCACGTAGATCTAATTACTCCCACTGGGACTGAGACAGGTAGTTCTATAAGATTGTGAACATAACTGGAGTACCAAAACTCCATTTATAGGTTTATGGCTTTAAACCATCCTCATTTTTATCAGAATCCTATACAGTCCTTCCAAAAGACCATAGGTTATCAATCACCCCCAACAGACTGTAAAGTCTGCATAATCACAATGAGTCAAAGGATAAACCATACTCCTACTGCATTTGGGTGGATTTATATTCTGATCTGATTCAGTAGTATTTATCAGCGTAACCCCCAACAACCATTGTTGGATGTGGCCTGATTAAATCAGATAGTAACTCCTTGAGTAACTTTACTTTAAGGTCCAAGGTTGTTATATATACATTCTCCTAGAAAGGCTGTGACAGTACAACCATCATTATCTGATCTTCAGAATCTTATAACCAACCTTCACTTATTGCATTAAGTTATTTCATGAATAGTCACCATCTGAAAGTGTATGCAAAATCTCCAGTTCTACCTTCAAACACAAGTGCTAAAGGCCTCTATTTGCGGAAGTGGAGTAAATGTACTTCACTCATCAACCAAAATTCATAAGCATCTTCTAGGTAGACTTATCGGTACTACATAACAATGTAAACCGTTATTTTGCAACTAATATCTTAATTGAGTTAAGCAGTGTAATGTAACATATCAATAACTATACAAGACAATACATGGTTTATCCTTTTAGTGAAATCGTTTCACTGGGAGGTAGGCCGAGCATCAGTTCCAAATACTATGCTATAGCCTATATCTGAGCATGAAATACTTGTTTCTCTAGTAATATCAGAGATTCCTCTAAATATTTAGATAAACTAATCGGCGTTTCGAGTAGTCATTCGACAAAATGTCTATTACTCAAAAGATTCCACTAGCTTGTATCCTTCATAAGACCCCGAAGGTCAATATGAATAAGTTGTGACACTTCTTCAACTATATTACCTTTTCCTAATTGAAAGGTTACTTAATCATTTTTCCTTTGAGATAGTGTTCTTAGACTGGGAGATATGAATCACCCTTAGTCAGTCTTCAGATCTTATCTTTAGGATACATGCACTAATTAATAGATGTTGAAGAATTGTTTATCTTAATATGGAAACTATTTGTCTTAACAGCTTATGATGTGTTACATATACATTTTTCAGCATTACTTAGACTTTATCAGACAAAATTCTGAGTTTCAGAATCGTATACAAATGTCGTATTCACTTTATATAAGGCAACATGTAATAGATGTGAAAGTGAATCCATTTGTTCCAACGAATCTGAAAACAAAAACTAAACTTCTGTGACATTCAAGGATTAAAATCCGAAATGTGTTTCCTTATATCCCTCCCACTATCTTAACTGAAATAACTGCCCGTTATCTACTCTTTATCATGAATGCCCAACTACCTTGTTCTTACAAAAGAACTTTAGCTTCCAAGTAAAATTACTTGGTTAAGAAAGTCTCTACGGATTCATAGGTTAATAATCCGAAATCACTTTCCTTGTCCTATGCTTTCTTTCATTAATGTTTCGGTTTAGCCTTTAACTTATTTAGTTTAGATGACTTACACTTGTAGACATTTACCTTCCCAATCTCGGCTTTCTTTAAAAGGAAATGGCCATGAACTAGCAGTTCATTTGAGTAGCCACTACTTGTGAACCGTGGGATGTCTAGTGAGATTGATACCAAATCATTCTCATCATCTTTGAACTAATTTTGTTTTGTCTCTCGTTCAACACAAGTGACAGCAGTGACATTCTTGTCACTTAAGTTTGAAGGCTCAAGAGGAACATCCTCTTCCGAAAAATTAATTTTCATTCTCGATTATTGAGTTCAACATTCTGGTTACTTTTCCACTTTTACGAAGTCATCATCAGTCAATTTTAATTACTTAAGCAGTCTAGTCACCTTGAGATGATATGTAGTTGAAAAATAAATTACGACAGAAATATAAATTAAATCATACACCACAACAAATAATGATTTTAGGAATTATAAATGTGATGTCATGCATGCAGTTTATCCTACCATTCCAAGGATTTAATCTCACACATACAGTACCGCCTCACGGTAGGTAAAAAAGGTGACGATTAAATTGAGACAATCTCTCTTAACAACTAACTGAGAATCGGACATCTCTATTTAATTGCTGATTACCTTCCTTTTTCAGCCAAGATATTTCCTAAAATATCCTTTAGAGTGTTACCTACTGTTTCAGATTTCAAAGTACGCCCCGAGTATGCCGCATCAGGGTCGGTCAGTGACTTGAAGAGTACCCAAAATCCTATCCTTTCGGAGACCAAGCCTTGCATTTTGATAGCGGAGAAAACCACCCTCAGCGGGCCGAAATCAAAGCGGTACGAGGCGTCACCATTCTCTCACGTGTTTGTGTCAACAATAGAGGCCGTGGGGTCGGTTGTCACCTTCCCCGCTCCCACTCGTTATTTTGAAAAATAGGTTGTCTTATTAGGATTTTTAGAATTTCTTAATAATCCGAAAACACAATAAATCATGAATATTTAATGTTAATCCTCCCACTAGTTCATCGGTTCCAAATACCGTCTAACTAGTGTAACTTATTCATGACTTTCCAATTTCTCAGATTTATAAATTTTGTGTAGACACTACACAATAAAAATTCACCAAGAATTTTATAATCCTAATACAATAGGACTTTATGAATGTTCTAATAATTCAAAAAAAACAATAAATCACGAAATTTAAAGCTCTCACTAGTTTATCGGTTCCAAATACTGTCTAACTAGTGTCACCTTATTCATGATTTTCCAATTTATCAATTATTTAGAAATCTTTTGTATAGACACTACACAATTAAAATTCCCGAAGAATTTTATAGTCCTAATCTTTTCATGGTAAAATTTTAGGATCTCAGATTTTTTCCAATAATCAAAAACAATAAATCATGAAAAGCAATCACCAACTTATCAGTTCCAAATAATGTCTAGTTAGTGTCCTATTTTTTCATGACTTTCCAAATTTTCGGTTATTAAAACCTATTTATATAGACACTACATAATCAATATTCTCAAAGAAGTTTAGATCAAAAAAAAAAAATTGTCATGTGAATTTTATATCCAAATAAATTCCGTTTGTTCAATTAATTTAATTAATTATCTAAATTAATTACCTTGTTCATACATGTCTAATTAATGCCAAAATTAATTTTTCTACATGTATGCATATGCTAGGAGTGAAATTCATGAATATGATGTATGGCATGGTTATATGACATAAATAATCACAAAAGAAAATAAATGCGAAAAATAAACTATTGAGATGGATCGTTGGTACCCCCGTATCTAATTTATAAAATTAAAAATAAATAAATAAATACACCATATGTTTAAAGGATTTACTAATCTTTAATCAGATCCTGCCGCCGCTCTGTATAACAATTATCTGGTTCGTTCCTTTGACAAGCCGCCTCCCAGCCGAGTTGGTTCGCACGCCCTTCTTCTACCGTGGCAGCCTGGGTTCGAATCCTAGCTATTACAAAGGGGAATCGAACCGTTGTCTGCATGAACTGAAAACAGCCTCTTTACCACCGCGCTACTACCTTTTCTTGTTGATGTTCTTCGAAATATCAAATAAATACAACAGGGCCGCATCTATTTTATATATTCTAACTACTAGGAAATTAAATTACACCAAATAAATTATAAAATTTCCTATACCCGGAAAAATTGGGTTTACAATACATCTAACGGTAAATAAATACCAACCACAGTCCATCTCGTCAACTATAAACATTCAACCACGCATATATATATTAAACATATAAAAGATGCAATTTTTAATTCAATTCCACTCCTTAATAATTAATTATGCAATCATGATCGCAAAATCGCTTTAACCTTGCTCTGGTACCACATGCTGGATATACAGAAACCCGAATCCGGATCCGATCCATAATTGGATAGTTATATTTTATTCACAGCACCGATCGAGACACTCAATCATGCATAGCGGAAGCTACGAATTAAATTCGCATGCGATTTTACCATATTTAATTCACAATATTAATTTATACAACTACAACAAGGTTGAAGATTTACCTAACCGGAGAGAAGCCGTGATCTTCCGAGTAGTATCTCCAAGCAACGACTGGTGGACGTCGATCCCGCATTCGAACCTTCTCGAATATGCCTTCAAGAAAAACCTAGTTTTTCTTCTTCACAATGGCTAAGACAAGAAAACAAAATTTCCCTCTTTTTCTTTAAAAACTAGGGTTAGTTTTTTTTCTTCTAAATATTGGCGTTGGAATTTTTTTTCTTTTGTGTTGGGAGAAACTCTCTTTATATAGGCTAATAACCAAATTGTTTGAGAGTTTATCTTATACGCACATATTTATCTTTTTCTTTAATGATAATAAAATATTTATCCAATAGGAAAACAAACTTTCTATTTATTCAATTAGAAAACTAATTTTTTATTTATAATTATTTAACACATAAATAATTATATTATCCAAATTAAGTTAATTAGGAGAAAATTTCTTTTCCCAAAATCAAAAAATATGGCGCCATTTTTTTATGCCATTTAGGATAATAGAAAATGTCTTTTCTATATTACATATTATTTACCCAATAAATAATATCCGCATATTCATTTAATAGACCAACTATTTAATTTATTTTCGAGGTTCCACAAAAAGAGAAAACACTCGCGTGTTAGGAGCCAACCCGGGGACCATGGACCTATAACCAGTAGCTACAATAAATTGAATAAAATATTCATCGAATAGAACATTTCTACTCAACTTATTAATTCGGAATTATGCCACCATAAATCCGAAACTAATCTCTATCGATTATAGATATAACTTATTCTCATAAAGTCGAGTCAATAAGTGTCCATTGATATAATCATTACATACAGACCAACCCTCCATGGACTATCCGTAACGAAGCTGGATTATTTTCGTAAACCTTCTTCACTACATCTTATCCTTATTTACCATCAACCCACTAGTGATCAATTAGTTCATAACCAATAAGAACTCGGCCGATCGATCAGTTTCTAGGATCAATAAATAAGGGGATTGGCTTTCTACTTCCCGCAGGAAGGAATGGATTCCATATGTGTGAGACACACACTCCCCACTCATTCCAGAATAGTTGCAACGTGAAAGTGATTCGGACCGCGCCTCTTAGCAATCCTTAATGAACACATCAAACCCTATCTTGAAACAAACAGGCGTCTGTAATCACTTCAGGATTAAGGTTAATCCATATACGATCATCTTGTGATTTAATAAGATTTCTCAATCATGGAATTATATGAGAAACACAGATTAAATCGGTCCAGTCCTATATGACTACATCATATATAAATGCCTCACTTAGATAACCAATATCGACGGTCCGGATAAGACGGTCACACCATAAAGTGTTCTGGGCGCATTAATGGTGGTTTAATCAATAGACACCATACTTTGATTAAGTTCACCACGGACTTACAATTCAAGTGTATCACCATAAACTTAAACCTCACGTGTGACACACAGTAAGTTATATGGGTACATATGATACGACTTGGGGTTTTCAGCGGTGTATTACATATAAGCACGAAGCAAATAATAAGATTAGAATAAATCTGACATTTATTAATTATAAAAATAATTACAGAAATTATCTTTCGGGCGCTACTTCCAACACTTGTCGTGCATGAGATTCACAAAATAATCTCTCATCATATTCTTGATTTCCAATTCGTTCACACTCCAATCTCCGTCTGGCCTCTTAAGGGATGAATTCTTGTTCACGGTTTATGCTTGAGAGCGGGAATGTGGTAGAAGTGCGTGTTTCTCTCCCCTTCTATTAACCAATGTAAATGGGATCGATGGTGCCAGAATTTCTCCTCCTGCATTAAGATCGTATTGTATTCCTCGATGAGCTGTTTTTCCTGCTGGATATACAGAAACCCAAATCCAGATCCGATCTATAACTGGATTTTCAGATATGATTCACAGCACCGATTGAGACACTCGATCAAACACAACGGAAGCTACGAATCGAAATTCATTTACGATTTTACCACGACATGTTTCACATAATAAATAATAATCTACAAGAAGGTTTAAGATTTACCCAACCGGAGAGAAGCCGTGATCTTCCGAGTTGTATCTCCAAGCGACGATTGGTGGACATCGATCCTCGTAGTAGAACCTCCTCGAATATGCTCAAGAAAAACTCCAAGTTTTTCTTCACCAATGACTTGAAAGAGAAAACTAATTTTTTTTCTCTTCTTTTTATTAGTATGTGGCAAAATTTGTGATTGATATTGTGTTAGGTGGAACTTTCTTTATATAGGAAAATAACTAGTCAAGAGAGTGTTATCATTTTCACAATACAATTACCTATTTCCATAAGGAAAAGATATTTGCCTAAAATAAGAGATAATTCCCATAAAATCAATCTCTTATTTTTTATTAATTATCTAACAAATAAATAAATAATTAATTATACATGTGACATAATCTAGGAAAATTTCTTTTCCTAATTTCCTCAAAATGTGGCACCACTATAGCCATTTATTTTAATAGAAAATGTCTTTTCTATTTTACATATTATTTACCAAACAAATAATATTGCATATTCATTAAATAGACCAACTATTTAATTTATTCTCGAGGTTCTACAAAACGAGAAAACACTCGCATGTTAGGAGCCAACCCGGGGACCATGGACCTATAACCAGTAGCTACAATAAATTGAATAAAATATTCATCGAACATGATATTTCTACTCAAGTCATTAATTCCGGAATTACGCCACCATAAATCCGAAACTGAACTCTATTGATTATAGATATAACTTATTCTCAAAGTGTCAAGTCAATAAGTGTCCATTGATATAATCATTACATACAGACTAACCCTCCATAGACTATCCGTAACGAAGCAGGATTATTTTCGTAAACCTTCTTCATTACTTCTTATCATTATTACCATTAACCCACTAGTGATCAATTAGTTCATAACCAATACGAACTCGGCCGATCGATCAGTTTCTAGGATCAACAAATAAGGGGATTGTCTTTCTACTTCCCGCAGGAAGGAATTGATTCCATATCTGCGAGACACACACTCCTCACTCATTCCAGAATAATGCCAATGTGAAAGTGATTCAGACCGCGCCTCTTAGCGATTCTTAACGAACACATCAAACTCTATCTTGAAACAAGTAGGAGTATGCAATCACTTCAGGATTAATGTTAATCCATATATGATCATCTTGTGATTTAATAAGATTTCTCAATCATGGAATTATATGAGGAAATCAGATTAAATCGGTCCAGTCCTATATGACTCTCATCATATATAAATGCCCTACATAGACAACCAATGTCAACGGTAAGACGGTCACACCATAAAGTGTTCTGGGCGCATTAATGGTGGTTTAATCAATAGACCCCATACTTTGATTAAATTCACCATGAACTAACAGTTCAAGTGTATCACCATAAAGAAAATCCTCATGTGTGACACACACTAAGTTATATGGCTACATATGATACAACTTGGCGTTTTCAGCGGTATATTACATGTAAGCACAAAGCAAATAATAAGATGAAAATAAGTGTGTCATTTATTAATTATAAAAACAGTTACATAAATTGTTTTTCAGACGCTACTTCCAACAATCAACCACTTGCCCGTAAGGACAAGCAACAATTGTCCTTCGGGCACTACATCTAACAATCTCCCACTTGCCCGTAAAGACAAGCAATGAATGTTTTTAGAGCACCACACCCTTATTCTATTAACCACAACATTCTCCCACTTGCTCTAAAGCAGATGAGACATATCTCCTAATTTCATATACCGTCAAGTGCTTATCAGTGACATTAGACGCCACATGACTTGGTAAACTGATTAGCTTGGTAGTTGGCTCGAGGCGATCTTTTAAGACTGAAACGTCGCCTCTCTGTACGGTCTGTCTGATCAGGTGGTACTCTCTCTCAATATGGTTTTGACCTCTTGTGACAGCGAAGATCAATCGCATGAGCTACATCTGAACTGTTTTCACAGTAAAATGGTATCGGCTCATCGAGACTTGGAATCACTTCCCAATCCAACAAAGAACTTCTCAAGCCACACTGCCTCTTTACCTGCTCCTAAAGCTGCTATGTACTCGACTAACAGAGTCGAATTGGCAGTGCTGGATTGCTCCAGACTATAGCTCCATCAGTATGAGTAAACACTGAGCCCGAGATCGATTAACGATCATCCTTAATCTGACTGTCAGTCATAATCAGTGTCGTCAACAATACTCAGGTATGCACCTGAATATACAAGCATATAATTCCTCGTTCTCTAAAGGTATTTGAGGATGCACTATACTGCTACTCAACGTTCGAATCCAAGATTCGAGTTTAATTGACTTTTAATAATTTGACATTCTCTATCCACCAGAGAATTTATCCCATTTTCTCTTTATCCAAAGACTGAGAGAATTATTCCATGAGGGGTTGGGTAGGAAACCTCTCGTTGAATTTTGCATATGAAAATGCATTATCATCTTAACCAATAAGATGCGTGGGATATTTCGAAAGAACTTGTTCTCATGAATTCAACCAAATCAAATTCTAAGAATATAGTCCACTTCTCTGATTCAGAGAAGCTTTGGTTCGTTAGTTCTTGACTTTAGATAACACACCCATGTTGTTCACAACTGTTGCAGTGTTACCTTGCATTTACACTAACGTATACTCTTTACCAATATTGATTCCCTGGTATACAAAAGACTCATCAATATTCTGGCCAAGCCCACATATTTCAAACATGTGGCTTTTAATGACCTAGAGTTTTGCTTTAATCCACCAATGGATATTTGTATAGGCAGGCAATCTGCCATTGGCTTTAAGCTAAAACCCTTATGTTCCGAATGAGTCTAAGCTACATTGTACAAGAAAGTTTCAGGGCATCACCCCTGTTTAACTCTCTACTTGTCAGGGAATTACTCCTAGACCACTTACCTTTGCTTTGAATGATAAACATTCTCATTCATTCATCTAATATACACGTAGATCCAATTACTCCCACTGGGCCTGAGACACTCAGGTGGTTCTACAAGATTGTGAACAGAACTGGAGTACCAAAACTCTATTTACAGGTTTCTGGCTTTTAAGCCAACCTCTTATTATCAGAATCCTATACAGCCCTTCAAAGGACCATATGTTATCAGTCACCCCCAGCAGACTATAAAGTCTGTATAATCAGAGTGAGTCAATGGATAAACCATACTCCCACTGTATTTGGGTGAATTGACATTCTGATATGGTTCAGTAGTATTTACCAGTGTAACCCCCCAACAACCAATGTTGGATGTGGTCTGATTAAATCAGATAGTAACTCCTTGAGTAACTTCACTTCAAGGTCCAAGGTTGTTATACAAACATTCTTTTAGAAATGATGTAATAGTGTAACCGTCACTATCCGATCTTAAGAATCTTATAACCAACCTTTACTCATTGCATTAAGATAATTCACGAACAGTCACCATCTGAACGTGTATGTAAAATCTCCAGTCCCACCTTCTAGCAGTAGTGCTAAATGCCTCTACTTGCGGAAGTGGAGTAAATGTACTTCACCCTTTATCCACAAATTCATAAGCATCTTCTAGGTAGACTTCTCGTTATTACATAATAATGTAAACCTTTATTTAGCAAATAATATCTTAATTGAGCTAAGCAGTGTATTGTATAACACCAATAACTATATAAGGCAATCCATGGTTTATCCTTTTAGTGAAAAAATTTCACTAGGAGGTAGGCTGAGCATCAGTGCCAAAACTATGCTATATCCTGTATTTGAGTGTGTAATACTCCTTTCTCTTGTAATATCAGAGATTCCTCCAAATATTTAGATAAACTAATCAGCGTTTCGAGTAGTCATTAGACAAAATGTCTATTACTCAAAAGCTGACACTGGCTTGTATCCTTCATAAGACCCCGAAGGTCAATATGAACAAGTTGTGATACCTCTTCAGCTCTATTATCTTTTCCTAATTGAAAAGTTACTTAGTCATTTTTCCTTTGAGATAGTGTTCTTAGACTGGGAAATAGGAATAACCCTTAGCCAGTCTTTAGATCTTATCTTTAGGATATATGCACTAATTAATAGATGCTGAAGAATAGTTTATCTTAATTTGGAAACCATTTGTCTTAATAGCTTATGATGTGTTACATATACCTTTTTCAGCATTACTTAGTGGTTCTGACTTTATGAGACAAAAGTCTGATTCTCAGAATCGTATACAAATGACATATTCACTTTCATTAAGGCAACTATGTTATTGATTTGAAAGTGAATCCATTCGTTCCAACGAATCTGAAAAATAGAAATTAAAATTTTATAATATTCAAAGATTAAAATCCGAAATTTGTTTCCTTATATCACTCCCACTATTTTAGCTAAAATAACTGCCCGTTGTCTTCTCTTTATTCATTAATGCCTAGCCACCTCGTTCTAACAAAAAAAAACTTAGCTTCCAGGTCAAATTACCCGGTCAAGAAAGTCTCTAAGGATTTATAGGTTAGTGATCCGAAATCACTTTCCTTATCCTACACTTTCTTTCATTAGTGTTTCGGTGTAGCCTTTTAAACTTATTTAGTTTTAGGTGACTTACACTTTTAGACATTCTTTCCCATTCTTGGATTTCCTTAAAGGAAATGGCCGCAAACTAGAAGTTCATTTGAGTAGACACTACTCGTGAACTGTGGGATGTCTAGTGAGATTGATGCCAAATCATTCTCCTCATCTTCGAATTAATATCGGCTGTCTTTCGTTCAACACAAGTGACAGCAGTGACATAATCATCAATGTCACTTAAGTTTGAAGGCTTAAGAGGGAAATCCTTCACCGAAAAAATTAATTGCATTCTTGATTTATGAGTTCAACGTTCTTGTAACTTTTCCACTTTCACGAAGTCATCATCAGTCAATTTTAATTACTTAAGCAGTCTAGTCACCTTGAGATGATATGTAGTTGTAAAATAAATTATGACAGAAATATAAATCAAATCATACACCACAACATATAATAAATTTAAGAATAATAAACGTGATGTCATGCATGCATTTCATCCTACCATTCCAATGATTTAATCTCACACTTACAGTGCCGCCTTAGGGTAGGTCAAAGAGGTGACAATTAAATTGAGACAATATCTCTCAACAATTAACTAAGAATCATACATCTCCATTTAATTGTTGATTACCTTCCTTTTTCAGCCAAGATATTTCCAAAAATATCCTTATGAGTGTGCCCTACTGTTTCAGATCTCAAAGTACGACCAGATTATGCCGCCATAGGGTCAGTCAGTGACCTGACGAGTACCCAAAATCCTATACTTTCGGAGACCAAGCCATGCGTTTTGATAGCGGTGAAGGCCATCCTTAGGGGGCCGAAATAAAAGCGGCATGAGGCGTCACCATTTTCTCACTTGCTTGTGTAAACAGTAGAGGCCGTGGGGTCGGTTATCACCTTCCCCGCTCCCACTCATTATTTTGAAAATTAAGAAGTTTCATTAGGATTTTCATAATTTCCTTTTCCATCTTGAAAAACAATAAAACATGAATATTTAAATTAATCCTCCCACTAGTTCATTGGTTCTAAATACCGTCTAACTAGTGTCACTATATTTATGATTTTCCAATTTTATAGATTTATTAAAATTCCTTGTGTAGACGCTACACAATTAAAATTCACCAAGAATTTTATAATCCCTAATACATTAGGACTTATGAATTTCTCAATAATTTGAAAACAATAAATCACGAAATTTAAAGCTCCAACTAGTTTATCGGTTCCAAATACCATCTAACTAGTGACACTATATTCATGATTTTCCAATTTATCGATTATTTTGAAAATCTTTTGTGTAGCTCACTACACAACAAAAAATTCACCAACGAATTTTAAAGTCCTAATATTCTTATGAAAAAAATTTAGGAACACAGAAATTTTTCCAATAATCCGAAAACACCAAATTATGAAAAGCAATCACCAACTTATCGGTTCCAAATAACGTCTAGTTGGTGTCCAATTTTTCATGATTTTCCAATTTTGATTATCAAAATTCTATTCATGTAGACACTACATAAACTAAAACCCGAAGGATTCATAATCTTAAATTAAATATACCATGTGAATTTTATAAACAAACAAAATTCCGTCTTCTTGAATTAATTTAATTTATTATTAATCTAAATTAATTATCATTTTCATACATGTCTAATTAACGCCAAAATTAGTTTTCTACATTTATGAATATGCTAGGAGTGGAATTCATGAATATGATGCATGACATGGTTATATCACATAAATAATCACATAAGAAAATAAATGTGAAAAATAAACCACTAAGATGGACCGTTGGTACCCCCGTATCTAATCTATAAATTTAAAATCAAATAAATAAATTAACCCTACGTTTAAAGGTTTTACTAATCTCTAATAGATTCTGCCGCCACTCTGTATAATAATAAACTGCTCCATTTCTTGAACATATGAGCTCCCAGCCGAGTTGGTCAGGACGTCCTCTTTCTTCCGCGGCAGCCAGGGTTCGAATCCCATCTGCTGCATTTAAAAATAATCACATTCAGGGAGTCGAACCTAGGTCTTCAAGATGCTGAACTTTCATCTTCACCACTGCTACACCGCGTCAATTGTGATGATATTCTTCGAAAAATATTAAATGCAACAGTGCCGGAAAAAAAGGACTATTTTCTAGAAAACTAAATTACATAACTTCCTATACCCAAAAACCGGGTTTACAATAGATCTAACGGTAAACAAGTACCAACCCTAATCCATCTCGTCAACCAAGAACATTCAACCACGCATAAATATAATAAAACATATAAAAGATGCAATATTTATTCAATTCCACTATTTATTAATTAATTATGCAATCAAGATTGCAAAATCACTTTAACCTTGCTCCGATACCATATGCTGGATATACAGAAACCCAAATCCGGATCCGATCTATAATTGGATCGTCAGATCTGATTCACAGCACCGATCGAGACACTCGATCAAGCACAGCGGAAGCTACGAATCGAAATTTGTTTACGATTTTAATAAGACATGATTCACAAAAATAATTAATTATCTACAAGAAGGTTTAAGATTTACCCAACCGGAGAGAAACCGTCATCTTTCGAGTTGTATCTCCAAACGACGATTGGTGTACGTCGATCCTCGTAGTAGAACCTCCTCGAATATGCTTAAGAAAAACTCCAAGTTTTTCTTCTCCCAATGACTAGAACGAGAAAACTAATTTTTTTCTTTTCTTTTTATTAGTATGTGTCATAATTTGTGATTGATAATGTGTTAGGAGGAATTCTCTTTATATTGGAAAATAACTAGTCAAGAGAGAGTTATCCTTTTCACAATACAATTACCTATTTCCATAAGTAAAAGATATTTGCCATAAAATAAGAGATAATTCCCATAAAATCAATATCTTATTTTTTCATGAATTATCTAACAAATAAATAATTAATTAATTACACATGTGACATAATCTAGGAATATTTCTTTTCTTAATTTCCTCACAATGTGGCGCCACTATATCCATTTATTTTAATAGAAAATATCTTTTCTATTTTACATATTATTTACCAAATAAATATTATTGTATATTCATTAAATAGACAAACTATTTAATTTATTATAGAGGTTCCACAAAACGAGAAAACACTCGCGTGTTAGGAGCCAACCCGGGGACCATGTACCTATAGCCAGTAGCTACAATAATTTGAATAAATTCTTCATTGAACATAATATTTCTACTCAACTCATTATTCCGGAATTACACCACCATAAATCCGAAACTGAACTCTATCGATTATAGATATAACTTATTCTCAAAGTGTCGAGGTAATAAGTGTCCATTGATATAATCATTACATTCAGACTAAGCCTCCATAGACTATCCGTAACGAAGCGGGATTATTTCCGTAAACCTTCTTCATTACATCGTATCTTTATTTACCATTAACCCACTAGTGATCAATTAGTTCAAAACCGATACGAACTCGGCCAATCGATCAGTTTCTAGGATCAACAAATAAGGAGATTGTCTTTCTACTTACCGCAGGAAGGAATGGATTCCATATCTCTGAGACACACACTCCCCACTCATTCCAGAATAGTGCCAACGTGAAAATGATTCGGACCGCGCCTCTTAGTGATCCTTAACAAACGCATCAAACCCTATCTTGAAACAAGTAAGAGTATGCAATCACTTCAAGATTAGGGTTAATCCATATATGATCATCTTGTGATTTAATAAGATTTCTCAATCACGGATTATATGAAAAAAGCAGATTAAATCGGTCCAGTCCTATATGACTCTCGTCATATATAAATGCCCCACATAGACAATCAATGTCGACGGTCCGGATAAGACAGTCACACCATAAAGTGTTCTGGGCACATTAATGGTGGTTTAATCAATAGACCCCATACTTTGATTAAGTTCACCACGGACTAACAGTTTAAGTGTATCACCATAAACATAATCCTCATGTGTGACACACACAAATTTATATGGCTATATATGATACAACTTGGGGTTTTCAGTGGTGTATTACATATAAGCACAAAGGAAATAATAAGATGAAAATAAATCTGTCATTTATTAATTATAAAAACAATTACATAAATTGTCTTTCGGGCGCTACTTAACATTTCCAACCTAACTAGATAGGTTGATGGGTACTTAGAAAGAGATTCTTGGGAACCTTTCAACCTTCTAAGACATTTCTCTTTACGAAAAAAAAAATGTTACCAAATTGTGTCTTATTCCAACGGAGCGTCACCTTCATGAAGTTTTTAGAAACCATACCAAAATCTAAATTAGTCAAGTCCCAATTTTCTTCAACAAAATCTGCAAAATCCGGATGGTCAAATCAAGCATCCTGAAAAAAAGGTTGCGGGGGACCCTTATTTCTCTGTTGAACACGCACCAGTCTGAGTAGAAGGGGATGGTGATCGAATGCGTCTTGGGCAAATGGGTGAGGGTCATGTCAGGAAAAAGTGTTAGCCAAGCCGATGTGCACCAAGCTTGGTCTTGCCTTTCTAGAATAGGCTTGCCTTTGTAAGTCGGCCCTATCCATGTAAATCTCGGCCACGTAAATTGAATTCCCATCATTTCATAGATTTGAAGCATATGTCGCATACTATTGGTGTTGGTTTCACACAGAGGCCGGCCCCACTTTTATCTTCCTGATTCACCACCTGATTAAAATCGTGTATTAGACACCAAAGATAGCTCAAGATGCCTGACAGACGTTCAAGGCATGCCCAACACTCTTTACGAACAACCGGGGTTGGGGAAGCATAAATTATTGATAAAATCCACTGCACATCGTTATTCTGCATTACTGCTACATTGACACACTGGTTTATGCTAGGTAACAATTTCAAATCAACACTGGTCTCCTGCCAAAAATACCGAATACAACCAGTAAATCCCCTGGCTTCAACACATATTACCTTAGTGAACTGGGAGCGTTTCATGATTTTCCATGCCTTGTGACTGCTAGCTCGTGTTTCCATTAAACATAAAATATCTGGTTTTTGTTCAGACTGAAGGGCGTTCAAATTTGTTAAGAATGCAGCTGATCCAACTCCTATGCAATTCCAAACAATGATCCGGTTTCCCGTTGTTTCTGTAGATAAAGAAATCGACTTTCTCAAAACTGATTCTAATAATGCACCTATTGAAAGTCGGTTTTGATTCTAAAACATAAATGACTTTTTTCAAGATCGATTGTAGTGTGTTGTACATGAAGTGTGATGCATTGTTAGAATCGATATGCTGCAAATAAGAACCGTTAAAATTATTTCAACCTATTATTATTACAATATCAAGCAATAACTTTAAGGGGATTTCACAATGTGTAGCTCTTTCCCTATTACAAATTATCAGTAATTTCTTTTTTGATTTAATAATAATAATAATAATAATAATAATAATAATAATAATAAAGTGTACGTAAATATTACCTCTATCCCTCGTAAACGTCATATCAGCAAAACATTGTTTTCCTTCAATATCTAAATAATTGGAAATATTAATAGACTTATATTATGAGACAAATTTAAAAGGCTAAATAGACATATATTTTATAAGACGAAGATAGTATTTTATAGTATCTTTAATAGAAATTATAACACATGCTTTTTTTAATGAACATGAATAATTCGTGAGTGCAGGCAGTTGGGGCCAAAAGCAAAGCTGGAAATACTTAAGGATACAGGGCACGCATCCAATCTAGAGTCTGCAACTCAAGTTAATGAATCTATTATACTCTTTGCCTTATCCGACTACGCATGCAACAGTAAACATATAAGAAGATCGACAACTGTTTCATTACTCAAACAAAGTAATGATACAAACAATATGGTTGTGCAACATAACAAGTGACACAACGGTAATCTACACCGTTGATTATGTTAGATTTACATTATATCGATTTAGAGTCGTTATGATCAACGGTGTATTATTATTGTGGCACAACCGTTGTATCTGTATCATTACGCATAACAATAATTTAATAATTAATGTTTGTATAGTTGTAACAACTTAATTATTTAATGCAAACTGTATAACTAATCAATTTCTCCACATTGTAAGTACCGTGCTCTGTTACGTTAAGCTCGACAAACTTTTGGTGCACATAAATGTTTTAAATTAATGTGAAAGTTACGTTGTACACTTTTTCTCTTTTCTAATTATTTGAGTGAGCTTATATTTCATCCATATCAAATCAACGCAAGTCTTACGTCGAAAGAAAAGGACAGTCTGCTGTATAGCCTGATTATGTTTTAGGGAAATGGTATGTGCACTACACATTTGTGTAATGAATTTTCCACTATATTCTTGATTCCTATTGATTAAATGGATGAATTATTGATTGCGATTGGTTCCAGCAAAATATGTAGTGTTGATTGTGTTGTTTAGAATGTTGTGGTAAAATTAATAGTGGATGTATCACAACTCTATGTTTTATTATGAGGTTTGAATTAAATGTTGAGCTGCCTTTTACGGTTGATACATATTATAATTTAGAACAATTGTATTTCATTGATTCAATTATATATCAACTTGGCCAAGAAGTCACACAATAAAATAAATACATAATGATAATATTTTAGATAACTCCAATATTATCCTCGACACGCCTCCTCAATCCTGTGGGAAGGGACTTGACACGGAGATTGGTCTTCAAATTTGTTAAACGAGCATGAGCCAACGATTTGGTAAGGAGATCAACTAGCTGATCCTTTGAAGTAATGAAGGAGATAGTGAGTTTGCGAGCAGCAACCAATTCACGAACATGATGGAAATCAATCTCGATGTGCTTTGTGCAGGCGTGGAAAACCGGATTATGAGCAAGATAAGTGGCTCCAATATTATCCCACCAAAGAGTAGGCGGAGAGGAGAGAGGAACTTGCATATCACGAAGAAGGCTGCATAGCCACAGAAGTTCTTCCGCAGTATTAGAAAGCGTCTTGTATTCAGCTTCAGTACTACTTTTGGAGACGGTCAAGTGCTCCTTAGAACGCAACTAACAAGATTATCCCCGAGAAAGACACAATACGCCCCAACAGAGCGACGATCATCACGATCTGTGGCCCAATCAGAATTAGAGTTAGCCCTAAGTGTGAGAGTGGAACGAGAGAAAAAGAGACCATCTGAGATAGTGTGCTTGAGATACCGAAGAATGCGTTTAACAACGACCCAATGGGCATCAGTAGGAGAATTCAAGTATGTACTAACTTTAAGAACCGAAACGGCTATGTCAGGCCGCGTGAAACTAAGATACTGCAAACCGCTGATGATCGTGAGGTAAAAGGACGGATCAGAGCATGCAGGACCATCATCAAGAGTAAGCTGGGTGGTGGCCGACATAGGCGTCTGACAAGGCTTTGCCTTGTCCAAAGAAACACGCTGTGGAAGCTGGAAAATATACTTCCGTTGAATGACATATAAATGATCGGAGGTGGGTAGCACCTCAATACCGAGAAAATAGGACAGCGAACCAAGGTCCTTAACCGGAAAATGCCGACCAAGATACGAGATAACCTGCTCAACAAGAGAAGATGAAGAACCAGTAATAATAATATCATCCACATAAATAAGTATAAAGACACGAGCACCATTATGAGAGTAGATGTATAAGGTTGTGTCAGCTTTAGAGCTGATAAAACCAAATCGAGAGAGCATATTAGTAAATCGAGAAGACCACACACGAGGGGCCTGACGAAGGCCATAGAGACTGTGGCGAAGGCGGCATATATAAGCAGGATAATCAGGGTGAATAAACCCTTGTGGCTGCTGCATATGAACGGGCTCAGATAAGTGCCCATAGAGAAAGGCATTCTGAATATCCACCTGTCGAATAGACCAACCCTGAGAAACAGCCAGAGAGAGAAACATACGAATTGTGACCGGCTTGACAACTGGAGTAAAAGTGTCAGTAAAATCAATGCCTTCAGCCTGATGAAAACCCTTGGCTACAAGGCGAGCCTTGTGACGCTCAAAACTCCCATTGGCATGATGCTTAGTTCTGAAAACCCATATATTGCCAACAATATTCATAGAAGGAGTCCGAGGAACAAGGTCCCAAGTATGATTGCTCAACAACGCATCAATTTCCTCTCTCATTGCATTACACCAATACGGGTGTTTAGAAGATTCTGTATAGGACGTTGGGTCTAGGGAGTCGGTAGAAGCAACAAGGGGCTTTAGGAAGAGGGTAGCGGATAAATTCAGGCCGAGAGATAGGTTTGAGGGAGTTGGTTTTGGTTTGAGTGATCATGGTTTGGGTGGGAGCAGGTTGGTCAGGAGACGAGGCCGGAGAGGACGAGGCCGAAGTTGATGTAGGGGGCGGTGGGGGGGTACGGCCAGATGAGAAGGAGCCGACATAGGAGGAGTAGGTGGTGTAAGTGTAGGCAGAGAGATTGGGAGCGGTACAAAGAGTGTATCTAGAGTGGGTTTTGAAGGAGATGGTGTATAAGGGAAAACGGATTTGTCAAAGACCACGTGTCGGGCAACATAAATACGACCATAGGCAAGGTCCAAGCATTTATAACTGTTGTGGGAAGGACTGTAGCTGAGAAAGACACAGTTTTTGGAGCGAAAATTAGTCTTATGGTGGTTGTAAGGACGGAGATAAGGCCTGCACACACACCCAAAAACCCGAAGGAATGTGTAGTCAGAAGGCCGATGATGGACCATTTTCAAATGGAGACTTATCGTGTAGAGCTTTAGTGGGAAGACGGTTGATGATATATGTAGTAGTGATAAAAGAATCCTCCTAATAGGGAAGTGGAAGGTTGGATTGGGCAAGAAGAGAAAGGCCGACTTCAACAACTTGACGGTGGCGGCGCTCGATGGCACCGACTTGTTCGTGGGTGTGGGGACATGAAAGGCGATGCCGGATGCCAAGAGAAGAAAGAAGAGAGGAAACGCAATGATATTCACCACCCTAGTCAGTTTGGATAGATTTGAGTTTGGTGTTAAATTGGCGTTGACTCAGAGCAAGAAAGTCAGGAAAAATTGTTTCAACATCAGATTTGTGTTTCAGGGGATATAGCCATAAATATTTTGTAAAGTCATCTAGAAAGCTGACACAGTAAAGGGAACCATAAATGGAGGATTCAGAACAGGGCCCCCAAACATAAGAGTAAATAAAGATACTGCAAACCGCCGATGATCGTACGGTATAAGGACGGGTCAGAGCAAGGAAGACCATCATCAAGTGTAAGCTGGGTAGAGGCCAACATCGGCATCTTTCAAGGCTTTGCCTTGTCAAAAGAATCACGCTGTGGAAGCTGGAAAATATACTTCCGTTGAGTGAGATATAAACCACCGGAGGTGGGTAGCACCTCCCTCAATACTGAGAAAAAAGGACAGTGAACCAAAGTCCTTAACCGGAAAATGCCGACCAAGATACGAGATAACCTGCTCAACAAGAGAAGCCGAAGAACCAGTAATAATAATATCATCCACATAAATAAGTATAAAGACACGAGCACCATCACGAGAGTAGATGTATAAGGTTGTGTCAACTTTAGAGCTGACAAAACCAAATCGAGAGAGCACATCAGTAAATCGAGAAGACCATGCACGAGGGGCCTGACGAAGGCCATAGAGACTGCGGTAAAGGCGGCAGACATTCAGGATAATCAGGGTGAATAAACCCTTGTGGCTGCTGCATATGAACGGACTCAGATAAGTGCCCATGGAGAAAAAAATCATTCTGAATATCCACCTGTCGAATAGACCAACCCTGAGAAAAAGCAAGAGAGAGAAACACACGAATCGTGACCGGCTTGACAACCGGACTAAAAGTGTCAGTAAAATCAATGCCTTCGGCCTGATGAAAACCCTTGGCTACAATTTCCGAAGCTTCTAACTTCCCAAGTATGATTACGAAACAACGCATCAATTTCCTCTCTCATAGCATTACGCCAATGCGGGTGTTAGAAGCTTCTGTATAGGAAGTTGGGTATAGGGAGTCGGTAGAAGCAACAAGGGCTTTAGGAAGAGGGTAACAGATAAAGTCAGGCCGAGAGATAGGTTTGATGGAGTTGGTTTTGGTTCGAGTGACAATGGTGTGAGTGGGAGCAGGTTAGTCAGGAGACAAGGCCGGAGAGGACGAGGCCGAAGTTGATGTAGGAGAGGTGAGTAGGGAAGGCTCGGGAGCACGGGGCGGAGGGGTTACGGCTGGATGAGAAGGAGCCGACATAGGAGGAGTAGGTGGTGGAGGTGCAGACAGAGAGATTGGGAGCGGTACAGTGAGTGTATCTAGAGTGGGTTTTGAAAGGAGATGGTGTATAAGGGAAAACGAATTCGTCAAAGACCACGTGTCGGGCAAATTAAATACGACCAGAGGCAAGGTCCAAGCATTTATAACCGTGGTTGGAAGGACTGTAGCTGAGAAAGATATAGGTTTTGGAGTGAAAATCAGTCTTATGGTGATTGTAAGGATGGAGATAAGGCCAGCACACACACCCAAAATCACGAAGGAATGTGTAGTCAGAAGGCCGATGCTGGACCATTTCCAAAGGAAGACTTATCACGTAGAGCTTTAGTGGGAAAAAGGTTGGTGATATATGTAGCAGTGATAAAAGCATCCTCTCAATAGGGAAGCGGAAGGTTGGATTGGGCTAGAAGAGAAATGCCGACTTCAACATTTTGACGGTGGCGGCGCTTGTTGGCACAGACTTGTTCGTGGGTGTGGGGACATGAAAGGCGATGCCAGATGCCAAGAGAAGAAAGAAGAGAGGAAACATGAGGATATTCACCACCCCAGTCAGTTTGGATAGATTTGAGTTTGGTGTTAAATTGGCGTTGAATCAGAGCAAGAAAGTCAGGAAAAATTGTTTCAACATCAGATTTGTGTTTCAGTGGATATAGCCATAAATATTTTTTAAAGTCATCCAGAAAGCTGACATAGTAACGGGAACCATAAATGGAGGATTCAGGACAGGGGCCCCAAACATTAGAGTAAATTAGGTCCAAAGGAGCAGTTGAGGTAAAATCTAATGTGTATAACGGGAAGCGGTGACTCTTAGCTAACTGACATGGGGCAAAGACAAAAGGGCTCTTTTGTAGGAGTAAGGGTGATGTGATCCCGGGCAAGATTAATGGTGGTTTTCAAGGGAAAAAAGAAGAAAAAGAAATAGAGTGAAAGAAGCTGGCATTATATCCACATTGCAAATTTGACTGATTTTCATGGAATTTTATTATTATTTATCTCTTTTATTTTTATTTTTATTTCTATTAAATAACTTTGTCCCACATCGCTTTGGGAGTAGTTTATTTCTTTTATTCCAGCCTACAAAAGGGCATCGTATGTAACTTTTATAGATAGTTAAATTTTGAGTGAAATATATTGAGTTCTTCTTGAACATGTGAGTATTCTTTAGTAGAGTATTCAAACCCGAACTTATCAAGGTCGTGAGCATACCTTGTGGCGTTCATAAACCGAGGTTCTTAGATACAAGGATATCTAGGGGTCGAGGTCATAATCCAAGGTTCTTAGGTACACGGATACCTAGGGGTCACGGAGCTCGTCTCATTATTCCTACAATCGATCCTTGGGCAAATTCCGAATTGAACCTCCTCGGTTCACTTCAGTTGGTATCAGAGCTTGTATTGTAGGTAACAAATATCCAATTTTAATTCTTGTTCTTTATTTCGATTATTATCCAAAAACAAAACAACTTCGTTTTTGGTTTAATTATTTCGTCGTACACCCAGCCAAGAACACCATAAATATTCAAACATTCATCCATCCTACCCGGAAAACTTGAAGATTCTTCAAACCTTCAAACTTTTCCCAAGAACCCTAATTTTCCAGAATCCTAATTTTTCCAAAACCTGTTTTTGTATCAGGTCGTTTAATACCCAAACCACCTCCAAACGATCTGAAATTTTAACAACATGTAAATCAACCTGTTATCTACGTTTTCTCTCTTTACCGTATCTTGTAATTCTGAGCTTATCCTTGTCAAAATCGCCCCACAACAGCCACCGTTGTGTCTGAAATTCCGCAGCCGTCGATCTGTTTACGTTTTCGATTTGAGCAGGTTACTCAACTCCAAATCTCCTAAAAATTTGCGTTGTTATAGGAATTAGTCGAAGAGAAAAATGAAGAGGTTGTTAGTGTTCGTGAGGAGGAGTTGAAAGAGGAGGAAGGTGAGAGTGTGGTGGAGGTGCCTGAGCCTAAATTTGTTGATGAGAAAGTAGAGGTGTTTGAGGTGTCTATTACTGAGGAAGAACGCGCGGAGTTGTTTTTGTTCGAGGAAAAATAAGACGCTATGGTCCTCAATTCTTGTTTAGTTTTTGTCGAATCTTCTTTACAGGTCCATGATGATCAGCTTCATGAAGAGGACACCGGGCTATTGGATACATCCAATCCAGCCCAATATTTTCTTTGGATGATCTATCCCCGGTTGATAATGGAGGAAAACCGGTGCACACTTTTGTTGATCCTTTTGTGGCGCATGTTGCTGTTTGTTCCCAATTAAATTGCTATGACTATGTTGCAACCACTACGAGCTCCATGCACATCTATATTGATAATGCTGAATGTTATCACGGTGGCTTAGCGGTGGTCGTGAAGATGGATATATGGCTGTTTTTGATAGATTTGTGGTGGTGGCAGCCGGTGAGGCACGGCGGTGAGGTGGTGGAATGAATGAATGCTAGAGAGAATGAACTTGACAAGAGTTTTGTCCTCTTTGTCTATTTTTTGCATATATGTCTATGAAATTACACAAGCCCTCCTTTTATAGGCAAGGGAAAAAGCTAGGGGCACAGGATAAGGACAGATAAGCACAGTGTACAATGATGTTAAGAAGACAATACAACTGGCGACATCGTTATGAAGTTGCTCGGGTCGCGATCTGTGAGCTCGCTCCTTGCCCTGTCTCGACTTCCTTTTGGTCGCTCATTTCCCGGACTCGTGCGATCTCCTGTTGATCTCCGACTTAGGATGCTAGCCGGCCCCCTGAGTGGCTAAGACCTTATTGGTTTGAACGCTCGTCACGAGGTTTCCAGCCCGCGACCCAAATCAGATTGTCGCTGCCGACGCTGTGGCCGCGGCCCGGCTCCAGCCTGGTGGCTAGATGGGCGGTTTCCGTTAACTCATAGGTAGCGGTGTATTTAGACATATCAATGGCCCCCTACTCTATGTCTTAGGCATTTTCGGGGAGGCCAAGCATAGAGTAAAGAGTACAAAGATTGTTCAGCTTGCTGGAGTTTTCCGATTATTTGTTTAGGATTGCGCTATCAAGCGGACGACCTCGAAGTGATTTTGGGGCTGCCGACCTTGTCGTCTGAAGCTAATTATTCACTAAGGGCCACGCTATTCGTGCGTCTTGCCTCAAAGCGTTTTTGGGTCTGGCGACCTTGTCTTCGGAAGCGACTTATTCCCTAAGGGCCGTGCTATTCGTGCATCTTGCCTCGAAGCGTTTTTGGGTCTGGTGACCTTGTCGTCTGAAGCGACTTATTCACTAAGGGCCGCGCTATTCATGCGTCTTGCCTCGAAGCATTTTTGGGTCTGGAGACCTTGTCGTCTGAAGCGACTTATTCACTAAGGGCCGTGCTATTCGTGCGTCTTGCCTCGAAGCATTTTTGGGTCTGGCGACATTGTCGTCTGAAGCGACTTTTTAACTAAGGGCCGCACAATTCGTGCGTCTTGCCTCGAATCGTTTTTGGGTCTTGCAACCATGTCGTCTGAAGCGACTTATTCACTAAGGGCCGCGCTATTCGTGCATCTTGCCTCGAAGCGTTTTTGGGTCTGGCGACCTTGTCGTCTGAAGCGACTTATTCACTAAGGGCCACGCTATTCGTGCGTCTTGCCTCGAAGCGTTTTTGGGTCTGGCGACCTTGTCGTCTGAAGCAACTATTTGTTGGTCCCTTGGAAAGGCTAACACAAGTTTAGAGGGGGGGAGGGGGGGGGGGGGGGGGTGAATAAACTTGTCACTGAAAACTTTCCTTAAGCTGGATTTTAAACAAATTACGGTCCAGTTGGAAACTTGTGTGGAGTTAAGCTGACTGAGCTGAGTTTAAGTCAAACTAACTTAATCAAAACTGAGTCAACCGGCAGCGGATATAATTCTAGCCTTTTTCTTGATCTTGTTGTTCTTTTATGAAAACTGAGTGTGGTAAACTGAATTCTGATGAATATCAGTTTTTTGAACAGTGAAGTGTATAACAATCAATTATTAAAAAGTTGTAAGTAGATGCTGAGTAAATAAATAAATGCGTAAAGTAAATAAGGCAAATATTATATAGGTTCCAGGTGGTGTAATTCTGTGCCTCCTCTCTTCCCCTATGGTGTGGAGGAAAATTCCACTAGAACTTCTTGAGGTGAACTGTTACAAAAAGTCCTAAATAATAGTCCTTGGCTAATCCCTAGCTTCACTATCTAAACAGTTGTAGAACAGGTAGAATTGCTGTTCTTCAATTGTTTGAACACTGGTCCTTAGAGGGTTGAATTGCTTCTTCACCAGCTACCTCCACAAACACAGTCTGCCCGACTGCTTGTCACACCTGTCCTTGACAAAACCTTCCCGGTTTGCTTCACAGTCTAAACCTTTGATGTAGAATCAAAGTTGGGATGAGAATATTGATTCTTGTTTGTGGTTCTTCAAAGTGTCTGATTCTTGATAAATTCTTGGTAGCTTGAACACTTGAAGAATTTATTGATTTGATCTTGTTATAGCGCAAAGATGATAACAATTCGAATGATTAATGCACACGTTAATTCTTGTTAAATCTCAATCTTTTTTCTTATTAATCCTTGGTGCAAAGTCCTCTATTTATAGTGTGAGGTCCAACGTTCAATTGGCTTGAATTCAAATTGTATCAACATCTATCTTGCAATGGATATATTTCTGACCGTTCTGCTGTGTCAGCATTTCATCCAATGAAATTGCTTCCTTTAAAACGTTCGACTGTACTATCAGTTTATCGGATGACTGACTTATAAAATTGAGTATCCTTATCAGTTTTATACTGAGTTTATCACTTGTCAGTTTCCTGACTGACTTGGAGCATTAACTGAGATTTTACTCTTCTTCAAATATCAGTACTCTAATTTTTCATCTGATTATAATTGATTTAATCAGAGTACACCATGACTCATTATCATCTAAGAACTCATTGTCCTTATGATTCTTAGGTCTTCATACAAGATCCATAAAGTCAGTTAAGGTCACCACAATCTTGCCTGATGTCTAACTTTACAGTCTCGACGTAGTCTTCATAACTGAGTTTGAACCCTCAGTTATTCGATCTTCAATAACTGAGTCTGTGACCCTCAGTTCTTCAATATCCAGATAAGCCAACTGAGTCTGTGTCCCTCAGCGAACTTATCTTTTTCAGTTTCATGTAGGTGTATTCTGAGTCAGTTTGTTTATCTTGATGATTTCCTGTTTTCTGAATGATTTCCAGTTTTCAGTTTTACGACACACTAACTATTATAGTGCTTGTCTGATGTAACCTATACAAATATCAGACTCTAGTAAAACCTAAACATTCAGTTCTAGACATGTTTTAGCTTTTCACTATAACAGTTGGCTTCAGCACTTCATCAATGAGGTTAAGATAATACTTTGAATAATTATGATGAATTATCATCAAAACATAAATTTTATTTCCAGCAATTTCCCCCTTTTTGATGATGCCAAAACTCTCCCTAAAAGAAAAGCTTAAAGATCAAAACAATGTAAAACAATGTAAAACTGAAAACTGGATTTCATTAGAATGATGAAAAACTGGAATAGTTTCATTTAGTCCAAACAACTGAGATTAAAGACTAAGCTTTTTCTTAACTGAAATAAACTTCTTTTCTTTGTGATACAGATGATATTCATTTTCTAGCTTGGTGTCTTCTTTTGAAAATGTCTTGTTGTAGTCAACTTGACTTCCTTCTTTCCATCTTCTCCATAGAAGTAGCTTTGGTAAGTCAGATTCTTTCAAGTAGTAATTTTCAAATTCGACTACATCAGCTTTCATTTGTTCAGTTTTGTCTTTAATCTTCAGTTTTTCATCAATCCTCTGATTCTTCTTATATTGTGCCATTTTCTATTTTGAGAATACATCAGATAAAAAATAGTTCAAGGATTCTTCAAATGTCCTGCCCTTGTACTTGGCTTTAATAGGATTGTGATCGTTGATAAACTTCATCCACAGATCCTTTGTAAGAGTAGCTCTCTTTTCTCCAGGTTGACTGTATTTCTCAATGATTTGTATCTTTGCAATTCTTCTTCAAGTCACTTAATCTCTTTAAGTAACTTCAGTTTTTCTTCTTCAGCTTCCCCCTTTTTTGCATCATATAGCTGATCTACCAAGGCATGGGTTGCCTATTGGTCAGCTGATATACATTGATGAGAAGTAATTACTTCCTTAAGCTGAGTTTCTAACCCGTAGATATGTTGATTCATGTGCCAATAAGCTTGAGCATAAGTTTCCCGATCTACTGCGGTTGAGTCTTCTAGTTTCTGTTTTAGTAACAGAATTTCTGAAGCAGAACTTGAACTGGATTTGTGGATTATCTCTAGTCTTGCATTAAGTGAGACATCAGTTCTGGTTCTATAATCGAGATATCGAGAAATATTTGAAAGAAGGCCATTTTGTGCATCCTTGTGACTGAGCACAATCTTCAAGTTTTCATGAACTTTGGCCAACTCATCCTTTGTTAGGATGTCAGAAGGATCATATGTCGTTTCAGGTTCATCCTTGGGGTGAGTGATGTCTTCAATAATCATCAGTTGTCGATTATGAGTTCCATCGGCTGCTTGCTGAGTGTTAGTTGTCTGATTTCCATCTGGCAACTCTTCTTGCTGACTTACAGTTTGCGTAGTTAGTGGTTGAGGTTGAATTTCTGAGTGCAAAACTGTAGTCACGTCGGTTTCTTTTCTTGTAGGACCATCTTTATCATCATCCTTTTTCTTTGAACTGTCTTTAGGAACAAATGATGTGGCTGATTCTCTCTTTTGAGCTAGTTCAGTAAACCTTTTGAAACAGTTTTCAAGAAACTCTGATATAGGAAATAGAGCATATAGATCTCCGATTTCCAATTTTTCCAAGAGTAACTTTTCTTCAGTCTGTAGACTAGCATCACCAGAATCCTCTGGTTCAAGCTTCATCTTCATTAGTCTGACAATTTTATCAGCTTCAAAAACAGGGGCTGATTGCTGAACTGATTGATGTTGTGATTGAGAAGTATTATCAACAAGAGTGGTTTTCCTTGTATCTTCAGTTGTTCCCCCCTCAGTTGGTGCTGTCATACTTGAGGTTGCCGGGTATAAACATCTTACAACTGATCTTTCTTGTGCTGAGTCTGCCTTTCGCTTGGTTCCTCTGTGTTCAGTTTCCTACTGAGACACAGTTTTCTGACCTGCTTTAGGTTGGGAAGTTGTTCCTGTTTTGCTATTATTTCTTTTGTAGTTTCAGCTTGCCTTGCTTGCTTCCCTTCCTTAAGTCTTTCCAGGTAGAATTGGATGATTTCACTGAGTGTTTTCTTCAGTCGAAATCTACCAACAGTTGCCTGACCTTCAGCTTGAGCTCATTGTATGCTGTTTAATTCGGATAAATGTTGCTTCTTTATCTGGTTGACTACATAACCTGCCCAATTGAATTCTATTTCATCCTAGATAATGTTAATTAGATAGATGTTTTCTTTAGATAGTGTACTGATTCCTTTGGATTTTCCAATGATATGCTTGTTGAGCCATCTGCTGAGGTGTCCAAATTCTGGCTTGATTTTTTCAACAAGAATACCAACTTCGATTGTTACCGTAGAAAAAGTTAGCCTCTTTAGAAATGTAGTCCTATCCAATGGTAGTGTAGACAAATCTGTTGATGTCACAGAAGAATTTGCGAAGCCAAAAAGTGACATCATGACTTTTTCGTTGATAGCAATTCGATCTCCACGAACTATTGTCATTAGAGAGTCTCTTACCAAACGCATATTTTGCCAAAATTGTAATATACCTTCCAAGTCACATTTTTCTTTGAATGTAACTTCCAGAATATTTCTTAATCCTGATTGTTTTTCAATCTTTGCACAGATGTGACTTGCTAATAGAGTGTTTTGACACATAGCTTCATACATTTCGAATGAAAATTCATCTAGCTCTGTTATTAGTCTTTCTTGTTTTGATTTTTCTGAAGTGGCCATAACTGGGTGTGAACACAAAAATTGATTTTTGAGAGGAGAGGGTTGCGAAGAGTCTGATTCTGTTTTAATGAAAGAGACGAGGAATTTGAAACTTGATTGAAAGTAGTGTGAACGAGGGATGAATAAATAGGTAGGAAAGACTGGCGGTTGAGTAGTACAAATTTTCAAATTCCGTGATGGTTTTGAGTAAACAATGTATGCACTGTTCTGACAATCATTGGGTGTACACGCAATATTCTGGCAAAAAGGAACTGCAGTAATTAATTGCGATATAACCGCTGTCGCTTTTATCTTGTCAACCTTTGACTTAAGTTGACTGAGATAGAAACTGAGACTGAAGTCAGTTTGAAGAAGTAACTTTCAGTTTCGGAAAATTATTCAGTTTCAGTTTTAGTTGATCAGTTTGAAATTGTTGATGTCAATGACTAATCTGTTAAGTGAGCAGCATAACAAAGATTAATCCCCTTGACGAATTTCTTGCTTAACTGATTTCAACTAACTTTGATTATCCCTAATTCAGTTCTTAGTTTGGCAAATCTGTCTTTGTCCAATGGCTTTGTAAAGATATCTGCAAACTGATCTTCAGTAGTTACATAAAGAGCTGTAATGTCCTTTCTCTCTGCATGATCTCTTATGAAGTGGTGACGCACATCAATGTGCTTTGTCCTTGAGTGTAAAACTGGATTATCAGTGATTGCAATTGCACTTGTGTTATCACACATTATGGGAGTCATTCTTCTTCTATCCCATAATCTCTTAGTTCTTTGTCGATCCATAAAACTTGAGCACAACAACTTCCAATTGCTATGTATTCGACTTTTTTGTAGAAGTTCAGATTGAGTTTTTCTTTTGCTAAACCATGACACAAGTCTATTTCTAGTGCGACATGTGCACGATAAGCTTTTTCTGTCCACTTTGCATCCAGCATAATCTGAGTCTGAATAAGATATTAGCTTGAACTCTCCTTCTTTTGAATACCAAATTCCAACTCCATCTGTATCTTTTAGATATTTCAATGTTCTTTTCACAACTGTGAAATGACTTTCTTTTGGTTTTGACTAAAATCTTGCACATACACCGACAGTAAATGATATATCTGGCCTACTTGCTGTAAGATAGAGTAAGCTTCCAATCATTCTTCTGTAAAGTGTTTGATCAACATCTTTGCCTTCTTTATCTTCATCTAATCTGATGTTGGTCCCTATTGGTGTAGAAATTCCTGTTGATTTTTCCATGCCAAACTTTTTGATAAGTTCTCTTGTATACTTGGTTTGGTGAATGAAAATTCCATCATCTAATTGTTTAACTTGTAATCCAAGGAAATAATTCAATTATCCTATCATACTCATTTGGAATTTGCTTTTCATCAAACTTGCAAATTTCTCACATAATTGTTCATCTTCCGATCCAAAGATGATGTCATCAACATAAATTTGAACAAGTAGAGTATTTTCACCATTTTTCATTCTGAACAAGGTTTTGTCTATAGTCCCTTTGATAAATCCATTATCTACTAGAAACTGACACAAAGTTTCATACCAAGCTCTTGGTGCTTGTTTTAATCCATAAAGAGCTTTCCTTAGTCTGAAAACTTTATTAGCTTGATCTTTGATTTCAAATCCAGGTGGTTGTTGAACATATACTTCTTCTTCAAAAATTCCATTTAAAAATGCGCTTTTAACATCCATTTGGTAAACTTTGAATTTCTTATGAGCTGCGAAGGCAAGAAATAGTCTGATTGCTTCTAATCTTGCAATTGGTGCGTAGGTTTCATCAAAGTATATGCCTTATGCTTGAGAGTATCCTTTAGCTACAAGTCTAGCTTTGTTTCTGATAATATTCCCATCTTCATCAAGTTTGTTTTTGAAAACCCATTTGGTTCCTATTATATTGACATGAGCTGGTCTTTCTACCAATTCCCATACTTGATTTCTTTCAAACTCATTCAGTTCATCTTGCATTGCTAATATCCAATCTGGATCTTTCAAAGCTTCTTCTATTTATTTGGGTTCAGATTGTGATAGGAAACATGCAATCATTGCATCTAGTTGATGTCTTGTTCGAACTCTAGCTTGAGTATCACCAATTACTTGTTCTTCAAGGTGATCTCTCATCTATTGATACGTGGGTGTCTGCATCAAAGAATTTATATCTTGTTCGACTGGTTCTTCAAGAACTGGTTCTTGAATTTCTTCAGTTGGATCAGGAACATGTAGTTCAGGTGTGGTTTGTTGAGTAGTTGGAACCTGAGACTGATCTGCATTTGAACATTCTGAAATTTGTAGTCTCCCAATGTCAACAAAAACTAGTTCTGGTAAGATTGGTAAAGCGAGAGGAGAAGCCGGTTATGGTAGTGCATCTTGATTGTTTCAACAGGGAAGTTTGGTTCATCAAATATCACGTGAATTGATTCTTCATGCTTAAGTGTCCTTTTGTTTAGTACTTTAAAAGCTTTGCTGACACTTGAGTATCCTAGAAAGATTCCTTCATCAGCTTTGGGCTGAAAAACAAGAAGTTGATCTTTCCCATTGTTGTGTATGAAACATTTGCTTCCAAAAGCATGAAAGTATGAGACATTTGGTTTTCTTCCATTCCAAATTTCAAAAGGGGTCTTCTCATGTCTTTTGTTCATGAGAGCTCTGTTCTGTGTATAACAAGCTGTGTTAACTGCTTCTGCCCAATATCTTTCAGGTAGTTTTGCTTCACAGATCATAGTCCTCCATGCTTCTTTGAGTGTTCTGTTTCTTCTTTCAGCTACACCATTCTGTTGGGGTGTTCCTGTGGTAGCAAGTTGGTGTAAAACACCATTTTCTTCACAATATTCAATAATCACACTGTTGAGGAATTCGGTTCCCTTATCTGATCTTATTTTCACAACTGATACTCCTTTCTAATTCTGAAGTCTCTTGAGTAGTTCTGTAAGTCTTTGCTAGGTTTCATTTTTCTTGGTTAAGAATACTACCCAAGTGTACCTTGAAAAATCATCTACTACCACCAATGTATACTTCTTTCCACTGATACTTATTGGTGTAATAGGGCCAAATAAATCCATGTGTAATAACTCCAGATGTCTGGTTGTTGAATGCTGAGACTTGGTCTTGAAACTTGCTTTTGTTTGCTTTCCTTGTTGACAAGCATCACATAAGCTGTCCTTCTTATATGATATTTCCAGTAGTCCAATGACTAACTGTTTCTTAACAAGTGTGTTGATGTCATCAAAGTTAAGATGACTCAGTTTCTTGTGCCATAGCCAACTGATTTCTGATTTGGTGTGCACAAGCAAACAGGTTTCAGCAACGGCTGTTGTCCAGTCTACTACATACATATTTTCTTTTCTTCTTCCGGCTAAAACAACTTGATATGCTGATTCGCTGACGACAACGCAGAATTCTTTGTCAAAAGTAATTTTGAATCCCATGCCACAGAATTGACTGGTGCTGAGTAGATTGTATGTAGTCCTTCTACATAAGATACATTCTTGATTGTAAGATCATTCCTGATTAATGTACCATATCTTTTGGTGTATCCAAGTTTGTCTTTACTTCCAAAATTAACCTTTGGTCCATCTTTTGCAATAAAATTACTGAGACAGTCTTTACTCTTTGTCATGTGCCTAGAGCAACCACTGTTAAAGTACCATATATCCTACAATAAAAATTAAATAGTTTTAGGTACCCAACTTAGTTTGGGTCCATAGGGTTCAGTTGTCAGTACAACTCTAGGGATATATCCTTTACGTATTCTTCGGATATTGTTGCACTTGTTTTCATATATGTAAGCCACACTCCCATAGTGTCTATGTTTGGATTGTGTCTTATTTATATGATCTCTCAGATCTTTTGGCTGAAATTTGTTTCCATCATGCTTTCTATTGAAACTTGAATAATAACCATCATTCCTTTTGTCTTGAGAAGTCCAGGTGACCTTGCATCGAGACTTTTCGGGAGGCGAGATTAGCTCTCTGCTTTGAGTTTTGGTGAAACTTGTGATAAGTTTTACATGCGGAATGATTGCTATTATCGTTTTATTAGTAGATCTTGATAAAATTCCAATCATCATCAGTGGGATATAATCTTCCTTTCCCCCTAAATGTGTGAATCTTTGAATGATTGACATTCTTGGATTTACTTTGATTGTAATTTTTCTGGTTTTTGACTTAATTGGTTTTTGTGGACCAGGTAGTTGATTTCCCAGTTCGGTTTTCTTGAGATACAGCTGATTTACCATTTGGTTTACTTTTGTTGGTAAATCTAGTTGTTTTCTTGGAAAACTGATTTATCCTATGTGATACTAGCTTTACTGGTTCAGCAATTTTCTCAGTTTGAGGAAGTTGTTCAGCTACAAACTTAATACCAGTTTTGGTACTAGGTTTGGCATCTTTGCTGGTTCCATTCTTAGATGATTGCTGTGTATCAAATCCTAATCCAATTTTGTCTCCATATGGTTTTCCTGATTTGAATCCAGTAACTGAACTTGATTGAGCAAATGATTGATTCTTACTCTCGCCGATGCATCTGATGGTCGATGCTGAATCTTTTCTTTATCAGTTTTAGTCAGTTTCAACATTTTTAGTTCAGACTTCACTCTTTCAACTTCAAGAATTAGATTCTCTTTTTCAGCTTTAATTGATTCATAACCAGCTTGAATAGTTACTAACTGATTCATCAATTCGTCAAGAGTTTCTTCTAATTCTAGATTTTTTGGATTAGAGTCAGCAGTCGAAGAACACGCATTTTGCATGGAAATTTGAGCTGAGGAATATTTAGAATTAGATTCACCTACCTCATTTGGATCTTCCATGTGTGCCATTAAAGCTGTGTCATTTGATAGTTTATCAGTACCAGCTTCATAATCTGACTTATCTCCAGCAATGAGTGCTCTTCTACCAACTCTTCTTCGTGGCGTCTTCTTGATCAGTTCTGGACATTCAGCTTTATAATGTCTAGGTTTCTTGCAGTTAAAACAGAGATATTCATCATCTTTTCTTTTCTCAGGAGTTCTCTTGATGAACTTTTGAGTGACCGGGTGTGCACTCTTCATTCGCCGAATTCTGTTCAACATTAGAGCCATCTGTTCTTCCATCTCATCCAATTCATGAAGATTGCTTGATGAGTTTTCTTGAATGTCATTTGAGGATGCTGGAAGTGCTGTGGTCTTTGGTTCCTTTAGAGCTTTGATTATTGCAGCTGTACTTGTAAAATCTTCACTGAATTCATAAGCTTTCAGGTCTGAGAAAATTTTGAATGAATCCTCTATGTCAAGTCTTCTAGATTCTTCCATAGCAGTGACTTTCATTTTCCAACACATTGGTAATGCCTTCAAGATTCTTGTGTTGATAACTTTCTTTGAGTATTCAATCTTGAGTAGATCTAATTCATCCATGATAGCACTGAATCTTGTTTCCATTTGATCAATGGTTTCTCCAGATTTCATCTTGAAATTCTCAAACTTTTGTTTTGCAACAGAGATCTTATTTTCTTTAATTGAATTTGTTCCTTCACAAACAAGTTGTAGTTTGTCCCACATTTCCTTGGTAGTTGTGCATTCTTTCACTTTTAAGTACATGTTGCTGTCAAGAGTTCTGAGGATAAAATCCATAGCAACATTGTTGAGATTGTTTCGCTTGCGATCATCACTAGTCCATTCGGATTTGGGCTTCGCAACTCGAACTTGATGTCCATCAACAGTTTGCTTGTGAGTGATCTGAATTGGTCCATCAGTGAGTAAATCCATCATTTCATCATGAGTAGCTGCTAGAAAAGCCTGCATACGACGTTTATATTCGTCAAATCTGTCAATGTTGCACATAAGCATCTGTCTTGCATATTGAATGTTATCCATTGTGAGTGAGTGAAGACTGATAATAAATTAACTGGAACTGAGCTTTCAAATGAGAACAACTAGAGGAGATATGGAGCAAATGATATATTGTCAAAGAAACCTTGCTCTGATAGCAATTGTTGGTCCCTTAGAAAGGCTAACACAAGTTTAGAGGGGGGGGGGGGGGGGTGAATAAACTTGTCACTAAAAACTTTCCCTAAGCTGGATTTTAAACAAATTACGGTCCAGTTGGAAACTTGTGTGGAGTTATGCTGTCTGAGCTGAGTTTAAGTCAAACTGACTTAATCAAAACTGAGTCAACCGGCAGCGGATATAATTCTAGCCTTTTTCTTGATCTTGTTGTTCTTTTATGAAAACTGAGTGTGGTAAACTGAATTATGATGAATATTAGTTTTGTGAACAGTGAAGTGTATAACAATCAATTATTAAAAAGTTGTAAGTAGATGTTGAGTAAATAAATAAATGCGTAAAGTAAATAAGGCAAATATTATAGAGGTTCCAGGTGGTGTAATCATGTACGTCCTCTCTTCCCCTGTGGTGCAGAGGAAAATTCCACTAGAACTTCTTGAGGTGAACTGTTACAAAAAGTCCTAAACAATAGTCCTTGGCTAATCCCTAGCTTCACTATCTAAACAGTTGTATAACAGGTAGACTTGCTGTTCTTCAATTGTTTGAACACTGGTCCTTAGAGGGTTGAATTGCCTCTTCACCAGCTACCACCACAAACACAGTCTGCCCGACTGCTTGTCACAATTGTCCTTGACAAAACCTTCCCGGTTTGCTTCACAATCTAAACCTTTGATGTAGAATCAAAGTTGGGTTGAGAATCAATAAATTGATTCTTGTTTGTGGTTCTTCAAAGTGCCTGATTCTTGATAAATTCTTGGTAGCTTGAACACTTGAAGAATTTCTTGATTTGATCTTGTTATAGCGCAAAGATGATAGCAATTCGAATGATTAATGCACACGTTAATTCTTGTTAAATATGTATCTTTTTTCTTTTTAATCCTTGGTGCAAAGTCCTCTATTTATAGTGTGAGGTCCAACGTTCACTTGGCTTGAATTCGAATTGTATCAACGTCTATCTTGCAACGGATATATTTCTGACCGTTCTGCTGTGTCAGTATTTCATCCAATGAAATTGCTTCCTTTACAACGTTCGACTACTATCAGTTTATCGGATGACTGACTTATAAAACTGAGTATCCTTATCAGTTTTATACTGAGTTTATCACTTGTCAGTTTCTTGACTGACTTGGAGCATTAACTGAGATTTTACTCTTCTTCAAATATCAGTACTCTAATTTTTCATCAAATTATAATTGATTTAATCAGATTACATCATGACTCATTATCATCTAAGAACTCATTGTCCTTATGATTCTTAGGTCTTCATACAAGATCCATAAAGTCAGTTCAGGTCACCACAATCTTGCCTGAAGTCTAACTTTACAGTCTCGACGTAGTCTTCATAACTGAGTTTGAACCCTCAGTTCTTTGATCTTTAATAACTGAGTCTGTGACCCTCAGTTCTTCAATTTCCAGATAAGCCAACTGAGTCTGTGTCCCTCAGCGAACTTATCTTCTTCAGTTTCATCTAGGTGTATTCTGAGTCAGTTTGTTTATCTTGATGATTTCCAGTTTTCTGAATGATTTCTGATGTAACCTATACAAATATCAGACTCTAGTAAAACCTAAACATTCAGTTCTAGACATCTTTTAGCTTTTCACTATAACAGCTGGCTTCAGCACTTCATCAATGAGGTTAAGATAATACTTTGAATAATTATGATGAATTATCATCAAAACATAAATTTTATTTCCAACACTCTTAAACGGAGATTTTTGTAGGAGTCACGGTGGTGGCGAGCTTGAACAGTGCGAGCTTGTGTTTGGCGACGTTGAGTGTCAAACATGGGTAGTGGAGTAGTTGAACCATCAGATCGTGGTCCTTTCGGTTTATAGGTAACTGGAGCAACGTGGATGTTGATGGTGTCTTGGTAACTGCCCTAGTATTGGCGCAGTCATTGATTGACGTGCTTTATTACGTGGGCATTGATTGACCCGCCGTAATGATGGCGATTTTGAATTTCAAAATCCCCAAGATGACTGCCCAAATCTGGACTGTTGGATAAATCCCACCTGGAACGCATGATCAAATCTTCTTGTCTATATAAGGGTCCAACCCCCATTCGCTCAACACTTTTCGCTCCTACTACTTTCTTCCCACTTTTCTCTCATGGTTTCTAGAGTTCTTCATCAGCTTTGAGTGCTTTCTGCTGAAGATTTGAAGTTTCCGGCGGCCAATCTCGAGGTTTCCGCTTGCTTTCTACAGTTTCCGATCATTCTTCAGCTAAAACAGGTAATTCTTCACCCACTAAGCTCCTCCGATGGTTTTTCCTATAGTATTTCCATTCATTTTTTGCGCTTGTTCCCTCCTTTAGCATATCATGTGTGACCTGGGGCGTTTGGGGAGTAAAGGCTTGAGTTTTTGAATTGGTGTTCTTGTTTTGGTATGGTTTTCCTTTGGCACAAACTGGGCATTTTCTGGGGGAAAAAGGTGGGCTTTTTCTTGATGATTCCTGATGTCCTTCCGCTTTTGTATTTCCTCCTTTCATTATGTCCTGCAAAACCGCTGGGAAGGTGCTGAGATGGGTGCGATCACCTCCCTGGTGTAATCTACATTATCCCAGGTGTTTTAAAGCTCCACCTTTCCTTATTTTGCAAGATGTCGGATGACGATTTTAGCCTTGGCGGCGATTCTGAAGTAGATCGAGAAGCGTATGACTACGCCCTGTAGGATGAGCTCACGGAATCTAGCCGCGAGGTGGTCGCACGCGATGACCTAGAAGATGAGTTGATGGAGGGAGGCGCTGTGGGATATGACCCTGAGGATCCTTTCGGCCTAGAAAAGTCGCAAGGAGGCGGCTCGTAGCCGAGGTGAGACAAGTATTTGTGGCCACGGCGGCGATGATGATATTTCGACAGTGGAGGGTGCGAGTAGTGCTGGGGTGATCCCAGCAAGAGGCCTCACCATAATTTTCTTTGTTTTCTACTTCATTACTCTTTCCGCCTTATTGTTTTGTTTTTTTGTTTATTTTTCCAGCTTTTGATGAACTTTTTAACTTTCAGTCAGCAAGATGGATGCTACTGAGAGGCGAGCTCAAAGGCAGAAGTTGGCGGATGAAGCCGCAAAAGGTAGGCAGTCGGCGCTGAAACAAACTTTGAGAAGGATCCCTCGAACGGTCGACGCTTCGGTTGTTGATGAAGCTTATAATCCCAATCCTCAAGCTCAGACAGCGACCCTTGTGGGTGCGGGTTTGAGTCAAACTGGAGGGGCCCAAAAAAGGTTGCCAGCTGACGCACCAGGAAGAGAGGCCCAGGAGCCCAAACGATCAAGGGTCGAGAAATCTAAAGCTATTCGCGGCGCTAGCAAGGGTTCTAATCGTGCTGATAAGCGAACTGCTATCGTTGAGGAAGTCGCTGATGAGGAGAGGGTGCCATGAAAGGTACGTTGCCTGGCGGATACCAGGGGAAAGAGGCCCTTTGGTATGATGCTGAGTTCACTGGAGGTCCGCTCGATATGGTGAAGGCTAGCCAACTTAGGGAGGCTATTGCTGATGTTATCCCCCTGGGCCGCTTGTCGTGGGACGCGCCAGCCGGAGTATAGATGGAGATTGGCAGAGGAATTATTAACCGAGTGGTAGTTCGCGACGATGCCCCGCTAGGGATAAGGTCGCAGAATTGAAGGATCTTGCTGGCGAATTTGGGATCGCATTCTCCATGGTAAGCCATTGTTTTTGTTTATTACTGTTTTTCCTTTCTGTGAACTCTTTCTATTTTCTCTCGTGCAGCTTGGAACTTGCATAATGAAAGCTACCGAGGCCGCTGAGAGGCGTAATGCTGAACTGATGAAGGTGACGGCAGCCCTTGTTGCCTCTGATAAAGCAAGGCTCGCTGCTGAGGCCAAGAATGTCAAAGCCCAGGCCGAGATAGATCGCATGAAGAAGGCTATGGAGGCAAGACCGAAGGTAGATGCGGAGTTGAAGCAAAAAATGAAGATCTTGAGTGATCATTCTCAGAAATCCATGGAGGCTTTAAAGGCCGCTGAACAGGAGGTTGCGAGCTTGAAGGAGCAACTTGTTGTCGCCAACAAAGCCGCCGAGGAAGCTGGTCCTGCGGCCTATCAGTGCACGGACGAGTTCTTTTACCATTTAGATGCGAGCTTTGATCAAGGCTTCAACCATCTCGCTCGCTGCCTTTGGGCATATCATGGTAGAGAGTCGCTCAGCTTTGAGGAGATGCTCCAGTGGGTTAACATGTTGTTTGGATGGTTTTGCATCATTAAACAAAAACAATTTATAAACTCTAACCTATATGCAAAACTAACTCCTAACCGGCCGAATACCGGGTAATTGCTAGTAAAGCGGGATAAGTAAGGGGTCGATCCACAGGGAATTGGGTTGTTGAATCTAGTTTTATTAATTCCTTTCAATTGTTACTTATGAAAACAAATAAATGAAAGAACAAACATATAAACACATAGAACAGATAAAATAAATCTAAGCTATAACAACTAAGAAAAACATAGAAGAAAGATACATGGAATCAACCAATATACAAACCAAGTGATTTCAATCCAAGTTCATCTCATGATTTTAATTCGATATTGTGGTTTCACCTTTACACGAGATACAAACTCCTAATCTCTTAGTGAATCCGTTTCTCAAGCTATGAACTCCTAATCTCTTAGTGAATTCAATTATCGATCTCTCCTCTCTCGAATGCTGAGACCAATTTCCATACAAAACGAAGGTGTAGATTCAAGTTAACTCTCGTATTTTAGAACCTAGCAACCTAGATAATTAACCAATTAATTTGTCACGAATTAATGATTAAAGATCCTATCTTTCTATGGTGATCTAGCCTGACAACGATTCTCATCTACGTTAGACAACAATTAGTAACCAATCTCTCGATCTAGTCACACAATAGCATCATAAATCATAGAAAGATACAAAACAAATCAAAGATCATGAAAATAAACAAAGGATTGAATAAATTAAAAGATAAACTCACATAGTTTGGTACAATAGATGATCTCCATGAATCAACAAACGAAAATAAAACATCCTAATCTAACCCGGATCACCCGAGCACAAGGCTCGGGTGACCGCCTGGAACCTCGAAGTGCGATTCTTTGAGTAGTATTTGGTGTATGAAGAATTTTTGATATCTTTTAGGGTTGGGGCGCAGCTACTTTTATAGAGTTTTAAGTCGGCCAGGGCTAAGTCGGCGGACGGACGCCCGTCCGAAACACCTGGACGCCCGTCCAAGCGCTTTGGGCCGCAGAAGCGACGCTTCGTCCATACAACGTCCAAACTCTCTGTTCTGATTTCATATCCTGGACGCCAGTTTGATTTAATGGACGCCCATCCATAGTGGACGGGACATGAACGAACGTCCATCATGCTTGGAAGCTGATTTCTTCATCTTTATCCTTTCCTTCTCATGCCTATCTCTTCTCTTCATCAGAAAATCCGAATGCAGCCTCTTCTAATCCTCTTTTAGCTCGAGAACATGTATCTAAAAGATAAATAAAACATACCAAAGCGTAACATAACTCCAAAATAATATAAAATCACAATTTAAGCACATAATTCGTTACGTTTTGCAATTTAACTATTGAAAACACCACTTGCTCAATATTTCAATTATAAAGCTCAATTTCTATGAAAAACATCCACATATGGGGGAAATTGATATAAAACATATCCTTATAAAACGTATAAAATCACCCTTAACACATGTCCCAGCGGAATCCCGACTTGTTGGCTCTTCATCCAGATATTCCTTATGCTCCGGATCACATTGTCTCCGTCCAAACTAGGCAGTTAAAGGATGGCGAGCCGGTTTGGGATCCTCGCCCGGTTAATCCTATAAATTTTTCTATTTTGAAGAACCCTCCGGTCGTCGACGATGAGGAAGGCGGCGATAAAGACGTTCCTCCTAGCCAAGTTTAAAATTTATGCCTGTTTTTTTGCGAGATTTTAGCGATATGTACTCCACTCTCTTTTTGTTTCAAACAATTTGTTGATTTGTAACTTGTTCTGTGGTTGGGTTTTTGAACTTTGTATTTTTATGGGCTCTCCTTAGGGCCGGCTTTGGTCTGTTTTATGCACTTATCTGTCTCGTTTTCTTGATTCGTTGCCTTTTGCTCTTGTATTTTGTGTGTATGCACCCCTTTTTATTTCAACGAGATTAAAAGTGTTAGCTCGCTAAAATAAAAGAATCCCTTTGGCCATGTTTGATTCAGAATTCTATACGGCCCCCTTATTTCTGCGAAGTCGCTGTGATCTTGTGTCGAATAGCTTCGAAAATTCTGATCTGCGGCCCCCTTGTTTGGCACAAGGGCTAAGGCAACCTCAAGAAAATTGGGTCTTACTTTTGAAAATTCCAAGCTCCACCCCCAAGTTTTTGAGCAAGTCGAGGGCGAACATTGATTAGGACAAAAATTTGTTGTCCCGAGGTGAGCAGCGGGTGTGCCTCTGGAAAGCTGATGTTCTGACTTGATTGGACAGCTCCTTGACGGTCTTTTGACCCGTTTGGTAATTGCACAGTCCAAGCAGCCCTGAATCTCGGGTTGCTCAACTGTCAGACGTTTGACCACGTTTTTGAATTTCAAAATTTTGATGAGACGCGTGAGTGATGTCCGCTAATCCCGCCTAGAGCCTCTATAAGAAGAGGCGGGGGGTGATTTCTTTGTTCTCCATTACCTCTCCGTATTTATTTTCGCTCATGTCTTCTCCATCCTGTAGGAGGTAGTTTGGTACGTGTGTACAAGGCTCGTCCTGTGCGTGATGTTTCTCCTTTTTTCTTTACTGCCTCCCCTGTTGCCAAAGATCATTTTTGGCGCAATTTCGATGTTGTGAAGCTGGTGAGAGAGAGAGGTTTGAATGAGGACAAGCTTGATGGTGATGGTTCCTTGCTCCAGATTCGGCTTTCTGGGTGGTCGGATTTTGTCTCTCCGCCCATGCTACTTTTCAACCTCACCCTGGTGAGGGAATTTTACTCCGTGTTGTTGGAGGCTTCGCTGGAGGAGACGGTTATTTGCGTTGTTCTCCGGGGCATCTCAGTTGACTTTTCTCTTGAGACAATCAACGCTGCCCTTCGCATTCCTGCCGTCAATCCCTGATGTGTGATTTTCAATATAATCACTAAATCCTACTGCAATCGCATGGCTTATCGAGTAGTACTTAGGATGTCGATCCCACAGGGACTTGTAGTCAATCACCAAACAATTCCCGATTTATATTAGCTAGACAAATCAAATGTTTGTAAGTTTTTATCTGAAAATCCTAAAATTTAAGAAAATAAAGAAAGTACAATTATGAACCAAGAACTTCAAGATTTAGGTAAAGATCCAATTTAAAAGCATTTCTAGGATTTCGGAGTCACCACGGAATTACTATATGACTTACCAACAATATTTCCCCCAAGATACGAATTTTACACTTATAAAGACAATCATCAAATTTTATCACAAAAATATTCTTTTGAATTATTTTCGTGATCGTACCTAAACTCAAGCCACACCTGGTTTCCCACGATAAAGAATGAATTTAGATCCCTTAAAGAACCATAATTTCGTGCCATCTAGGTTTTTACCAAATTTTCATTCCAATAAAACCCTAGATTCAATTCTTGTTTCCTAAAGTATCAATTAAGTAGTACTTTTTGGTCACTAATTAATCAAATAATTTCTCTAAGTAAAGTCGTGATTATTCACCCTTTCAAGCTATTAATTTCGACAATCATACAAGAATAGCATACAAAAACCAATTTATAAGCATCAATTTAATAAAACAAGAGAAAGATTGAGTTTCTACATCATATATTCATATCCGGGTTCCTCCTAATCCTAGAAACTGATATCTACTCACGTTCCCTATCAATATTCCAAGATTCAATCATAAAATTCATACTTTGACAAGAAAAATAAATAAATAGAAGAAATGAGAAAAGAGAGAGAAATAAACCGTCAAAGTATTGCATAAAATAATCAAACTTCGAAAAAGCTTCGTTCTTGAATTCTTAAAACCTAAAAATCCTTGTTCTTGGGGATGGGAGATGATGATGAAGAGGAGAAGGCAAAATTTGACTCTGTTGATGAATGAATGCGCTGATGATGATTTTTTTCAATTTAAGGAAATTATTTTTGGATAAATAGGAATTTTCCTTAATTAAAATTATGTAATTTATCTCCTAAAATAAAATTCCTAGAAAATAGGGAGATAATGGCGTGTTTTCTTTTATTTTTGCTCTTCTTCACGCCATCTTCATGAAAATCACGTTGGAAATTATCTCCACCAATCAGAACATTTCGTTGGCATGCAGAAAATCTGAATAATTTCCGCATTTTTTCACATCCTGTTCCATTCTTTCACACCTGGGTGTGATTCTTCATGCCTTCATGACTTTGATCCTTTTTAGCTCATTTTCATTGCCTTTTATGCTCGGATTCACCATATCTGCAAAATATCAAAGCCATAGCAGTAATATAGTCCAAAAGAAGCAATTTATCATACGAAAATCATAAAATAAGCATTAAAACAGGCCAAAACGATCCAAGAATAACCACGTATGGTGGACTTATCAAACTCCCCCAAGCTTAACCCTTGCTTGTCCCCAAGCAAGTCAAAATATCAACTCAAGACGAAGTACTTAGAACACACACAGAACAATCTCAATTAGGATGCAAAGTACACGAGCCTCGATAAAGTATACTTCAATAGTTCAAATTCATAATATAAACATGGTCAACCTCTTTCAAAATACCACACTTAAACATGAACAAAGACTTCCATTAAGAATGAGATCAACCAAACAAGTAGACCCTCACGGGATAAAATCGCTCAACACTCATATTTGTGAGGTGGTTAATCTCTCAAGCTCATTCCAATGAAATTGCCCTACTATATGCTTGTATATTATCTCATGTCAATCGCCAAAGAAACATGCACCACACAAATCAATAGGACTTAGAAGAAGGTATGGTAGAGAATAGCCCGGAAAGGTAGGAAAATGACTGAAATGGTGGTAAAAATGGTAAGTGTAGGATATATATCACGGTAGGTGGTTCAAGGCCATTAAAACTAGTGAACCATGTGACTACTAATTCATCAACTCTTGAGATCTCAGGGGGGTTTGTCCAACAACTACACAATTCTTTAACAACGAGCTACTAACATGACTTTATACTTTGGGAGGATATAGATGTCACTCCCTTTTTATTACACAACAAAAGAATTAAAACAAACATGGGAGGCTATTTTGGGATTGCACTCCTTTATTGACTCTTTTTTTTCCTTTGATTTTTCGATTATTTTTTTTTTGAAATAATATACAAGACACAAAACGGACTCCCCCAAGCTTAATTTCTTTGCAATCGAGTTTTCAGAATTTATTAGTTAACATCCCATTAATCTTAGGGCCGGGCAAAATAGAGATTCGGGCTATTCAAATTTTTTTTGTTTTTTTTTGGTGGGGTGAGGGCATAATATATGGCTGGTAAGGGTGTTAAGTGTGGGTAAAGGAAGAAACGAGTGCCTTAATCATTTTAGTGTAGATGCAAGTACCATGGTAATATCAATAAGATGCAACACAAGTTCTAAAGGAACAAAATCATGGAAGAGAAAATAAACGCTCATTTTGGGTGAGACTGAAGTGGTCAGTCATTATGGCTGGAACATCTCACCGGGGCAGTTTGTCTACTTACTCAGGCTCAATCATCCCCAATAAAAATCAATGCACATTTACGTGTGGTTTATCAAGTAGGATCAAACATATTATTTTATGCATCTTCCATATCAAAGTAGACTCTACCAATTTTCATGCACTTTAAATCATACTCGATATGACTGTGTGTAATCCAAGCAAGACATGGACTCAAAACAACTTGACATCATGAACCCTAAAACTTTACCTAAGCGGCTTTTATTGACCTTTTTTTTTGTTTTTTTTTAATTTTTAAACCCTATTACAAAAGACTCAAATAGCAACCGAGTGAACTATACAAGTGACCCACCCCCACACATAAATGTTACATTGTCCCCAATGTAAATAATTGTAAAACAAGGGGGTAGGAAGGAAGCTCACCAGATCAAGAGGCAGGAGGGTCAGGTGGACCCGAAGAAGATGCACGAGGGACCAAGAGGGCCATCATGTCCTTCAACTCATGAAGAAGCTGCTTGTGTTCTCGAAGCTCTGTCTGCATGGATGCTTGGGTGGTCACCAGGTGTTGGATCAGGGGATGCGAGGCCAAATCTGGGGCCTATAGAGACTGCTGCCGAGAGGGTGATGGCATGGAAGGACCCACAGGAGCTAATGTAGGAGACTCAATTGTCTCAGAAAGCGGGGTCACCTCAAGAAGACTGGGAGCAAAAGTCTCACACTCAATAGTAGTAGGTACTGGGTGATCATCAGAAGCTGGAGCTGTGGACACATATTGACGAGGTGTCTTGAGATGCGCCGGGTCTTGGATGCGATAATTGTCCCATTGGATGTGGCGGTGATTCGGGTCTTCTTCTCGTTGGATTTAGAGGTGGAGGCCTCGACCACTACCTTACGCTTTTTTGAACCTGTAGAAATGGGGGCGGGAGGACGTGAAGCTTAGGTGGCGGTTTTTTTGTGGTATTTCAGGATGGGTTTCTTCGCGGTTGTGGTTCGGTTTGTGGTAGTGGAAGAGGGACTGAATGAGTTGCAAGGGGTTCAGTTTGGCCGGAATCCATCAAAGAGGATGGCTGGCCAGGTTCCGGCATGGTGGTTGTAGGTATGGCGGGTTTGGGAAGATGAAGGGCGGAATTGGGGCTGCTGGGTGTGGAAATGGGTTGTGGTGGCTCGAAAGGAACCTGGATGGTAGTCGGAAGTTCACCGGCGACCATGGGGTTGGACTGGTGACGGGAAGTGGGTTGCTTTTTGGGTGGTGATTTGAAGGTAGTTGATCTCATTGTTGAGGGGGGGAAAGAGAGGGGAGGAAAAAGAGTGGAGTAGGGGTGGTGGCCAGCCATCCGGCGGTGAATGGCGCCGGAAAGAAGGCTTGGGCGCAATGGAGGTGGTCAGCAATGGGGAGCAGGAAGGAGGTGGGGAGTGGGAGATGCAGGGTGTGCTATTTGGGTGAAAAGTTTGGGAAGCGAATATAATAAATTTAATCTATGCAAAACAAGAGGAGATAAAGTAAAGGTGTGAATTATACCACACCGGGTGTGATCCTTGCGTCAAATACTCTCTTTCTTTTTTTTTTTTTTTTTGATTGATAAGAGAATCACGGGTGTGATAAAATCACACCCATGTATGAAGCGATTAATACGGAGTCGGTCACGAGGAATCGGGGTATCTAGTTCATTAATTTTCCTAAGGTTGTTACTACTAAAACGAAACTAAAAAAAAATAAAATAAACTGGACAGAGGATTGTCAGTCCAAAGCCAGGAAGGATAAAAGCGATAAAAAACTAAATCTAAACTACTAACTATAAAAGGAAATAAACAAGAAGATGAACATGGAGATTAACAATGAACAAACAAAATCATCCAATCCTTCAAACCTCTATCTCTATCTAAGGTTACCTTGCGATGATTAACTAAAGATGTGGTTCACCTAATCAAAAGTATGAATCCTACTTCCGTAGATAATTCGTCTATCAATCTAACATCTTCCAATGTATAGAATTGACGCAAACAAACCAAGGTGCAAGATTTTAAATCTAACAACCTAGATAATTAACCTATCAACTTCCGTTATGTCAAGGCTAAAAACCTAATCTTTCCTATGGTGATCTAGGTCTAATCATGACTTCCATCAAAATCAAACATCAAAAGCAACCATCTTCCGATATACGTGCATGAACAAATAAACGCATAGGAAAAGATACAACTTTGAATCAAAGATCAAAACATAAACTTAAATAAAAGATAGAAAAACCTGATGAAAAGAGTTACATCGTTTGAACAATCGCAACCTCCCAGCATGAAGTGCAGAGAAAACGCAGCAGCGAAATAGAAAGAAAAACGAAATAAAAAAAACCTAATCTAATTGCCACCCCAGCCTCCCAAAGGGGGCTGGGGCGCCTAGGGTTGCTCCTTTATGATGGTGTATCAATAAGAGTCGAATATTGTGTGCTTTAGGGTTGAAATCGCGCTGCTATTTATAGGAGAAATAGGTCGGTTTTGAGCATGTCGGCCGTGGGCGCCCGTCCACTCAAGCTGACCTTCGTCCAAGAATTTCGACTTGGTGTGGGCGCCCGTTTGCTATGGCGTCTAAACTCTCTCGAATCAAAACTCATCACGGACTTGATCCACTTATTTGGACGCCTTGACCACTTTGGACGGGACTTGGGCGTGCGTTCACTCTCTTTTCTTCCAAATTAATCTTGATCTTCATTCCAACTTCATCTCTATCTCTTCCCTTCCATGCAAATCATCACTTGAACATCTTTTAAGCTCCTTTCACCTCATGCAAGCGTACCTACATCACGATAAAACCATGCAAAATGTAACATCTTACATCTAAAGATATTTATCCAATAAAATCACATAATTAACCTGATTTTGAACTTTAATACTTCTAAAACTCATTTGCTCAATATTTCAATATAAAGCTCGATTTCTATGAGAAACATACGAATATGGAGAGAATTGTTACAAAATATATCCTTATAAAACGTATAAAATAAACATACGAATATGGAGAGAATTGTTACAAAATATATCCTTATAAAACGTATAAAATCACCCTTAACAGAACGCTGAAGGAGGTTTGGGGAGATGGGTACGGGTGTGCTATTTGGGTGAAAAGTTTGGGAAATAGAATATAATAAATAGATAGTAATAAAAAATAAAGAGATATGTACGCTGGTTTTTTTTTTGGTTTTTTTTAAGAGGAGATAAAGTACCAAGGTGTGAATTATACCACACCCGGGTGTGATCCTTGCGTCAAATACCTCTCTCTTCTTTTTTTTTTCTTTTTTTTTGATTGATAAGAGAATCACGGGTGTGATAAAAATCACACCCATGTGTGAAGCCCTCGTCAATTTCACCTCTTTTTATTTTTTTAAATTTTTTTTAGGTTGTGATGTGATACAAATCACACCCCCCGTTTCGCTTCAAAAGACGGTCTCAAATCACACCACGAAATTTCAATTCACCTCGATCGTGGCTTTCTCCATGCCAAGTGTTCCATGGCCTCAAAATCCGCGAGTTCCTCTTGTACAATTTACCTGGCTGCAAAACCGACATCGAAAAACAGGACGACACAACACAAAATAAATGAAGAAACCTAGAAAAGGGTAGAAAAACTTGGGTTGCCTCCCAAGAAGCGCTTGTTAAGGTCACAAGCTCGACCCCTGTTTAATTCATCCCGTGGTGGAGGGTGGAGAGTCCAAGTACATGACTCTTATCTCAGTGGGCTCCCCTGCAATGTAATGCTTTAATCTTTGACCATTGACCTTGAAAAAGTCACCGAAATCGCTACGAACTTCCACCGAGCTGCAGGGAAAGACTTTTATCACGGTGAAGGGACCGGACCATCTTGTCCTTAACTTCCCGGGAAAGAGTTTTAACCTTGAGTTGAACAACAAAACCTTATCACCTTCATGGAATTCTCTCCCCAAGATGTGTTTATCATGCCATAGCTTTGTCTTCTCCTTGTAAATACGAGCACTATCGTACGCATCGTGCCTTACCTCATCCAACTCATTCAACTGAAGTAGCCTCTTTTCACTTGCCTCCTTGAAATCGTAGTTGAATGCTTTTATGGCCCAATGTGCTTTGTGCTCAAGCTCAACTGGAAGGTGGCACGGCTTCCCATATACCAAACGAAACGGTGACATACCAATAGGGGTTTTTTAGGCCGTTCTGTAGGCCCTCAATGCTTCATCCAACCGTAAAGACCAATCCTTTCTTGATGGATTTACTGTTTTCTCAAGAATTGTCTTAATTTCCCTATTCGAAACTTCAACTTGTCCACTAGTTTGTGGATGGTAGCCCGTGCTAAGCTTATGGTTCACTCCATACTTTTTCATAAGGCTTTCAAACTTATGCTCTATAAAATGCGTACCTTTGTCACTTATAAGTACACGTGGTACTCCGAATCGCGGAAAGATCACCTTTTTAAAGAATTTGGCCATTACCCTCGCATCGTTGGTGGGTGTTGCAATAGCCTCGACCCACTTAGATACGTAATTAACCGCAAGAAGAATGTACTTGTTCCCAAATGATGAAGTAAATGGGCCCATAAAGTCTACACCCCACACATCGAAGATCTCAACCTCGAATATGTTGTTGAGGGGCATTTCATTCTTTCGTGATATATTTCCCATTCTTTGGCATCTATCACAACTCAAGACAAACTTCCATGTATCTTTAAACAAACTGGGCCAATAGAATCCGCATTGAAGAACCTTAGCTGCAGTTTTGGAGGTGCTAGCATGTCCGCTATATGATGACGAATGACAATGGTGTAGAATATCCGCAACCTCCTCTTATGGTACACATCTTCTGAATATGCCATCTACACACTTTCTATAGAGCATCGTTTCATCCCAATAGAAATACTTCAAGTTAGCAAAGAATTTCTTCTTTTGTTGATGACTCAATTCTGGTGGTAGAATTCCACTAACTAAGTAGTTCACGTAATCTGCATACCAAGGTGCATCTTGTATAGAAGTGGCTAAAAGATGTTCATCCGGGAACGAATCGTCTATGGCCAACTCATTTTTTCCGTCTTGCTCACCTTCTTGTCTCAACATTGACAGGTGATCCGCCACGACGTTCTCAGTACCTTTCTTATCTCGGATCTCAAGGTCAAACTCTTGAAGCAACAAAATCCATCTAATCAATCTAGGCTTCGCGTCTTTCTTGCTTAATAAATACCGAATAGCAGCATGATCGGTATAAACAATTACCTTGGAACCCACGAGATATGATCTGAATTTCTCAAATGCAAAGACAACTGCTAATAGCTCTTTTTTTGTCGTAGCATAGTTGACATGTGCATCGTCTAGGGTTCTACTTGCATAGTATATGGCATAAGCTTTATTGTCTTTTCGCTGACCCAAAACCACCCCGACAGCATAATCACTAGCGTCGCACATGATTTCAAACGGTAGGTTCCAATCCGGTGCTTGCATGATTGGAGCTGAAATTAATGCCTCCTTTAACCTGTTAAAAGCCTCAAGACAATCTGCATTGAAGTTAAAAGCCACATCTTTTTGCAAAAGGTTAGTCAAAGGCTTAGATATTTTAGAAATTTTTTTAATGAAACGAAGGTAAAAGTCCGCATGACCTAGGAAACTGCGCACTCCCCTAACCGAGTTAGGTGGCGGCAACTTCTGAATCACTTCTATCTTAGCCTCAATGCCTCTTTCGGACACTAAATGTCCCAAAACGATTCCCTCTCGCACCATAAAATGGCACTTCTCCCAATTCAAGACCAGATCAACATCAGCACACCTTTGTAGTACTTTAGATAAATTATTCAAACATGACTCATATGAAGTACAATACACAGAGAAGTCATCCATAAAAACTTCCATGATATTCTCAATGTAATCAGAAAATATAGACATCATAGCACGTTGAAAGGTAGCGGGGGCATTGCAATGACCAAAAGGCATGCGTCTATAGGCAAAAGTGCCATAAGGGCATGTGAAGGTCGTTTTCTCTTGGTCGCTTGGATGTATGGGAATCTGAAAGAAACCCGAATAGCCATCCAAGTAACAGAAGAATGAATGCTTTGCCAACCTCTCTAGCATTTGATCGATGAATGGGAGCGGGAAATGATCCTTACGGGTCGCCTTAATTAGTTTTCTATAATCAATACACATGCGCCAACCCGTTACTAACCGTGAAGGGATTAATTCATCGTTATCATTCTTCACTACCGTGATCCCTCCCTTCTTAGGGACAACTTGAGTGGGACTCACCCACTCACTGTCAGAGATAGGGTATATTATACCCACAGCTAGAAGCTTCAACACTTCCTTCTTTACCACCTCCTTCAGAGTAGGATTCAAGCGTCTTTGACCTTCAATAGAAGGCTTATAATCGTCCTCAAGCAAAATCCTATGCATGCATATTGAGGGGTGGATTACTTTGATGTCATCGATGGTAAATCCTATCACTTTGCGGTACCCTCTAAGTAAAGAAAGTAACTGTTTGGTTTCTTCCTCGTTTAGACTAGCACTTACAATGACCGGATATGTAGAATTTGTTCCAAGAAGCTCATACCTTAAGTTCGGCGGGAGTGGTTTTAATTCTACCTTTGGGGCCTTATCCTCATCCCAAGATTGGGCGTCAACTTGAGCATCAAATTTCTCTCTCTCATAGTCAAAAGGTGGAAGAACATCGTTCTTCTCGTCTTGGCCCTCAGTGGCCTTATCATCAATTTCTCCGCCCTCTTGCTCATCCTCACTTGGTATCTCATCTTCCACGGGGTCAGTTGACCCCTCTTTAATGGCATTTTCCAATAATTGTTCCTCAGAATCGATCCGGCAACAAACATTCTCAACAGAAAAGCAAGTGAGAGCATTAGGCAAACTAAATTCAACGTTATCATCTCTTACGCTCAAAGTAAGCTTTCCATTCTTGACATCAATAGTAGCCCCAGCAGTGGCAAGGAATGGTCTACCAAGAATAATGGGAATATGGATATCCTCATCCATTTCAAGAACTACGAAATCCACTGGTATATAAAACTTGCCAACTTTAACGAGAACATCTTCTAGGATACCCACCGGATATTTGACGGAGTGATCAGCCAATTACAAAGAGATATTTGTGGGATTCATCTCACCAAGATCATGTTTCTTATACATAGAGTGGGGCATCAAACTTACACTAGCTTCAAGGTCACACAGAGCCTTATCTATAGCCTTATTGCCTATTACACATGGAATTGAGAAACTACCCGGATCTTTAAGCTTTGGAGGTAGTTTATTTTTGATGATAGCACTACACTCCTGGGTCAAAGCTACAGTCTCATAGTCCTTTTATTGGATAGAATCTCCTTAAAAAACTTAGCATATGTGGGCATTTGTGTAAGGGCGTCTATGAATGGGAGATTAATATAGAGCTTCTTTAGAACCTCCAAGAATTTCCCAAATTGCTTATCAAGCTTTGATTTGGCCAATCTTTGTGGGAAAGGAACCGGTGGCTGATAAGGTGGCGGGGGAATATATTTAGGCATCGGTTCTGGCTCCTTGTCTTTGGTGGCCTCTACCATAGGCTTATATGTCCCACCTTTCTCTACCTCTCCCTCATCGCTTTCACTATTCATCACCTTAGGGTCTTCCAACTCTTTTCCACTCCTCAACTTGACGGCTTGACAGTGCTCCCTAGGATTAAGTTTGGGTTTTCCTGGCAGTATTCCGGGAGCACTAGAGGAAGCAGCTGCTTGTTGAGCAATTTGGTTCTCTAGCATCTTATTATGTGCAGCCAAGCTATCCACCTTAGTTGTTAGAGCCTTAATCATCAATTGGTTCTCCTCATTTTGATTGGTTTGGTTTGCCATGAGGGTTTCAATCAAGATTTTGAGATTAGATTTTTGAGGAGATGGGTTGGGTGCCTTAGGTTGGAAGCCTGGAAGGTATTCCGATGTTGCATTCTGGTTGTTTCTATATGAGAGGTTTGGGTGATTTCTCCAACCAGGGTTGTAGGTATTTGAGAAGGGATCATTGATAGGCCTTTGGTTGAAAGTGTTGTACGCATTAACCTGCTCATGGGATTGGGTAAGCAGTTGACATTCTGGAGCGGTATGTCCAATCACACCACAAACTTCACAGGGTACTTCTGCATAGCTCAAAGCACTCACATTCATTTTATCAAATTTAGAGCTAAGAGCATCTACTTTAGCAGAAAGAAGGGTCAAAGTGTCTACCTCATACTTACCTGCCTCTTTTTTTGAAGTGTTGGGCATTTTGTTTCCAGACCACATGGAGCTGTTTGTTGCCATATCTTCAATCAGATTGTATGCATCATCAGGATATTTATTATGAAGCGCACCTCCTGCCGCAGCATCTATATCCATTCTATCTCTATAATCCAGCCCATTGTAGAAGGTCTGTACTAATTGCCATTTCTCCAACCCGTGGTGAGGACTATTTCTCAGCATTTCTTTAAACCTCTCCCAAGCTTCATAAAGGGATTCATTTGATTGTGTGAAGCTTGTAATCTGATTCCGCAACTGAACTGTCTTAGAGGGAGGGAAATACTTGGCTAAAAATGCACGAGAGAGTTGATCCCAAGTAGTCACGTGCTGGTGGTATGGAGTGGTACTGTGCTCTTGCCTTATCTCTCATGGAAAACTTGAACAACATGGTTCTGATCTGATCTGAAGTGATGTTGTTCACTTTGAGGGTATCACAATATTCGAGGAAGACCTTTAGATGCAGATTAGGGTCTTCTGTAGGCGACCCCCAAATGAATTTTGTTGAACCATCTGAATCAGAGCAGGTTTCAGTTCAAAGTTGTTTGCAGCTATAGTAGGTTGCACAACCCCTGACTGTAAACCTTGTGCAGTAGGCACTGAGTAATCCTTCAAGGTCCTGTTATTGTTCTCAACCATCTCTGTTTCAGACTTAGTTTCTTCTTGCTCAGGTTCCAGCTTAAACAATCTTCTCCTCCTTTGAAAAGTTCTCTCGATTTCAGGATCTAACTCAAAGAGATTGTCAGAATTTCGAGATTTTCGCATAAACAAGAGGAAAAGACAACCAAAGAAGGACAACACAATTACCCACTAAAATAAAGAAAAAAAGAAAAAGTCTAGCCTAATTAATCAAAAACGAGTTCGATGTTGACACCGAAGTCCCCGACAACGGCGCCAGAAAACTTGATGTGTGATTTTCAATATAATCACTAAATCCTACCGCAAGCGCACGGCTTATCAAGTAGTACTTAGGATGTCGATCCCACTGGGACTTGTAGTCAATCACCAAACAATTCCCGATTTATATTAGCTAGACAAATCAAATGTTTGTAGGTTTTTATCTAAAAATCCTAAAATTTAAGAAAATAAAGAAAGTACAACAATGAACCAAGAACTTCAAGATTTAGGTAAAGATCCAATTTAAAAGCATTTCTAGGATTTCGGAGTCACCACGGAATTACTATATGACTTACCAACAATATTTCCCCCAAGATACGAATTTCACACTTATAAAGACAATTATCAAATTTTATCACAAAAATATTCTTTCGAATTATTTTCATGATCATACCTAAACTCAAGCCACACCCGGTTTCCCACGATAAAGAATGAATTTAGATCCCTTAAAAACCCATAATTTCATGCCATCTAGGTTTTTACCAAATTTTCATTCCAATAAAACCCTATATTCAATTCTTGTTTCCTAAAGTATCAATTAAGTAGTACTTTTTCGGTCACTAATTAATCAAATAATTTCTCTAAGTAAAGTCGCGATTATTCACCCTTCGAGCTATTAATTTCGACAATCATACAAGAATAGCATACAAAAACCAATTTATAAGCATCAATTTCCTAAAACAAGGGAAAGATTGAGTTTTTACATCATATATTCATATTCGGGTTTCTCCTAATCCTAGAAACTGATATCTACTCACGTTCCATATCAATATTCCAAGATTCAATCATAAAATTCATACTTTGACAAGAAAAATAAATAAATAGAAGAAAGGAGAAAAGAGAGAGAAATAAAACCGTCAAAGTATTGCATAAAATAATCAAACCTCGAAAAAGCTTCGTTCTTGAATTCTTAAAACCTAAAAATACTTGTTCTTGGGGATGGGAGATGATGATGAAGAGGAGAAGGCAAAAGTCGACTCTGTTGATGAATGAATGCGCTGATGATGATTTTTTTCAATTTAAGGAAATTATTTTTGGATAAATAGGAATTTTCCTTAATTAAAATTATGTAATTTATCTCCTAAAATAAAATTCCTAGAAAATAGGGAGATAATGGTGTGTCTTCTTTTATTTTTGCTCTTCTTCACGCCATTTTCATGAAAATCACGTTGGAAATTATCTCCACCAATCAGAACATTTCGTTGGCCTGTAGAAAATCTGAATAGTTTCCGCATTTTTTCACACCCTGTTCCATTCTTTCACACCTGGGTGTGATTCTTCATGCCTTCATGAATTTGATCCTTTTTAGCTCATTTTCATTGCCTTTTATGCTCGGATTCACCATATCTGCAAAATATCAAAGCCACAGCAGTAATCTAGTCCAAATCATAAAATAAGCATTAAAACAGGCCAAAACGATCCAAGAATAACCACATATGGTGGACTTATCAATCCCTCTGCTCATTATGAGGTCGCTTGGGACCTTGGAGATGAAAGTATAGGAATTCTCCTACGACGCGCAATTCGTGAGCTTTTCCCCCACCGTCACCGTCCTCGTACTCTGGGTCTTGCGTCTGAGCTGTCTCATAGTAATCGTGAGTGGAAAAGGTTTATTAACTCGCGAGCTCTTCCGTCAGCAGATTTTGAGGTGGTTACCGAGGCTGAGGCTTTACTTCTCCATGCTATTCGCGACCCCAAGTGGATATTGATTGGGGGATCCTGATCAATCGTGAAGCAGTTGCGTTTGCCATTTCTATGGATCCTGATCGCCGCATTCCGTATTGGTCGCTGATTTCTAAATTATGTACTGATGTAGCCAGAGTACCGGTTCATTCGTTGGATCGCGGTGGGTTTGCTTGAAGTAATTTAATTGGCCTTGTCGATGTTTTCCCGTTATTCGGATTAATGTTCGAAAATTTGATCTTGCGGCCCCCTATTTTGGGTTAAGCTTGTGGGAGCTGTGTCCGTGGGCTTGCCGAAAACAGCAATGAGGCTCTATTGTAGCTGAATTGTATTCGTCTGAACTAGCATTTACTTTTTTGAATAAATTATTTTGGCTTACATATAATATATTTTTAAGTTCGTGCCAAGGCCTATTGTACTCGTGACCTTGATTGTTTTTCAAGACATAAGTTCCCTTTTTGATAATCCTTGCGACCTGAAGTGGTCCTTCCCAGTTTTCCGATAACTTGCCTTTTTGGGCGTTGTGACCCGTGGCTTCTCTCTTGCGTAATCTCCCACTGTGAAGTGATGGTCACGGATACGCTAGTCATGATGTCGTTTTGCAGCCTGCTTGCAATTCAGCAGGTGACCATAAGAATTGATTTGATTTTCCTCCGCTAAGTCGATGTCAAGCTGTCGGCTTTGTTGATTTTCGGCCTCATTGAAGTGAGCGACCCTAAGACTTGGTAGGGCCATTTCTACCGGGGCCATAGCTTCCGACCCATAGGTTAATACGAAAGGGGTCTCCCCTATAGTTGTCTTTCTCGACGTCCTAAGGGACCACAAGGCCACGGGTAAGGGGTCCGGACACTTTCCTAATTTTTCGTCCAGATTCTTTTTCAGCACGCTTAGAACCTGTTTGTTTGCATTTTCGGCCTGCCCATTGCCTTGTGGATAGCATACTGATGATTGCCAGTGTTTGACGTTGTGCTCTTTACAAAACTCGTCGAATTCCTCCCGGAACTGTGGCCCATGGTCGGACACTATTACCCGCGGCATTCCGAATATGGTCCAGACTTGATCGAGTAGAAAGTAGATCACATTCTTAGTTTTGATTATCTCCAAGGCCTTAGCCTCGATCCATTTGGTGAAGTAATCCACGGCCATGACCACGTATTCACATCCAGAGTGGCCTCTCTTCAGTGGCCCTATTAAATCGATAGTCCACATGTCGAACGGCCAAGCCGCAACGACAATGATTTGTTCGACTGACGGTAGTCTAGGGATGTCTGCGAACTTCTGACATTTTATGCATCTCTTGGCTATATTTGAGCATCCTCTGTGAGCTTTGGCCAATAATATCTGGCGAGTAAAACTTTCTGAGCGAGAGTGCGGCTAGCCGGTTGGCCGTCGCACATTCCCTTGTGCAGCTCTGTGAGTACCACTTGAGCCTCTTCAGGTCGCAGACATCGCGACAAGGGTTTTGAGAAAGATCGCCTGTATAACACGTTGTTCATGAGGGTGTAGCGGGCGGCCCTCATAATCATGGTCCACGCCTCTTTAGGGTTGGACGGTTGAACTCATGATTCAATATACGCTTTTATTTCATCGATCCAACACAGACTGGTGGGTTGGAAATCCGTGACCTCGGCCCGGTTGACCGCAGGCCCGGATAGTTGCTTGACCATGATCGCGGGGTTGCTCATTTCATCGTCGTCTGTTAATTTTGATAAATAGTCCGCTCGGTGATTGTCTTCTCGAGGAATGTTGGTGAATTTACAATATTTTAATTCGCTCTTGAGTTTTTTGACCAGATCAATGTACTCTTGGAGGATGTCGCAGTGAACCCCAAACGATCCGGTGACTTGATTTACTACCAGCTGTGAATCGCAGAATACCTCCACGTTTTCGACTTTCATGTCTTTAGCGAGCTCCAGCCCTGCTACGACGGCCTCGTATTCTACTTGATTGTTGGAAGCGGTGAAGTCAAACCTTAATGCTTTTTCGATTTCCTCTGAGGTGCCCGGCTCTAGCAAGATAATCCCGGCGCCACAACCCTTGTGACTAGCGGCCCCATCAACATAGAGCTGCCAACAGTGACTAGGCTTTTGAGTCTCGGGTGGCACGGCCGTACTTGTAACGGCGATGGACGGAGAATCGGATTGTTCATCCGCTTGTTCGTTGAAACTCGTTTCCATGATGAAGTCGGGCAATGCCTGGGCCTTGATGGCCTTCTGAGGCTCGTATCGAATATCAAATTCTGTGAGCTCAATGGCCCATCGTAGCAATCACCCAGACAGATCTGGCTTGTGTAGGACTTGGCGCAACGGGGCGTACGACATAATAAACGGGTTTTTGGAGGGTGCCGTCCTCCTTGACAAGTGCCGCGGCTACAGCCTGGTCTGAGGCCGTGAGATACAAAAGCAAAGAATTCCCTAGGCTAGGACTGACCAACAGTGGAGGGCTGGACATATACGCCTTTAGATCTTTGAAGGCCTGCGAACATTCTTCTGTCCATGAAAAGGTCTTGTTTCCTTTGGGGATTTTGAAGAAAGGCAAACTTTTTTCGGCGGATTTTGAAATGAACCTTCCCAGAGCGATGATTCTGCCATTAAGTCCATGCACCTCTTTGATTGTGGTTGTCTCGATCATGTTCATTAGAGCCTCTATCTTCTCTGGGTTAGTCTCGATTCCCCTCCGGTTCACAATAAATCCAAGGAACTTTCCTGCCTGAACCCCGAACGTGCATTTGGCGGGGTTGAGTTTCATTGAATGTTTTCTTACGTTAGCAAAGGTTTCGCGAAGGTCCGCCGGATGATCCTGATGGCTTGATTTCATGAGCATGTCATCGATGTAGGCCTCCATGTTTTTGCCTATCTGCGAGCTGAAGACCTTATTGACCATCCGTTGATATGTGGATCCTGCATTCTTCAGGCCGAATGGCATCATCTCGTAGTAATAGAGTCCACCTGCGGCTCTGAAGGCGGTCATTTCTTTGTCTTCGTTGGCCATTTTTACTTGGTGATATCCAGAGTAGGCATCCAAGAAACTCAGCATCTCAAAACCAGTGATCCCATCTACCATCTTGTCGATTCGAGGCAACGGATAGGGATCCTTGGGGCAAGCCTTGTTTAAATCGGTGATGTACATGCACATTCACCACTTTCCGTTGTATTTTTTGACCATCACTACGTTAGCCAGCCAAGTCGGATATTGAAGCTCTTTGATTATACCCGCGGCTAATAGTTTGTCCACTTCGCCTTTTATGACGACCTCTTTTTCTACGGAGAATTGTCTTGCTTGCTGCTGGATTGGTTTGAAGTTGGGATCGACGCTCAGATAATGAAGCGCGACCTCAGGCTCCACACCTCTTATGTCAGTCACCTCCCAAGCGAAAGCGTCCCTATTTTCTTTCAAGAGCTCGATCAGCTCCTCTCTCTCTTTTTCTGTGGTCTGCGATCCGATCTTTACTTTCTGGTCGGGATATTATTCGTTTATGACTGCTTCGATCAACTCATCCTCGGATATGAAATCTGGCTGGTCTCGCACTTGCAGTGTTTCAACCTCTACGGGCTTTTCAACGATTTCTTTTACCGTGGCGACCCGGATGATATTGGCATGGAATTTTTCAATTCTTGGTATTTTGGAATCGACCCTATTCTTGGTCATATAGTCGAGGAAAAATCCCGGTCGGCTCATGGCGACCCCAATATCGTCTCCCACGTGAGCGGTATAGACACCACCACCTGGAACTTCTTCATGGCTGGAATCCCCAAAATCATGTTATAATACGAGGGGAGATCGATGACCAAAAAGGTGATTATCTCTGTCCGGAAAGGCTCATAATCGCCAAGGGTGATGCTGAGATCGATGGTGCCTTTGACCATCACGGTGTCGCTGGTAAAACCTTCTAACATTCCCAAATAAGGTTTCAATTTTGCTTCACCGAATCCAATTTGTTTGAGACACTCGAAGTAGATGATGTCGCGACCTGCCCCGGTATCGACCATGACCCGGTTAACACCGTGCAGCTCATTAAATCCGATCTTGAGGATGATTGGCACTTCCATGACACCTTCTATGGTTGTTAGTTCGCTCTTAGTGAACATGATTCTTTTCTCTTTACTCCCAAGACTATCGTTTTCGAAACCTCGCATGTTGATCGAGTGTATTTGCGATTTCAATTTGATCACATGGGAGGCTTCCATGAATAACCTGGACCTCTCTTTGATAAGTGTGAGGCGTTTCGCCTTCATCGCACCAAAGATCACCATCGCGTTTATACTTGGCGGTCGGTCCCTCTCTTATCAATCTTTCGATTTCCCTTCTTAGAGTAAAACATCCGTCAGTAATGTGCCCGTGCTATCTGTGATATTCACAGTATTTCGATTTATCGCGAGTGCTGGCGTTGCCCTTCATAGGCCTAGGTCTCTCAATTTGCTCGTGAATTTCGAAATGTATCTGGGATGGTTTCGTATTTAGAGGGGTGAAATCATTTTCATTAAATTTGTACGGCACCTTGGTTTCACGATCTGGGTTCGCGCTCTTACCATGTACCTTCTTGCGATCGTCACCACGATCCTCTTTATGGGAGTTGGGCTCGGCTTTAGGTTTTGATTTTCCCGTGAGAGACAGTGCTTCACTTACCCCCATCATTCATGCCCTTTCTAGCATTTCCCTTAGGCCCGCTCTAGGGGGCCGCAGGTTAAACTCTGTTTTCATCGGACCCTTAGAAATTCCTATGAGGAAGCAAGTTAAGATGGCGTCGTCGGGAATATTCCTCGTTTTATCATAGATCCTAACGAACCTCTCGTAGTAGTGCTTTCCTGATTCGTTTTCATCCATGCGGACCTCGTAGAGATCCTCGATGGTTTTCTTTGGTCTGCTTGCTGATTCAAATTCTCTCACGAATTTTTCAGATAGATCCTCCCAACTTTCTATCAAACCACGAGGGAGCCCATGGACCCAGGAGGCGGCCCTATCTTGCATACTTCCGACTAGAGCGATACACCAGGCAGACTTGTTTTGGGTTGCTAGAGTGATGCGACCCTGGAAAGCTGTGAGCCTATCGTGTGGGCAAGTTTTTTCACTATAGTAGTTGTAGCTCGGATAGCTGACATTTTCTTTGTTGGTGGGCAAAGTTTCGACTATCCTCTTGGCGAGCACATCGATCCCAGAGATAGGCGCGGGTTTTTCGGCGGGCTCGACTTCTTGAGCTCGGCCGAGCTCTTTCATCATTATTTCCATCTGCTCGCAAGGACCGGTCGTGTCTCAAGATAGGCGGGGCGGATCGCCGCTAACTCCGTCCCGTGCTCCTAGACCGCTTGATTCCGCGACTCCTCCTGTTGGGCTCATTTTTCCCTTATTATTAGCAAGGCGTCCCTTTCTTTCCTTCCTTCCTGCCTAGGTATCACCCCTCTTTCTGGGAGGCTCAATCGGCTTAGAGCCTGACCCTTTTCTTTCTCACCCAGCCTTTAAAAAACGGAGCCTCTTTCTCCACTTTTTTCCTTGGAATTTTCATGGCTAGGCCGGGCAGGGGTTGGGATGATCTTTGCCCTTCCCGGCGGCCTTTGCGAGCTGAGGACTAGATGCTCTCCTCAACCTCTACCCTTTGACTTTGACGTTCTCTCTCTGGTGCCTTGTGGTTGGGCTCGCCCCTAGGTTGGATCGCCTCCCGAACTGGCAAAGGTTCTCGGCCTAGTGCCACTAGTCGGGAGTTGGTTAAGTACATTCTTTTGACATACTTGGCATACACTATCATTTCCGCGATCTCGGACTCTTCTTGCAACCCTCAGAACTTTTTTCGGCGCGTCCCGGCCGCGCTATGCCTAGGTGTCTCAATGGCGTTCTTTTCTCTACGAGCCTCTTCCAGGGCCGCTTGGGTTTCTTTGGACATTGATTTCTGATTTTTGATGTTTTGAGCGTCGGCGGCGGCTAGGGCATCCCTTTGCGGCCTACTTCCCCCAGCGGTGGGGCTGTCCAGTGTCTCTCAAGCGCCCTCAGCGCGGCTTTGATTGATCGCGCCCTCTTTATCTAGGGTAGGGGGTATCAGTGTGCCCTTACTTCCTGCCTTCGCTAGGGATGCGAGATAGCGAGCCTGAAAATGGGGTCGATTCACTGACTGTTACCTACTCTGACAACCTGCTCCTGGTTAGTGAACTACTCCGTCTGACAGGTTTAACTGCTCTGCACTGTGTTTTCTGCCGAAGTGGTTTGGAGGGTTGTTGGTTGTTGTACTCCCCTATGAGAGTTTTTGGGGGAATTCGCTCGGACGGTGGTAACTCAGGCGAGCTCCGGTCAGTCGATACCAATTTCTGGGAAAAATGGTGATGATTCAAACGCAATCATCCCAGAGACTGGTGTAACCTCCAGTAGGAGAGGCACATCAGAATTTCTTTTGAGGTGGAGTATTTCCGGGTGATATGACGAAAGCGCCAAATCTTTTTTCTTTTGGCGAGAAGACGGAGAACCTTTTTCTCAGGTTTCAACAGATTTGAAGGAAGAGCACTACGAGAGAGGTGATTTCTCCAACGTAAACTCTTGATAACACTACCTCATTCGATGTGATGCCACCTGGGTGATTTCTTCTTCGGGTGAGAACTCTGTTGGTTCTGGGCGGGTGATGAAGGCGACGATCAACCTCTCCGCCGTATTAGGCTTTTCTAGGTGATTTCCACACCGGAAGGCTGGAAGATTATGAAGTTCCCCGTAACGGAGCCAACTGATAATGCTGAATATTATCACGGTGGCTTAGCGGTGGTCGTGAAGATGGATATCTGGCTGTTTTTGATAGATTTGTGGTGGTGGCAGCCGGTGAGGCACGGCGGTGAGGTGAATGAATGAATGCTAGAGAGAATGAACTTGACAACAGTTTTTTCCTTTTTGTCTATTTTTTCCATATATCTCTATGAAATTACACAAGCTCTCATTTTATAGGCAAGGGAAAAAGCTAGGGGCACGGGATAAGGACAGATAAGCACAGTGTACAATGATGTTAAGCAGACAATACAACTGGCGACGTCGTTATGAAGTTGCTCGGTTCGCGATCTGTGAGCTCGCTTCCTTGCCCTGTCTCGATTTCCCTTTGGTCACTCCTTTCCCGGACTCATGCGATCTCCTGTTGATCTCCGACTTAGGATGCTGGCCGGCGCCTTGAGCGGCTAAGACCTTATCGGTTTGAACGCTCGTCATGAGGTTTCCAGCCCGCGACCCTAATCAGATTGTCGCTGCCGACGCTGTGGCCGCGGTCCGGCTCCATCCTGGTGGCTAGATGGGCAGTTTCCGTTAACTCATAGGTAGCGGTGTATTTAGACATATCATATATCAAGCCAAGAGATTGTTCTTCTGTTTAGTTGAGGAAGCATAGATCACCATTTACACCGCTATTGCTTTAGAATCGTATTTATGCATTGTATTGATCCCAAGATACCATTGATGATTCATGAGGGCTGTTTCATGCTTTGTACATGTTATGGAATTCTACGACATCCTTTTGATTCAAGGACTAATCCTTTCCAACGAGGGAATAATGTGATCCCGGCAAGATTATTGGTGGTTTTCAAGGGAAAAGAAGAAGAAAAAGAAATAGAGTGAAAAAAAATTTGGCATTTTATCCCACATTGCAAATTTGATGATTTTCTTAGAATTTTATTATTATTTATCTCTTTTAATTTTATTTTTATTTCTATTAAATAACTTTGGCCCACATCGCTCTGGGAGTATTTTATTTCTTTTATTCTAGCCTGTAAAAGGGCATCATATGTAACTTTTATAGATAGTTAAATTTTGAGTGAAATATATTTATTTGAGTTCATCTTGAACTTGTGAGTATTCTTTAGTAGAGTATTCAAACCCGAACTTATCAAGATCGTGAGCATACCTTGTGGCGTTCATAAACCAAGGTTCTTAGATAAAAGGATATCTAGGGATCGAGGTCATAATCCAAGGTTCAAATATCAAATTTTATTTCTTGTTATTTATTTCGATTATTAACCTCAAAAAAAAACAAATACGTTTTTTGTTTACTTATTTCGTCGTACCCCCAGCCAAGAACACCATAAAATTCATACATTCATCCATCCTACCAGGAAAATTTGAAGATTCTACAAACCTTCAAACTTTTCCCCAGAACCCTAATTTTCCAGAATCCAATTTTTTTCAAAACCTGTTTTTGTATCAGGTCGTTAAATACCCAAACCACCTCCAAACGATCTGAAATTTTAACCACATCTAAATAAACCTGTTCTCTACGTTTTCTCTCTTTACCACATTCTGTAATTATGAGCTTATCCTTGTCAAAATGCCCCACAACAGCTACCATCCTGTCTGAAATTCTGCAGCCGTCGATCTGTTTACGTTTTCGATTTGAATAGGTTACTCAACTCCAAATACCCTAAACATTAGCGGTATTATAGGAAATTCTCTGTTCTACAAATTTCATCTTTTGAGTCTTCCTAGATTCGAAGTAGTTTGAGCATAATGTGTACGAAAGTTCACTGCTTAAATTTTGGACTTTCTGACAGCATCATATTTAGGGTTTTCTCATTGTTGTGGTTCGTCCTATGTTGATCTCCTTATATGAGTGAGCGTAAACAAGAATGAAATGAGACGGGATCGTAGGAAGCAACAGAGGAGGGCGGAACATAGACGTCACAATGAGCTCACAACTCGAAATGAGAAACTGTTTGCAGATGGAAAGGATCCTTGATAAGCATGCTCGTGCATTCGTTGAGGAGTATAAAAAAGAAATTACAGTTAGAATACAAGCGCTTTAGGATAGATGGGAGAAGGAAGATGAACTTTTTTGGAATAATTATTGGGCGGATGATGTTGAACGGAGGATTGAATGTAAGAAAGCACAAGAATTAGTCGAAGAGAAAAATGAAGAGGTTTTTAGTATTCATGAGGAGGAGTTGAAAAAGGAGGAAGGTGAGAGTGTGATGGAGGTGCCTGAGCCTAAATTTGTTGATGAGAAAGTAGAGGTGTTTGAGGTGACTATTATGGAGGAAGAACGCGCGGAGTTGTTTTGGTTGAGGCAAAAGAAGATGCTAAGGTCCTCAATTCTTGTTTTGTTTTTGTCGAATCGTCTTTGCAGGTCCTGCTGGAGTAATAGCAACGATCGAGACACTCGATCTTCGAACAGCGGAAGCTTATGCTATTTACGATATGAAACATAACTAATTAATCCTACGAGAAGGTTGTAGATTTACCTTATCAGAGCGGAATAGATAATCGACCAAAGGGAGATGCCATAGTCTTCCGGATTGTATCTCCAGGCGACGACCGGTGGATGTCGATCCTCGTTGAAGAACCTCTTTGAATATGCTTGCAAGAAAAACCCTAGGTTTTTCTTCTCTCAATGACTAGAATAAGAAACTAATTTTTCTCTCTCCTTTATTTGATAAGTGGCGCAGAAAGTGTTGTATATTGTGCTAGGAGGAACTCTCTTTATATAGGAAAATAACTAGTCAAGCGAGTCATCCTTTTCACACCACAAAAACCTATTCCCATAAGGAAAAGATATTTTTGCTACAAAATAATAGATAATTCCCAAAAAATCAATCTTTTAATTTTCCATTAATTATCCAACAAATAGATAATTAATTAATTACACAAATGAGATAATCTAGGAAAATTTCTTCTCCCAATTTATCCTCAAATGTGGTGCCAATAATGTCATTGAATTTAATAGAAAATGTCTTTTCTATTTTACATAGTATTTACTAAATAAATAATATTGCATATTCAGTAAATAGACCAACTATTTAATTTATTCTCGAGGTTCCATAAAACGAGAAAACACTCGCGTGTTAGGAGCCAACCCGGGGACCATGGACCTATAACCAGTAGCTACAATAAATTAAATAAAATATTCATCGAACATAATATTTCTACTTAACTTATTAATTCCGGAATTACGCCACCATAAATCCGAATCTGAACTCTATCAATTATAGATATAACTTATTCTCAAAACATCGAGTCGAGTCGATAAGTGTCCATTGATATAATCATTTCATATAAACTAACCCTCCATAGACTATCCTTAATGAAGTAGGATTATTTCTGTAAACCTTCTTCAATAGATCTTATCCTTATTTACCATCAACCCACTAGTGATCAATTAGTTCATAACCAATACGAACTCGGCTGATCGATCAGTTTCTAGGACCAACAAATAAGGGGATTGTCTTTTTACTTCCTGCAGGAAGGAATGGATTCCATATCTATGAGACACACACTTCTCACCCATTCCAGAATAGTGCCAACATGAAAGTGATTCGGACCGCGCCTCTTAGCGATCCTTAACGAACACATCAAACCCTACCCTGAAACAAGTAGGAGTTTGTAATCACTTCAGGATTAAGGTTAATCCATATATGATCATCTTGTGATTTAATTAGATTTCTCAATCACGGAATTATATGAGAAACCCAGATTAAATTGGTCCAAATCTATATGACTCTCATCATATATAAATGCCCCATTTAGACAACCAATGTCGACGGTCTAGATAAGATACACAATCACACCATAAAGTGTTCTGGGCGCATTGATGGTGGTTTAATCAATAGAACCCATACTTTGATTAAGACCACCACGGACTAATAGTTCAAGTGCATCACCATAAACTTATTCCTCATGTGTGACACACACTAAGTTATATGGCTACATATGATACGACTTGGGGTTTTCAGCAGTGTATTAAATATAAGCACAAAGCAAATAATAAGATTAAATAAAATCTGTCATTTATTAAATAAAAACAATTACATAAATTGTCTATCGGGCACTACACCTAACAATCTCCCACTTGCCCGTAAAGACAAGCAACAATTGTTTTTAGAGCACACCCTATTACATTTATCTATCTACTACATATTTCTCACACTTGCTCTAAAACATATGAGACATGTCTCTCACTCCCATAGTCTCCAAGTGCTTGTCGAAGACATTAGATGCCAGCGTCTTGGTGAACGGATCAGCTAGGTTGTCGGCCGACGCGATCTTTTTGACCAAAATGTCGCCCATATGCACAATCTCTCTGATCAAATGGTACTTTCTCTCTATATGCTGTGATCTCTTGCGACTTCGCGGTTCCTTGGAATTCGACACAGCTCCATTGTTGTCACAATAAAGTGGTATTGGATCATTTATATCCAGAATTACTTCCAAATCACCAAGAAACTTTTTGAGCCATACCGCTTCCTTAGCTACCTCAGAGGCCGCTATATACTTGGCTTCCATAGTTGAATCCGCAATGCTGGGTTGCTTTACGCTTCTCCACACTACGGCTCCACCTCCAAGAGTAAACACTGAGCCTGAGATCGACTTACGATCATCCTTATCCGACTGAAAGTCAGAATCAGTGTAGCCTACGATATTCAGGTCCGCACCTGAATACACAAGCATATAATTCCTCATTCTCTTAAGATACTTGAGGATATTTCTTTACTGCTGTCTAGTGCTCCATGCCTGGATTTGACTGAAAATGACTGACCAATCCCACGCCGTAGCAGATGTCCGGTCTCGTACACTACATTACATACATCAGACTTCCAACTGCAGATGCGTAAGGAATACGTCCCATGCTCTCTTGTTCCTCAGGTGTTTGAGCACACAGTTTCTTCGAGAGAGCTATGCTATGATGGGTTGGTAGGAAACCCTTCTTTGCATTTTGCATACTATAACGCAACATCATTTTATCAATGTAAGATGCCTGGGACAAAGCCAACATTTTGTTCTTCCGATTCCAAATGAGCTGGATCCCTAGAACATAGCTTGCATCTCCTAAATCTTTCATTTGGAAATGCGTGGCTAACCAACTTTTAACATCAGACAACATCCCCTTTTTGTTTCCAATTAGCAGGATGTCATCAACATATAACACTAAGAATGCCACCTTTTCCTTAACAACGCCTTGTATACACAAGGCTCATCAAGATTTTGTTCGAAACCATAAGACTTGATGGTTTCATCAAATCTGTGGTTCCAAGACCGAGATGCTTGCTTTAACCCATAAATGGATTTGAGCAACTTGCACACTTTGTGCTCTTAGCCTTTCTCAATGAAACCCTCTAGTTGCTGCTTATATATTTCCTCGTCAAGATAGCCATTCAGAAAGGCCGTCTTAACATCCATCTGCCAGATTTCATAATCTAGGCTTGTAGCAATCAAAAGAAGAATACGAATGGACTTTAGCATGGCCACAGGCGAGAAAGTCTCCTCATAGTCGACTCCCTCTCTCTAGGTGTAACCCTTTGCCACTAGCCTAGCTTTGAAGGTTTCAACCTTCCCATCCACGCCCCTCTTTCTCTTGTAGATCCATTTACTGCCTATGGGCCGTACACCCTCAGGGCAATCCACAAGTTTCCAGACTGAGTTAGAGTGCATAGTCTCCATTTCTTGGTTCATTGCATCAATCTATTTATCCTTGTCAGATTCATCCATAGCCCTCCAAAAGGACAGTGGATCATCCTCCACTCCATCAGAGACGGCAATATTTGCCTCCTCTTGCATGCCGTACCGAGTAGGTGGACGAACCACCCTATCGGTACGTCTGAGCGGTTTAGGATTCTATGGATCAACTGTTGCGTTATTAGTGTTATTTGTGACACGAGGTGTCACCAGTGGTCTGACCGTGTCAGAAAATAACTCCTCGAGTACTATTTTACTTCGAGGTTTGAAGTCTGTCATGTATTGATCCTCAAGAAATGTGGCACTAGTCGAGACTATCACCTTGTTGTCTTCCAGATCATAAAACAAACCTCCTCTCGTTCCTTTAGGATAGCCCACAAACAGACATACTTTCGTACGTGCTTGCAATTTGCTAGTCTTGTCTTCCAGCACATGTGCAGGACATCCCCAGATACAGTAATGGTGTAGAATAGGTTTACGTCCATTCCATAACTCAATAGGTGTCTTTTCGACAGACATTGATGGAACGACATTTAATATGTCGACCACTGTTTGTAAAGCATATCCCTAAAAGGAAATTGGCAGTAATGCGTAGCTCATCATTGACCTGACAATGTCAATCATTGTTCTGTTTCTCCTCTCAGCAACTCCATTTTGCTGAGGTGTTCTGGGTGCGGAACGCCGAGAACAGATCCGATGTTCCAAGAGGTAATCAGTGAAGTCAGTATCCAAGTACTCGCCTCCTAGATCAGAACGAAGGCACTTTAATGATTTACCCAGTTGCCTTTTAGCCTCTGCCTGGAATTCCTTAAACTTACTAAACGCTTCGGACTTCCTATGCATAAGATAAACATATCCATATCTCGAGTAGTCATTGAAGAAAGTCACAAAATACTTGAAACCACCTCTAGCCTGCATATTCATCGGACCAAACAAGTCTGAATGTACTAATTCCAAAGGTTCTTTGGCTCTATTTCCCTTTGATGAGAAGGGTCGTTTAGTCATTTTTCCCTCCAGGCAAGATTCACAGACTGGGAGTGTGTCAACTGATAACTCACTCAAGGGACCACCCTTGGCCAGTCTTTTGATTCTTTCCATGGAAATATGATCAAGTCTTAGATGCCAAAGGTATGTTTTATCATGGTGAGAAACTTTCTGTCTTTTAACAGATTTCTGATATTCTACTTTAAACATTTCAGTGTTAAGCAGTGGAGTTGCTATCGGTTTAATAAAATACAATCCGTTTTCCAAAATTGCAGAACAAATATCACGACCATTTCTGGAAATGAAAATTTTATTACGATCAAAAGAAAGAGAATACGATTGGTCTTGCAACATTGAAACTGAAATTAAATTTCTACGGAAATTTTGAACAAAATAAACATGGTTTAAAACCCAGAATTTATTGCCAAAACATAAACTAACTACTCCCACTCCTCTAGCTGAAACCACTGCATTGTTGCCAACTCTCATCGTCAGCGTGCCTTCCTCTAGCTCCTGATACGAACTAAGGATCTGGAAAAGAAGAACAAACATGGTTAGTAGCTCCAGAATCTAGTATCCAAGTTGATACATTTTCAGCTACTGCATAGGATTCCAAGACTAGTAATTTAGAATTACCTGTCTTATCCTTTCTCTTGTTGTTAAGGCATTTCCCTTCCTTAGCCTCTTTGAGGTAGTCTGGACAATGGCGCCTCCAACGTCCTACCTCATGGCAGTGGAAACATTTCCCCTTGGGCTTGGAAGTTGCATGTTTAGCCTTCTTCTTCATTGGCTTTGCACGATTTTCTTCACGTTTTGGCTGTTTTGACTGCTTTGCCTGTTTTTCCTTGGGCTTATTCTTGACTCCAGAGCTCGATGCCTTAGCTTCGGCTATGTGGGCCTTGGCCTTTACTTCCCCTTCTCGGCTTCTCCCGGAAGAGATAGCTGTTAGTAATATTGTCCGCAACGGAAGCGATTTATGGATCTAGATCTATATAATATGCGTAATAAAACAACTAGATCTATTCTACAAGGGGATGTAGATCATACCTCTTGAATCTCTAAATTCAAGTTGAAGAACCGCAAAGGATGAATGTGAAGATGTGAAGAGCACCACGATCTTCCGATCGTGTGATCCAAGCAACTCCCGGTGGAAGGAAATCCTCGTCTCGAATCCTTCCGATATGCTACCCGGAAAAATCTCAAGATTTCTCCCCAAAACCCCTTGGCCGAATTTTTTCCTCTTCTTCTCTAAGAAAGTCGAAATTATGTGTGTGTTAAGGCAGGAGAACTCTCTTTATATAGGAGAGTAATCCTTGTCCTCCAAGGATTAAATAATCAAGAGATAATTATTACATTAATCCTTTTTCCAAATAAAAGATAAATAAAATAATTATCCCAAACAAATTAGGATAAATCATATTATTATCTAATATTTCATGAATTATCATTTAACAAATAAAAGATAAATCACACATTAAATAATTATCCAAGAAAAACCAATTTTCCAATAATTAAATAATAACACAAAATGCATGCGCACCTTTCTTTCAAAGTAAGGTCCACGCACCTTTTTAATATATTTGACCAAAAAAGGTCAACACACCAATTTTAAGAGTCCACTTAAAAATGTCTTTTTAAGTGTATTTAATTATTTAGCCCAACTATTTTAATAGTCCACTAAACAATTAATTCACATATCGTTTTAATAAAGTCCAACAAGAACTAAATTAATATTATTAGGATTCGACGTCCGAGAATAGCTATGCTATATTAGGAGGCACGTCGGGGACCATGGACTAATAATCGTGACTCCGATAAATCAAATAAATAATTATAGAATAATTATATTCGATAAATCAATCACAGGAATATGCCACCATAATCCCGTGATCGCACTCCTCCGATTATAAGATTATATTTATCTCTCTCGAGAGAATAATAAGCGTCCATTGATATAATCATTACATATGGATTAATCCTCCATAGATTATTCATTCTAAATCGGGAAGTTACCGTTAACCCTTTTTAGAATCTCCTATCCTTATTTACCATTAACCCCCTAGTGATCAATTAATTCATACAACTCACCGGTAGCTAATCGGTGTAATATGAACTAAATCACGATCGATCGGTTTCTAGGATTAACAAATAAAAGGCTAATCTATCTACTTCCATAAATGGAAGGATGGATTCGTATCTGTGATAACACGGACTACTCACTCAATCCGATTACAATGCCAAGATGGGGTAATTCGGACCACGGACTCGGTGTAATCCTTAACCGTCAAGTCAAACTTCATAATCGATTCAAGCGGTTGATGCGTGATCACCTCAGGATTAAGATATATCCATAAATATGATCATCCATTGATTCGATAAGACTTCTCGATTCACGGAATTATATCGTGAACTCTAATCAAATCGGTCCAATACTATATGATATATCTATCATATATAAATACCCCATTAGGTTCTCTTAACCGAAAGTCCGGATAAGACAATCACACCTATTGTGTTCTGGGCGCATTAATAGCACGTTAAGGGAGAGACCCGATACTCTCGATTAACTTCACTACGGGCTAATTGTATTTTAAGTACATCTTCACTAACTCAATCCTCCTGTGTATATACCATACAATTGAGTTAAGTGATTACATAAACGATATACTTTAGGGTTTTTACGTAGTGTAAATACTATTGTCACATCGGTGAATATGAGAATAATAAATATGAATAATAACATCATTTCATTTATTAAATAAAACAATTACAAAATTGTCTTTCGGGCATCACACCTAACAATCTCCCACTTGCACGAAAGCATGTGATTAATTGTTTTAGAGCACACCCTATTATTTAAAATACAACAAACTATCACTCCCACTTGCTCTAAAGCAAATGAGACATGTCTCTAATACCTATAGTCTCCAAGTGTCGACTAAAAGCTTCAATCGACAAATGTCTTGGTGAATGGATCGGCAGGATTATCGGCGGAGGCGATTTTCTTGTGAAATGTCCCCTCTATCGACAAAATCGTTGATCACCCAGTATTTTCTCTCTATATGCTTCGACTTAATTGTGCTTTCGAGGTTCTCTAGAGTTGGCAATGGCCCCATTGTTATCACAATAGAGAGTAATAGGATCTTAGCATTCGGGACAACGCCTAATCCGATGAACTTTCTTAACTAAAGCGCTTCTTTAGTCGCCTCCGAGGCCGCTATGAACTCGGCTTCCATTGTTGAATCGGGTGTCTTTGGATTGCTTTTGGCTTCTCCATTCTCTTGCACCGCCACCAAGCGTAAACACTTGAACAGAGGTAGATTTAGAATCATCTCTGTCTGTGAAAATTAGAATCGGTGTACCCCGCTAGCTCCAAACTCCCACTCGAATAAGCGAGCATATAATTTACGGTTCTCTTCAAATATTTGCTTGAGATTCTTTCTCTCTTTGTCCAAAGGCTGGTTGCCCTGGATTTGTGAAAAACGGGTGACTAATCCAACGCCGTAACAAATGTCAGTCTCGTACACCTCATAGCATACATAAGACTACCAACGGCCGAGGCATATGGCACTCTTCCCATAGCTTTGACCTCTTGGGGTTTGAGGCCCCACGAGACTTAGATAGGTAAACGCCGTGACGGGTTGGTAGAAAACCCTTCTTTGCGTTCTCCATATCAAGCGTGCCAAAGCACCTTATCTATATAAGTTGCTTGGGGACAGAGCTAACATCCTGTTCTTACGATCCCTTATAATTTGGATCCCTAGAACATAACTCGCTTCTCCCAAATCTTTCATTTGGAATTGCGTGGTCAACCAACTTTTCACGTCGGACATCATCCCCTTATCGCTTTGCCAATTAGGAGTATGTCATCAACGTACAACACTAGAAATACAACACTATCTTTGATAACCTTCTTGTACACACAAGATTCAGCAAAGTGTTGTTGAAATCATAAGACTTGATCGTGTGATCGAATCTATGATACCAGAAGCGAGATGCTTGCTTCAACCCATAAATGGATCTCGAGCAACTTGCACACCATGTGCTCTCGACCTTCTTCAATGAATCCCTACGGTTTCTTTGCATATAGATTTCCTCGTCAAGAAAGCCGTTGAGAAACGCTTATTTGTCTTAACATCCATTTGCCGATTTCATAATCGGACATGCAAAGCAATCGAAAGGAGGATGCGGATGGTTTTCATCATGGCCACAGGTGAGAAGGTTTCCTCGTAGTCTATACCCCTCTCATTGTGTGTAACCTTTGGCTACCGGCCGTGCTTTGAAGGTTTCAACCTTCCCATCTACTCTCTCTCTTTCGCTTGTAGAGCCATTTACATCCAATGGGCCTTTCACCCGAGGAAGTTCTACAAGTTTCAGGTCGAGTTAGAGTACATAGACTCCATCTCTTGATTCATTGCGTCAATCCATTTATCCTTATCGTGATCCAAGAAGGCCTTCTTATAGGTCGGAGGATCATCTTCCACCCATCGAGGCGACTACGTTTGCCTCTAAATCCATGCCGTACCGAGGCGGTGGCGAACCACTCTCGCAGTGACGCGTGCGGGTGGAACAGGAATGTCGGAAGTATTGTTGTATTATTAGTGTTGTTTACGGGAACATCGGCATCCACAATAGGCCTGATGTCATCGGAGAGTAATTCCTCTAGTACAATTGTACCGAGGTGCGTGGTCTTTCATATAACTTTCCTCCAAAAGCGTAGCGTTAGTCGAGACTAGCACTTTGTTATCTTCCGGATCGTAAAATAGACCACCACGTGTACCTTTTGCATAGCCTACAAACAAACATACTTTTCGTGCGTGATTGTAGCTTGGTAGTCTTGTCCATCAAAGACGTGTGCGGGACAACCCCATATCGCGAAGTAGCGAAGGCTTTCGCGATGTTCGGACCACATCTCAATGGGTGTCTTTTCGAAGCCAGACTTTGACGGGCATCGCATTCAAAATGTAGACCGGCTGCTTCTAAAGCATAACCCCAAAAGGATATAGGTAGTGAGGCGTAGCTCATCATTGATCTAACCATGTTAATCAATGTCTGTTTTCTCTCAAAGCAACTCCGTTTCTTTGAGGTGTCCTAAGCGCGCTGACGTTGGAAACAAATTCCTTTTCAGCCAAGTAGTCAATGAACTCGAAGATCTAAATACTCACCTCCCACGATCCGAGCGGAGGCATTTCAATGACTTGCCTAGTTGCCTTTCGCTTACGCTTGGAACTCCTTGAACTTTCCAAAAGCCTCGGACTTTCTATGCGTGAGATAAACATAACCGAATCTCGAGTAATCATCAATGAAAGTCACAAAGTACTCGTATCCGCCTCTAGCTTGTACGTTCATCGGACCACAAAGGTCAGAATGCACTAAGTCTAGAGTTTCTGTGGCTCTATTACCCTTTGATGAGAAGGGACGCTTAGTCATTTTTCCCTCCAGGCAACACTCGCAGAGGCAGCGGTGTGTCAACAGATGACTCACCTAAGGCATTAACCTTTTCAAGTCTTTTGAGTCTTTCCAAGGAAATATGGCCAAGCCTTAGATGCCACAAGTATGTTTTATCTTCTTTTACTTGAGAAACTTTACGCTTTTGCGAGATCTTTGATGAGCGATTTTAAACATTTCGAGTATTAAGTAGGGAGCTTTATGTGGTCTTACAAAATATAAACCATTTTCATTTATAGTTGAACACAATTCAAAGCCATTCTTTGAAATAACAAATTCACCATTCAAACTTGAAGCAGAAAATGATTGTTCAACTAAGGCGAGAATAAGAAATCAAATTTCTCTGAAATTGGGAATAAAATAAACATTGTCTAAATGTAAAATTCTATTATTAAAATGCAAGTCCACAGCTCCCCACTTGCTTTAGCCGAAATGGCGCCCAGTGCCTACTCGCATCACTTGAGAACCCCTCTTCCGACTCTCATGCGAACTAAGAATGCAATGAAGAACATACATGGTTAGTAGCTCCAGTATCAAGTATCCAAGTGGACACATCTTTAGCTACATTAAAAGATTCCAAGAATAGTAATTCCAAATTACCTTTCTTATCTTCCCAATGACGACCTTGACTTTGCCATCTTTCACATCACGAAGGTATTCGGGACAATGGCGTCGCCAATGTCCTACCTCCTTACTGATAAAAGCATTTGCCCTTAGGCTTGGACAAATCAACTTTCTTGGCAGCCTTTTTCTTCATTGGCTTGGAGCACGGGTGCAACACTACCCTTCTTCTTCGGTTTCGCCTTAGGCTTGTTTGATGACCTGGGCCGGCCATATTGGCTTCGACTTTCTTATCCCCTACTTGGACCTTATCTTTCGATAGCAGGCCCTCGTAGATAGTCGTTCATTCAAACATCTGTGTCATGGTCAATTCATATTTGCCCATGAGATCATCGAGTTTTGAGCGGGATAAACTCGAGGAGTCAACGATTCCAAAATCATTGATACTTGAGTTGCTTCATCGAACTTTGATCCATGAATACCGGCGTCATTAAAATGGCGATCATATTCGAACATGACCATTCAACGCTTGACCTTTCTTCAATTTCGTGTTGACGGCCAACCTGATGGCATCGTGTCTTGCTTGGTTGCTAGGTGATCCAAACATCGTAGTAAGTTTCGCATGATTTCTCCTGCCAGACTCAAACTCTTCAATCTGGGTCCTAATAACCTCCGACTTTGCCGCCAGGATGATCCCACGAGCCCGGTTATCTCGCTTCGATCCAGCGATTCTGTTTGTTCGATCTCGACTTTACCAGGTTTTGGATCGCCGGCGTAGGGCATTTGAAGTAAGTACATGTTGCACATTCTCATACGTGAGCACCACGTTTAAGTTACTCTTCCATTTCTTAAAGTTGTTTCCCGTTAATTTTTTGACAATGAAGGAGAAATTTGAGCGGACATTTTCTTTGAAAATAAAATGACATGTATTAATTCAAGTTTAACACTACTATATTAAATTTTAGGAATTGTAAACTAAAAAATAAGTCTACTCTACCATTCCAAGGTTTTAACCTCGCATCTCGATGCCGCCTTAGGGTAGGTCAAAGAGATGACGGTTAAATCGAGACAATCTCATCAATGAATAACTTGTGAGAATCAAACATCCCACGGAATCGAACATCCCTTTATTCATTGACTACCTTCCTTTTTTAGCCTAGATATTATCAATAATACCCATGATGAGTGTGACCTACTATATCGGTTCTCTTAGGTACGCCCCGAGTATGCCGTCTTAGGATAGGTCAGTGACCCGACGAGTACCCAGAAAACCTATCCTTTCGGAGACCAAGCCATGAATGTTGATAGGGGCGAACACCATCCTTAGGGGGCGAAATCAAAGCGCCTCGGCGTCACCCTTCTCTCTCACTTACTTGTATCTATAGTAGAGGCCGTGGGGTTGGCTGTCGCCTCCCCCGCTCCCACTCAATAATTTGGAAGTGGTTGTGGGTTAACTAACCACGTCTTTTTGATGTTATCATAAAAGCTCATCAAATCAAGGATTCCGAATGGTGTCGGTAACGTAGGCAAGCCTACCCGTCCTATTCGTTGGAACATATGTGACAGTCGGACGAAGTCGGGTCAAGAGAGCCCTATTGAGATTAGAAGGAATCACCCCTCCGCTCTCGGTTTTGGCTTAGTCTTGCCGGACCCCCGTGCATACATCACACTAGGAGGGTTAAGTCGTTCGAGCGAAGCTCAATTGACCACCCAACCTATAAGCGAACCGTTTTTATCCAAGATTTTTTGTTCTTTTACCATCATTCAATCTCGTAGACACTACGAATCGAAAACGTGATCTCGTTTGAGCTTTAAGGTGGTTCACCGAGAACACACACCGAAAGGCTAACGATTTCATAACCCGTCCTCGGATCTTTAATTAGTTACTAAATTAAATTAATTACCACATATTAATTAAATTTCAACTAATTACACGAGTTTGTATACATGCCTATTTTAATTACCAAAATTAAAATTCTACATGTATGCATGGAGTGGATTTATGATATGATGCATGTCATGGCAATTCCGATTTTATATCTATTTTATGATCGAACACATAAAAAATAAATTGCGGAAATTTAAACACCGAGATGGATTGTTGGTACCCCCGTAACTAATCTATCCTAGGAAAAATAAATTACAATCTTCTTGTCTTCGAGTCTTGATCTTCGAATCTTGAACTCGAACCGCCGGAACACGAACCACGAACACCCGAGAGGAGAAAAGGTCTTTTTAATTAAATAAATCCAATTTATTTTAATTATTCATATATTTAATTTTATTATGTTACATGCGGCTGCTTTTAATTTATTTTCCAAAAAATAAATTTTTTTTTTTTCTTCATGCGGCAGTTGAAAGATCATAAAAAAAATAAAAATTAGGTCACATTAAAAAGTTTCATGCAGCCGCAACAAAAAATAAACCCTAGCCGCATATATTTATTAAACAGGACTTTTAGTGACGCTTTTCAGCGTCGCAGAAAGTCCTGTAGCAGATTTTTAATAAAATTCATCCGTTTCTCCTCGTTCATACCTTGGGTTTCGTCTTGATCTTCAATTTTTCAGCAAGATCTTCATCTTTTCCAGCCCGGATAATCAAAATAACAATAAAAGATGCTACTTTTTACATAAATTTCGAAAAGAAAGACATAAAAAAAAATACAATTCCTATGCTCAATTGTTGCTAAACAAAGGAGCTACAATAGTTCTAACGAGTAAACAGTACCAACCCCAATCCATCTCTTCAACCAAGACATTCATAACATAAAAAAAATAAATAACATGCGTCGGCCCTATCTTTAAAAAAAAAAAATTGGGACAAAAAATCTACATGTTTTACCACTCCTAGATCTAATATTTTATACGTATAAATATAGATCACCATGGTCTCTGATACCACTGTTAGTAATATTGTCCGCAACGGAAGCGATTTATGGATCTAGATCTATATAATATGCGTAATAAAACAACTAGATCTATTCTACAAGGGGGATGTAGATCATACCTCTTGAATCTCTAAATTCAAGTTGAAGAACCGCAAAGGATGAATGTGAAGATGTGAAGAGCACCACAGTCTTCCGATCGTGTGATCCAAGCAACTCCCGGTGGAAGGAAATCCTCGTCTCGAATCCTTCCGATATGCTACCCGGAAAAATCTCCAAGATTTCTCCCCAAAACCCCTTGGCGAATTTTTCTCTTCTTTCTCTAAGAAAGTCGAAATTATGTGTGTGTTAAGGCTTGGGAGAACTCTCTTTATATAGGAGAGTAATCCTTGTCCTCCAAGGATTAAATAATCAAGAGATAATTATTACATTAATCCTTTTTCCAAATAAAAGATAAATAAAATAATTATCCCAAACAAATTAGGATAAATCATATTATTATCTAATATTTCATGAATTATCATTTAACAAATAAAAGATAAATCACACATTAAATAATTATCCAAGAAAAACCAATTTTCCAATAATTAAATAATAACACAAAATGCATGCGCACCTTTCTTTCAAAGTAAGGTCCACGCACCTTTTAATATATTTGACCAAAAAGGTCAACACACCAATTTGAAGTAGAGTAATTACGTAAAATGTCTTTTCCAGTGTATTTAATTATTTAGCCCAACTATTTTAATAGTCCACTAAACAATTAATTCACATATCGTTTTAATAAAGTCCAACAAGAACTAAATTAATATTATTAGGATTCGACGTCCGAGAATAGCTATCTTTATATTAGGAAGCACGTCGGGGACCATGGACTAATAATCGTGGCTCCGATAAATCAAATAAATAATTATAGAATAATTATATTCGATAAATCAATCACAGGAATATGCCACCATAATCCCGTGACTGCACTCCTCCGATTATAAGATTATATTTATCTCTCACGAGAATAATAATAAGCGTCAATTGATATAATCATTACATATGGATTAATCCTCCATGATTATTCATTCTAAATCGGGAAGTTACCGTTAACCCTTTTTAGAACCTCTTATCCTTATTTACCATTAACCCCTAGTGATCAATTAATTCATACAACTCACCTTTGGTAGCTAATCGGTGTAATATGAACTCGCACGATCGATCGGTTTCTAGGATTAACAAATAAAAGGAATCGTCTATCTACTTCCATAAATGGAAGGAATGGATTCGTATCGTGATAACACGGACTACTCACTCAATCGATACAATGCCAAGATGGGGTAATTCGGACCACGGACTCAGTGTAATCCTTAACCGTCAAGTCAAACTTCACATGCGATTCAAGCGGTTGATCGTGATCACCTCGAGATTAAGATATATCCATAAATATGATCATCCATTGATTCGATAAGACTTCGATTACGGAATTATATCGTGAACTCTAATCAAATCGGTCCAAATTACTATATGATATATCTATCATATATAAATGCCCCATTAGGTTCTCTTAACCGAAAGTCCGGATAAGACAATCACACCTATTGTGTTCGGGCGCATTAATAGCACGTTAAGGAGAGACCCGATACTCTCGATTAACTTCACTACGGGCTAATTGTATTTTAAGTACATCTTCACTAACTCAATCCTCCTGTGTATATACCCGTACAAAGTTAAGTGATTACATAAACGATATACTTTAGGGTTTTCGTAGTGTAAATACTATTGTCACATCGGTGAATATGAGAATAATAAATATGAATAATAACATCATTTCATTTATTAAATAAAACAATTACAAAATTGTCTTTCGGGCATCACACCTAACAATAGCTTCGAACACTTGCAGTTCATTAATCAACTGTTTTAGATCAAATTTGAGTTTGTTCATGACATAGTTACTCTTGAACTGGAGGAACTCGGTGTAAGTGATTCTAAGATCATACTCACTTCATTTGCATCATCAAAACTAGAGCCATGAGTCTCAACATCAAAGAAAGTAGTTAATCATGTTCATCACATGACCGATTATCGATCGACCTTTCCTCATTTTGGCATTTATGGCCAACTTGATGGCCTCATGTCTTGCTTGATCAGATGGGGCACCAAACATGGAAATAAGAGAGTCCATGATTTATCGCGCACTCTCTATGTTCTCATGCTTGGTCCTTATGATCTCCGACATGGACGCTAGCATGATGCCACGAGCCTTATTGTTTGCCTCTACCCATCGCTTATGGTCATCACGTATAGCTCTTGAAGTGTTCATGGGAGGAGTCGGCGGACAAGCCTCAGACATGACAAACTTAACGTTTTCGAAGATGAGCACAACGTTCATGTTACTTTTCCACTTGTTAAAGTTGTTACCTATCAATTTTTCATTCAGCAGACTAGTTACTTGAGAAGACATTATGCTGTAGAATAAAATGACAGAATGCATGTAGTTTATCCTACCATTCCAAGGATTTAATCTCACACCTACTGTGCCGCCGTAGGGTAGGTCAAAGAGGCGACGATTAAATTGAGACAATCTCTATCAACAAAAAACAAGAATCGGACATCTTTACTTAATTGATGATTACCTTCCTTTTTCAGCCAAGATATTTCCGAAAAATATCCTTGTGAGTGTGACCTACTGTTTTAGATTTTTTAAGTACGCCCCGAGTATGCCGCCGTAGGGTAGGTCAGTGACCCGACGAGTACTCAAAATCTTATCCTTTCGGAGACCAAGCCTTGAATTTTGATAGCGGTGAAAGCCATCCATAGGGGGCCGAAATCAAAGCGGCACGAGGCATCACCATTCTCTCACGCGCTTGTGTCAACAGTAGAGGCCGTGGGGTCGGTTGTCACCTTCCCCGCTCCCACTCGTTATTCTGAAAATTAGGTAGTCTCGTTTAGGATTTTAGAATTTTATGATAATCCAAAACAATAGATCATGAATATTTAAGTTAATCCTCTCACTAGTTCATCGGTTCTAAATACCGTCTAACTAGTGTTACTATATCCACGATCCTCCAATTGTACGGATTAAAATTCTTTTTGTGTAGACACTACGCAAATAAAATTCACAAAGAATTTTATTATCCTAAATTGTAACGATAAAATTTCTGGGATTGTTGAATTTTTCGAATAGATCGTAAAACAATAAATCATGAAAAGCAACCACCATTGAGCAAGTTCTTGTACGACTGTTGGATGAATCGGGCTAATGTTGCCCCATTGAGCCTCAGCTCGCCGGATAGCTTGACCTTGCCGGACCCCCGACACTAACGTCGCACTTGGACAAGTCGAGTCGAGCCGAAGCCCTGTTGACCGCCCGAACCCCTTTTTCGAACCTTTTGCTTAATTGGTGTCCAACTTTTCCGGATTTTCCAACTTTCGATTATCAAAATTCAAAATTTATGTAGAACTACATAACCTAAACCCCGTAGGATTTGTCATCCCAAATTAAGTTTATCAAGTGAATTTTATATCCCGATAAAATTCCGTTCGATTTTAATTAATTTAATTAATTACCTATATTAATTACGTGTTCATACATGTCTAATTAATGTCAATATTAATTATCTACATGTATGCATATGCTAGGAGTGAAATTCATGAATATGATGCATGTCATGGCATGGTTATTTTACATAAATTATCAAACATGAAAATAAATACGTAAAAGTAAACCATTGAGATGGACCGTTGGTACCTCGTATCTAATCTATTTAAACTAAGAAAAGCCAAAAAAATTAAATACGTATACAGAAACTTCCTTGATCTTGGGGAAAAATTGATAAATTTTTTGATTCCTTTCCCTTTGATGTACTTCAGCCGCCGCCTTTTCTTTTCTTCTTTTCTGTTTTTCACGTACAGACCACTTTGAACAGCGCCTCTTTGCTTTTTGTTGCCGCGCCGCTTATTCTTTCCATTGAGACGGATCCGTAAGAAAGAAAAAACTATTACTATAAAATTTAAATTGCAAAAAATAAAGGGGGTCTATTTGGGGCCCTTATTTACTACTTCGCACTCCACTTACTACTGTACTATAAAAAATTACTGGCACACATGATTTTTATATAGGAAGTCGATCACACTGGTGTTGTTCCTTGTGGAACACCAACGCTACCACGTTGACGCTGATGTGGTGGCGCTCCCTATATAAAAAGTGTTAAATCTTAGAACGTCCATCCATGATTTTTCATTCGGTGTTTTAGTGACATACCAACGGCGTCGGTGACACCGACGTTGGTATGCCACTAGGAACACCAAATGATGTGACGCTTTTTTTCACCCGAAAAAATATTCATTAATGTGGTGCAAGTAGTAGTAAAAATAAGTCAAATAGAACCCACCAAAATAAATTACATATTTCTTATACTCGTATAATACTAATTATACAAGTTTACAATAGATCTAACGGTAAACAAGTACCAACTCTAATCCATCTTGTCAACCACAATTTATAATCACATAAATGTAAACAAAAAATGCAATCATATATGCAATTCCACTCATAATTTAATTAATTATTCTTTCGATATCGTGAAGTTTAACCTGGCTCTGCTACCACATGCTAGGAGTAATAGCACCGATCGAGACACTCGATATTCGCACAGCGGAAACTTATGCTATTTACGATATGAAACATAACTAATTAATCCTACGAGAAGGTTGTAGATTTACCTTATCGGAGCGGAATAGATATTCGATCAAAGGGAGATGCCGTAGTCTTCTGGATTGTATCTCCAAGCGACGACCGGTGGATGTCGATCCTCGTTGAAGAACCTCATTGAATATGCTTGCAAGAAAAAACCTAAGTTTTTCTTCTCTCAATGACTAGAACAAGAAACTAATTTTTCTCACATTTATTTGATAAGTGGCGCAGAAAGTGTTGTATATTGTGCTAGAAGGAACTCTCTTTATATAGGAAAATAACTAATCAAGAGAGTTATCCTTTTCACACCACAAAAACCTATTCCTATAAGAAAGAGATATTTTAGCTACAAAATAAGAGATAATTCCCAAAAAATCAATCTCTTAATTTTCCATTAATTATCCAACAAATAGATAATTAATTAAATACACAAATGAGATAATCTAGGAAAATTTCTTCTCCCAATTTATCCTCAAATGTGGCGCCAATAATGTCATTGAACTTAATAGAAAATGTCTTTTCTATTTTACATAGTATTTACTAAATAAATAATATTACATATTCAAAAAATAGACCAACTATTTAATTTATTTTCGAGGTTCCATAAAACGAGAAAACACTCGTGTGTTAGGAGCCAACCCGGGGACCATGGACCTATAACCAGTAAATACAATAAATTAAATAAAATATTTATCGAACAGAATATTTCTACTTAACTTATTAATTCCGGAATTATGCCACCATAAATCCGAAACTGAACTCTATCGATTATAGATATAACTTATTCTCAAAACGCCGAGTCGAGTCGATAAGTGTCCATTGATATAATCATTTCATATAAACTAACCCTTCATAGACTATCCGTAATGAAGTAGGCTTATTTCCGTAAACCTTCTTCAATACATCTTATCCTTATTTACCATCAACCCACTAGTGATCAATTAGTTCATAACCAATACGAACTTGGCCGATCGATCAGTTTCTAGGACCAACAAATAAGAGGATTGTCTTTCTACTTTCCGCGGGAAGGAATGGATTCCATATCTGTGAGACACACACTTCTCACCCATTCCAGAATAGTGCCAACGTGAAAGTGATTCGGACTGCGCCTCTTAGAGATCCTTAACGAACACATCAAACCCTATCCTGAAACAAGTAGGAGTCTGTAATCACTTCAGGATTAAGGTTAATCCATATAAGATCATCTTGTGATTTAATAAGATTTCTCAATCACGGAATTATATGAGAAACTCATATTAAATCGGTCCAGTCCTATATGACTCTCATCGTATATAAATGACCCACTTAGACAACCAATGTCGACGGTCTGGATAAGACGGTCACACCATAAAGTGTTCTGGGTACATTAATGGTGGTTTAATCAATAGACCCCATACTTTGATTAAGTTCGTCACGGACTAATAGTTCAAGTGCATAACCATAAACTTAATCATCATGTGTGACACAAACTAAGTTATATGGCTACATATGATACGACTTGGGGTTTTCAGCAGTGTATTAAATATAAGCACAAAGCAAATAATAAGATGAAATAAAATCTGTCATTTATTAAATAAAAACAATTACATAAATTGTCTATTCGGCACTACAACTAATAGGTCCATGATGATCAGCCTCATGAAGAGGACACTGGGATGTTGGATACATCCAATCCAGCCCCTATATTTCCTTTGGATGATCTATTCCCGGATGATAATGGTGGAAAACCGGCGCACACTTTTGTTGATCCTTTTGTGGCGCATGTTGTTTGTTCCCAATTAAATTGCTATGACTACGTTGCTACCACTACGAGCTTCATGTACATCTATATCTAGCCAGTAGATTGTTCTTATGTTCCGTTGAGGAAGCATAGATCACCATTTACACCTGCTATTGCTTTGGAATCGTATTTGATCCTGGTATACCATTGATGATTCTTGAGGGTTGTTCATGCTTTGTACATGATGCTGAATACTACGACATCCTTTTGATTCGAGGACGAATCTCCAACCGGGAGGGAATGATGTGATCCTAGGCAAGATTAATGGTGGTTTTCAAGGGAAAAAAAGAAGAAAAATAAATAGAGTGAAATAAGCTGGCATTATATCCATATTGCAAATTTGACAGATTTTCTTAGAATTTTTTTATTATTTATCTCTTTTATTTGGAGTAGTTTATTTCTTTTATTCCAGCCTTTAAAAGGGCATCATATGTAACTTTTATAGATAGTTAAATTTTGAGTGAAATATTTTTATTTGAGTTCTTCTTGAACTTGTGAGTACTCTTTAGTAGAGTATTCAAACCCGAACTTATCAAGGTCATGAGCATACCATTGGAAGGAACAGAGGGGGGCGGAATAGAGGCATCAAAATGAGCTCACAACTCGAAATGGGAAATTGTTAGCGCGGAAGGAAAGGATCCTTGAGAAGCATGCTCGTGCATTCGTGTAGGAGTATAAAAACGAAACTACAGTTAAAATACAAGCGCTTCGGGATAGATGGAAGAAGGAAGATGAACTTTTTTGGAAGAATTATTGGGCGGATGATGTCAAACGGAGGACTGAACGTAAGAAAGCACAAGAATTAGTCGAAGAGAAAAATGAAGAGGTTGTTAGTATTCGTGAGGAGGAGTTGAAAGAGGAGGAAGGTGAGAGTGTGGTGGAGGTGTCTGTGCCTAAATTTGTTGATGAGAAAGTAGAGGTGTATGAGGTGTCTATTACGGAGAAAGAACGCGCGGAGTTGTTTTTGGTTGAGACAAAAGAAGATGCTATGGTCCTCAATTCTTGTTATATTTTTGTCAAATCTTCTTTGCAGGTTCATGATGATCAGCCTCATGAAGAGGACACCGGGCTGTTGGATACATCCAATCCAGCCCCTATATTTCCTTTGGATGATCTATCCCCGGTTGATAATGGTGGAAAACCGGCGCACACTTTTGTTGATCCTTTTGTGGCGCATGTTGTTGTTTGTTCCCAATTAAATTGCTATGACTACGTTGCTACCATTACGAGCTTCATGTACATCTATATCCAACCAAGAGATTTTTCTTATGTTCCGTTGAGGAAGCATATATCACCATTTACACCTGCTATTGCTTTGGAATTGTATTTATGCCTTGTATTTGATCCCGGTATACTATTGATAATTCTTGAGGGTTGTTCATGCTTTATACATGTTCTTTGAATTCTACGACATCCTTTTTATTCGAGGACGAATTCTCTCTAACCGGAAGGGAATGATGTGATCGGGAAAGATTAATGGTGGTTTCAAGGGAAAAATAAAGAAAAATAAATAGAGTGAAAGATCGGCATTTTATCCACATTGCAAATATGATAGATTTTTTTAGAATTTTATTATAATATATCTCTTTTATTTTTATTTTTATTTCTATTAAATAACTTTGTCCCACATCTCTTTGGGAGTAGTTTATTTCTTTTATTCCACTTATAAAAGGACATCATATGTAACTTTTATAGATAGTTAAATTCGAGTAAAATATATTTATTTGAGTTCTTATTGAATTTGTGAGTATTGTTTAGTAGAGTATTCAAACCCGAACTTAACATGGTCGTGAGCATACCTTGTGGAGTTCATAAACCGAGGTTCTTAGATACAAGTATATCTAAGGGTTGAGGTCATAATCCAAGGATGTTAGGTAAACGGATACCTAGGGGTCACGGAGCTCGTCTCATTGTTCCTACAATCGATCCTTGGGAAAATTCCGAATTGAACCTCGGTTCAATTCAGTTGGTATCAGAGCTAGTATTGTAGGTAACAAATATCTAATTTTATTTCTTGTTCTTTATTTATATTATTATCCAAAAAAAAAAACAAATTCATTTTTTGTTTAATTATTTCATCGTAACCCCAGCCAAGAACACCTTAAATATTTAAACATTCATCCATCCTACCCGGAAAACTTGAAAATTCTTCAAACCTTCAAGCTTTTCCCAAGAACCCTAATTTTCCAGAATCCTAATTTTTCCAAAACCCATTTTTGTATCTGGTCGGTTAATACCCAAACCACCTCGAAACGATCTAAAATTTTAACAACATCTAAATCAACCTGTTATCTACATTTTATCGCTTTACAGGATCTTGTATTTTTGACCTTATCCTTGTCAAAATCGCCCCACAACAGAGACCGTCCTGTCTGAAATTCTGCAGTCGTCGATCTGTTTACGTTTTCGATTTGAGTAAGTTACTCAACTCCAAATCCCCTAAATATTTGCGGTATTATAGGCAATTCTCTGTTGTACAACTTTCGTCTTTTGAGTCTTCTCAGATTCGAAGTAGTTTGAGCACAGTCTATTCGAAAGTTCAATGCTTAAATTCTGGACTTTCAGACAACATCATATTTAGGGTTTCTATGTTGATCTCCTTATATGAGTGAGCGTAAACACGAATGAATTGTGAGAGACATGACTTGATTTGACTATTATGAGAGACGGGATCATAGGAAGGAACAGAGGAGGGTGGAACAGAGGCGTCAAAATGAGCTCACAACTCGAAATGAGAAATTGTTAGCCCGGATGGAAAGGATCATTGAGAAGCATGCTCGTGCATTCGTTGAGGAGTATAAAAAAGAAACTACAGCTAGAATACAAGTGCTTCAGGATAGATGGAAGAAGGAAGATGAAAATTTTTGGAAGAATTACTGGACGGATGATGTCAAACGGAGGGCTGAACGTAAGAAAGCACAGGAATTAGTCGAAGAGAAAAATGAAGAGCAAGGTTTTTAGTATTCGTGAGGAGGAGTTGAAAGAGGAGGAATGTGAGAGTGTGGTGGAGGTTCTTGAGCCTAAATTTGTTGATGAGAAAGTAAAGGTGTTTGAGGTGTCTATTATGGAGGAAGAACGCGTGGAGTTGTTTTTGGTTGAGGCATAAGAATATGCTATGGTCCTCAATTCTTGTTCTGTTTTTGTCGAATCTTCTTTGCAGGTCCATGATGATCAGCCTCATGAAGAAGACACCGGGCTGTTGGATACATCCAATCCTGCCCCTATATTTCCTTTGGATGATCTATCCCCGGTTGATAATGGTGGAAAACCGACACAGACTTTTGTTGATCTTTTTGTGGCGCATGTTGCTGTTTGTTCCCAATTAAGACTACATTTCTACCACTACGAGCTTCATGTACATCTATATCAAGCCAAGAAATTGTTCTTATGTTCCGTTGATGAAGCATAGATCACCATTTACACCTGTTATTGCTTTGGAATCGTATTTATGCATTGTAATTGATCCCGGTATACCATTGACGATTCTTGAGGGCTGTTCATGCTTTGTACATGTTGCTAAATTCTACGACATCCTTTTGATTCGAGGACGAATCCTTTCCACCCGGGAGGGAATGATGTGATCCTGGGCAAGATTAATGGAGGTTTTTAAGGGAAAAAAAGAAGAGAAAGAAATAGAGTGAAAGAAGCTGGCATTTTATCCCACATTGCAAATTTGACAGATTTTCTTTGAATTTTATTATTATTTATCACTTTAATTTTTATTTTTGTTTCTATTAAATAACTTTGTCCCACATCGCTTTGGGAGTAGTTTATTTCTTTTATTTCTTTTATTCTATCCTATAAAAGGGCATCATGTGTAACTTTTATAGATTGTTAAATTTTTGTGTGAAATATATTTATTTGAGTTCTTCTTGAACTTGTGAATATTTTTAGTAGAGTATTCAAACCCCTAACTTATCAAGGTCATGAGCATACCTTGTGGCGTTCATAAAGCGAGTTCTTAGATACAAGGATATCTAGGGGTTGAGGTCATAATCCAAGGTTGTTAGGTACACGGATACCTAGGGGTCGCGGAGCTCGTCTCATTGTTCCTACAACCGGTCCTTGGGAAAATTCCGAATTGAATCCTCGGTTCACTTCAAAGGGTGGATAGACTTTTTAAGGCTTGACGGAGCACAGAGTAAGAGCAATACCGAGACGCTGATGCCACGTGGTAGAGGAGGTAAAAGCTTGGGAAGGGGTAGAAGGTCGGTGGAGGGGAGTAGAGAAGTGATAGAGGTCATCTTGGACAAAGCCTCTAAGGTGAATATGGCCCGAGTAATCCTTTACAAGAAAGTACGACCCATGAAATTAGAAATACACGTTATTATCAGAGGCAAATTTGTGCACAGATAAAAGGTTTCTGGTGATAGAGGGAGTAACAAGAATATTTGATAAATAAAATGACTAGGAAGGAGAATTTACAGAAGAAGAGCAGAAATGAGTAATAGATAAACATGTACCCTTACCAACGTGCACTTTGTCATTCCCAGCATAAGGTGCAGATGATAAGTTGAGATTTCGAACGTCATAAGTGATATGGTGAGTGGCCCCCGTATCCTCAATCCAATCAGAACCAGGATGTGTGTATGGAGAAGCTGCATATGCCTGTGGATTCCGAGATGGTGATAACCGGGAGGTCGGTGGATAGGAGTAAGTATACCGAAAAGAACGGGCCGGGGTCGTATGGCCTGTTCGAGCACAAATTTGCAAATCGAGTCATGCCCCCTGTTTGCAGGATAGGATGAGGGAACCCCACGGTTCCATTCACGCCTAGGCCTAGCAAAAAAAACTAGAACCGGCGAACCGGACCGGCGGTTCACCAGTTTGTGGACGGTTTGGGTATTGAACTAACCGGAACCGGACCGGCAACCGGCGGCTCAACCGGCCTGGCAGGCTAGTTGTAACGAGCCGGAATTGGGCTGGACCGGCTCCAACGGCAATTTTTTTAACGGCTATATATATATATATATATACATATATATATATTTCCAACTATTTCAAAAAATTCTATAAATATCCCCTTCATATAAAAAAACACACAATATATCTCACTTAATTTTCAATATAACAATATTTATAATCAAATTATACTTAAAACCGAATAAAAAACTATAAAAAAACTATGAAAAAAATATATTAAAAAAACTATAAAAAAAAACCATAAAAAACTATACAAACCTAAAAAAACCTATTAAAAAAAGGGGCAAATGACCAAATGGACGCATATTATACTTAATTAGGCAAGTAGGACAATAAAGAATCTTATTTGGATATAATGACACAAAATTAGTACATAGACCAAACTACCCCTATTTTTTTTAATGTTTTTTTGGAGGCTAAATTTTTATTTTTTAATTTTATTTTAATTCTGGACGTAAAAAGTTTTTTTTTTCTTTTGCGGGTGACCACCTAGATGCATGGACCACCGCGATTCAGTGACACACCCGATGCGAGACGCGCGCGATGCGAGGCGCCTCGATGAAGTGACACCACGATGCATTGACCACCCCAGGTCTATTAACTACCCGATGTAGTGGCCATCCCCGATGCAATGACCACCCCCGATGCAGTGACCACCCACGATGCAAAGACGCGGCGATGCAGAGACACCGTGATGCACTGACAACCTCTATCCAGAGACACCGCGATGCATTGACCACCCCCGATGCAGTGACCATCACGGTGCAGTGATGACCTCAATGCATTCACCATCGCGATTCATTGACTACCGCGATGCATTGACCACCGCGATGCAGTGACCACCTCCGATGCAATGACCATCGCGATGCATTGACCACCGCGATGCATTGACCACCCCCGATCCATTGACCACCACGATGTGGTGACCACCCCAGATGCAGATACACTATGATGTATTCACCACCGCGATTCATTGACCACCGCGATGCATTAACCACTGCGATGCAGTGACCATCGCGATGCATTGACCACCACGATGCATTGACCACCCCCGATCTATTGACCACTGTGATGCAGTGGCCACCCCGATGCGGAGACACCATGTTGCAGTAACCATCCCGATGCAGAGACGCCGCGATGTAGTGACCACCCTGATGTAGTGACCACCTCCGATGCAGTGACTATCGTGATGCATTCATCACTGCGATGCAATGACCACCGCGATGCATTGACCACCCCGATGTAATGACTACCACGATGCATTGACCACCCCGTTGCAGTGACCACCGCGATGCAGCGACCACTACGATGACATTTGATATTTTTTCGACTTAATTCCAGAAAATCGATTTATTTTCTTCCCAAAATCGACCTTATACGGCTATATCTTTTAATATAAAACTACGATCAACATAACTCTTTCACCCCAATTCATAATTTTCGTCCTTATTCTAATATCTCATTTTATGAAGTGACACGTTATGCAGTGACACTCAATGACACCAATATTTTATTATCCGAGCCGAGCTATATTGAGTATTTAGAGAGTCAAGTTCGATGTTGCCTTTTTATGGCTCGATCGAGTCAAAACTTGTTTAGCTGAGTTGATCATGAGCCCTATAGAGTATCGACTCGGCTCTAGTACACCCCTAATATTGTGATTGGCACTACACTTATTTTACAAAGTTACCAAATTTGTGAATCAAATTGTATATGCAGGGACATCAATGTCATGAATCAATTCTCTAATGAAGTGACAATGCAATCTAGTGGCAAAAAACCGTGTGCTACGGAATGAGTGTGAGCCTTCATACATTGGAAATTAGCCAATAAAAGAAGAAGAATGAGACCTAACTCCAATCGAAGAGTGAATTTGGAGATGTAACTCACAGGGAAACAAAAGAAAAATGTGTACAAGCATGTGTAACATCTAAAACCAAAGAAAAGCACCACAACAAAAACACTAAAGAGAGAAATTTGGTGGACGCAAGTTGATGAAACCATAGCAAAGCACCTGCCTTCAATCTCCAGGACAAAACCAAAGAAAAAAAAAAAGAATTTATAAAAAAATGTAGAAAGACTTATGAAGAATGCCTACTCTTCTTCCTCATTATACAACCACCGGCAAGCCTATTATAAAATTGCAGGAAATGCAAGAAATTAGACCACAAACGTGTGGTATCAAAGAACTAAACTAAGAACAAAAACAGCCCAACAAAACATTGATACCATATTTCTCTGGGTCTTATCATTTCAGTCCAAGAGAGTCTACAGGAACCAAATGGATTAAGAACAACAATGAGAGACTCAAACCTGGACCGCCAGTTTGATTGTCTTTTCAAAATAATTTTCTTTTTTACCAGCTACTAGCAGCTAGCATTTTTAGCTCTCATGAGGTCAAATGCCTTGTAATAAAAATCTTACACACAACTTCAAGAATGACACTACATGTGCAACAACAATTATGCAGTGACAACTTTTGTTTAGCCAAATGTTGAACACTTTATTTTCATGGTCATCAAAGTAGGGAAAAGCTCAAAAAACAAAAGGTAACCTCAATTACATCCACAATAACTTTAATTCCAAAGCATAAACCAACAGCAAACTAACTTTAATTCCAAAGCATAAAAAAAAAAGGCATTTCAAAATGTTATAAAGGTTTATAAGATATCATTCCAATGCCATTCTTGTCGACATTCATAGTGCTCTTCATGTTCCTAAGAAACCTGAGCATAAAATGTCAACAAACAAAGGCAAATTTAATTTCTGTCAACCATTGTGTCTCAAAACATAAAATTAAGCATATGCTGGTCGTTGCCCTCTTCCCATTTTTTCAGTATTGTTTCTCTCTCACTTAGTTGAAAACTTGAATCCAAAAAACAAGCTAAAATTTAGATAGCCCTGCTTTGAAATTTTAAAGAAGAACATCTCCTTGAGAATACCCTACAACTTCTAAAAGCACAGGGAATGGTTTCTTTGAGAAAAAATAACAAAGGCTCACTAACTTCAAATAATTATACAGTAGAGCAGTTATTTCTGGGCCCTTCAACTGTACACAATCTTCCCCGGCATATACACTTGCAATTTGTACATTATCATGCCAGAAATCAACAAAGTAAAAAACTTTAGGCAAAACAATGAAAAATACACTTCACATAACCACATAAATGAAATCAAAATCCGAGTGAATGCTATGAAGACTGAAGAGCAAGAATATGTTTGTAATTAAGTACACAAATAACAAGAATATGATGGAGAATATTCAAAAAGTATGTTGCAGGTGTTTAATCTGACCACCTCCTAATTTCCGCCGCCTTTTCTTGCCGCAACCTAAAACACCTCCGTTTCCTTCCTCCCTGATCCCGAATAGAGGGTACCTTACACTCTTCATGTAATATTCCGATTTTCGAAAAAAGGACAGACGTGTCATTTTGCGAAAACGAAATATTATTATTTCTTTTCTTTTATTGGAGTTAAGTATTTTATCAATTATTTATACATAACTTTCGAGTATGTGTATATATAATTAAGGGATTAATTCTGATTTTGGTAATTAAAGGACAATTAAGGAAAAAAGGATTTATGGGAAATTGGTATTTAAGGGAAAATTAACACACAATAATCCCGTAACCTAATCAAATCAGAAATTCAACGTGTGTGCCTTCTTTCTCTGCGCAATTTGGAGGAAGAAGGAGGCCAAGAGAGTTTTCACAAATTCTAAGAGATAGCTTAATCGTTTTCAGATCAGACGAAATCTTTGGAATCGTTTTTAGATCGATTTTTGTGGCTGCAATTAGGTAAGAAACTCTTCCTATGACTTCGGTTATGATTCATAAAGTTTAGATTATGTTTTGAGACGTGTAGATTCTAGTAAAAGATGTGTTTCGTTGATCAAGGATCCTAGATAAATCTTGGGATGATTAGATATGTTTACTACATTTTACTGTGCTGAAAACGATGTTAATTAGGTTAGAATCGGTTCAGAAATCGAGTTTTGGCGATTTTAGCGTTTTGGGAAAAACCCAGACGGACGGGCGTCCGAGACCCTAGTAGCCCAGACGGGCGTTTGCAATAGGCAGATGGGCGTCTGAGGTGATATTTTTGATTCAGGATGTAGCTGTTTTTGGCAGACGGGCGTTTGGGGTTTAGTGGACGGGCGTCTGATACGGACGGTCGTCCATGGGAGGTCAAACGAGCGTCTAGCCTGTTTTGCCTTGTTTTTACGGTTTCATCATTCTAGTTTGGTTTTGGGTTTTGTAAGCACACTATTAAAGTTTTCAACCCTTAATTTGTGATACGATAACATTGTATAAACATAAACAAGCCTGAATTGAGCTTCTGATTCGTTCAGTTAAAACACCGAATGTACTCTTAAAGGGAGTTGAAGGTCGGATCCGTCGGAAGAGCATGATAGGCTTGTGCTTTGATGAATTAGTATTCATCAATGTCTGTGTAATTGCTAGGTCTTGTTAAGGTCTAGTGGTCTAGGGAGAGAATAGTTAATGTGAGGGAGGTTAATTGAAGACATTTAGGTGGCTAGTTAATCATCCTAATAATACGTACTTGACTAGTAAAAGATTAAACAACATGTCTCTCTTGGATAGGCACCAGTCTATATCGCGATGTATGCCTACCTTTAAAGGTGGAAGAACTCCGTAGATCAACAAAACCCTAAGTACGGAGGGATTCCGCTGAGATGTGCGTACTATTGGAGTCTACCTTTTTTAGACTTCGTGGATATTGGTGTGATCCACTAATATGTTGCCTAGAATATCCCCAGCTTGGATATGCGTAGTGCCCTTGAGTGCGGTTGTAACATAGATAAGTTAAGTAGGAACGTTTAGTCAATTCATGTTGATGGACAAGGAGTGAACCCTAGATTGAGTCGGTCACACATAATCAACTAAACTTTTAATTATCTTTACTTTATAAATTATAGTTGTTGTCATAGCTTCTCTTTCTTGTTAAGTACGTTGTACTTACCTCAAATGCATGTTTTCTATGTGTTTGGGGTGAGAAGACTAACAACAGTTGATATTGTTTACGAGGAGGAGTTCGATGATGACGTTTGAAGACGCCTCATTGAAGAATTTACATTTATTCTTCGTTAGATTGTTTTAGACTTTTGGTCTTTCGAGACTTGTAGCACCGTGACGTTTCTTTTGGAAGAATATCGTACTTTTCGTTTGGATTTCGTATTTTTCCTTGAATGTAATAAGTTACATTTCCATCTTTAGATGTTGTTTCTATTCTTGGACGTTTGGAAATTTTATACCCGAGTCTTTTGCTTCCGTTTGCTTGTTTTTGATACGACGTAGTAGAGCTTACATATGAAATGAATTTACTTTTATTTTATACGTGCCGAACGTTCCTTTCCGGATAAGGACTCGGTGTCCGGGAACGGGGCGTTACAGTTGGTATCAGAGAAAAGCGTCTTTTAGGCTTCCTTTCTTTAAGATAAGTTTCGCTAGACCTTTTAGTAACGTTCTGGTTTTCTTTGATCATCAGGATGGTGTTCACGAGAATTGGAGTGGGTGCAGAGACTTCCAGAGTTCGACGGGAAAGTCCAACACCAGTCATAGGAGGCGGTGTTGTGAGGCAGATTCCACCACCCCAGCGGAGTTTATCACCACCACCTCGTACCGCGACACCCACCCCAAGGTCTCAGCAGGGTTTGTCACCGAGACCTCATCGGGAGCAACCCCCACGATGGCACGTGGGAAGTTCAGCCCAGTTCTCATTGGTAAGCGATATTCCAGCAGGATTTGTACCGCCACCGGTAAGCTACCACCCACATCAGCAAACCGTTTTTCCCCCGCCAGTCAGTGTTTACCCTCCACCAGTTAGCGTTTACCCTCCACCAGTTAGCCACCCCTCACCATTGGTGTTTCACCAACAACAACAGACTTTCTACCCACCTCCTGCAGGTCATACCCCTCGACCTACCGTACCACTTTCACCACGTTTCGACCATCAGCATGGTTTTGGTTACCCACCCTTTGGTCTCCAGCAACCTCAGCCAACTCCTCAGCAACATCCGAATTACCACCAAGGATACTACCCTTTTCAGCCTGAACCTCAAGTGAATCCAGCTTACCCTCAGCAACAGCAGTACCAGCAGCAAGTACCTTTCGGCTATCCTCCGGTTTACCTACCCGTGAGACTGGCATTTGAGCAAGCACCGGCTGTGGATTGGTATACCAGATTGAGAAGGAATCGGGTTGAGAACTTCTATGGAAACGTCGAACATTCAAAGGCCGAGGAATGGATAAGGAGCTTCGAGAAGGCATGCAGGAACATTCATGTGCCTGAGACAGAGATGGCACAATTAGCAGTTAGTTTTCTTTTGGGTGCAGCTGAGGCATGGATAGATGCGATTAAGAGCAGTAATGGTAAAGTAACAGACTGTGAAGCTTTCAAAGCTATGTTCATCAATGAGTACTTCCCAGCAACGGTTCAAGCGGACAAGGCAAGTCAGTTTTTGAAACTCAAGCAGGGTAATCATTTGACGGTATCCAAGTATACCAATAGGTTTAACGAGTTGGGACGGTTCTATCCCGAGCTGATGAAAGTGGAAGAAAGAAAGATGGCCCTTTACAAAGAAGGATTGGCTTATGAGATTCAGTCTGGCATGTTGGGGTTTACGGCAAGGAACATGGCGGAATTGTGAATCTGACCTTGGAGGTTGAGACCTTCAGGAAGAAGGCCACAGTTGTGATTGGAAACAAGCGAAATTTTGGGACTAGTCAGGGTAATTATCGAGGAGCACCGCAACAGAGTGTCAAAAAGACAATAGCTCTCATGGCAGCTAAGGCCCCAAACACTGCTCTTCTTTGTCCTAAGTGCAACATAAATCATTCGGGGGAGCGCAAGCAAAATACTAATGGTTGCTACGTTTATGGAGAGCCAGGGCACTTTTCTAGAGCGTGTCCAAACAGAGGAAACAAGGGCAATTCGGGCCAGGGAAACGGTAGAAGCGGCCCAAGCCGACCAGTCCGAGTTTTTGCAGCTGATGCAAGAGATGCAGAACCAGAGGATGATGTTATCTTAGGTACCTCGTTGTCATTTTATTTTTTTAAGATATTTTTATAGCACGTTTATTCATGCTGTAACTTTATTTAAATGAATGAACATGCATCCTAGGTACGATAATGTTAGATAACCTAGTGGTCAGAGCTTTGTTCGATACGGGAGCGTCTAACACCTTTGTGTCGACTAAGGTAGCTAAGAAGTTGAGTTTACCTTCGAAACCTTGGAGAAACACTTTGGAGATAACTACACCATTAGGGAATGTAACAAAGGTAACTAGGATGATACCTCAATTGGAAGTTCGAGTTGGATCTTATCGATGCAAGAGCGACTTCACTATTTTACACTTTTCAGATTTTGATGTAATTCTTGGGATAGATTGGCTATCCGAGAATTTTGTTCATCTTGATTTCCGAGAGAAGAAAGTGACTTTTAAGATACCCGGGAGATCAGACAAGACTTATCAGGGTAATGTGTACAAGCCGAGTAAGAAGCGACATCCGATAATTTCAGCGGTCAAGGCAATTAGAGCTTGTCAGAAGGGTTGTGAAGGCTACTTGTTGTATGCAGTGGATGTGGAACAAGTGAAGCCCAAGCTTGAAGAAACTCCTGTAGCGAGAGAGTACCCTGAGGTATTTCCGGAACAGTTACCGGGAAACATGCCGGATAGGAAGATCGAGTTTGAGATCAAGTTAATACCGGGAGCGGCACCAGTCGCTAAGGCACCCTATAGAATGGCACCGGCTGAATTAAAGGAGTTGAAGGCTCAACTTAAAGATATGCTTGAGAGGAATATAATTCAGCCTAGTACTTCGCCTTGGGGAGCCCCTGTTTTGTTCGTGAAGAAGAAAGATGGTAGCATGAGGATGTGCATCGATTATAGAGCATTGAATAACCTTACCATCAAGAATAAGTACCCTTTGCCGAGGATAGATGATCTGTTTAATCAGTTGCAAGGAAAGAAAGTGTTCTCTAAGATTGATCTTAGGTCCGGATATCATCAGTTGAAGATCAAGGTGGCAGACATACCGAAGACGGCTTTTAGTACGAGGTATATATGGACATTACGAGTTCTTAGTTATGCCTTTTGGACTCACTAATGCTCCATCTGTATTTATGGACTTGATGCAGTGGGTTTTCATGCCATACTTGGATAAGTTTGTGATAGTGTTCATAGACGACATCCTAGTGTACTCGAAGGATTAGAAGGAACATGAGGAACACTTGAGGATAGTGTTAGAAACTTTGAAGAAGAATCAATTGTTTGCTAAGTTCTCTAAGTGTGACTTTTGGTTGAAGCAAGTCAGTTTCTTGGGTCATGTCATTTCTGGAGATGGCATACAAGTTGATCCCGCCAAGATAGAAGCAGTTGAGAATTGGCCTAAACCTACCACAGTTTCAGAATTAAGGAGCTTTCTTGGTTTGGCTGGCTACTATAGGAAGTTTGTGCAAGACTTCTCGAAGATAGCCACTCCACTCACTAAGCTTACACAGAAGAATGTGAAGTTTGAATGGACTAGAGAGTGTGAAATGGCTTTTCAGACGTTGAAAAAGAAGTTGACTACAGCCCTAGTTCTGGCAGTTCCGGAGATTTTTGATAACTACTATGTCTACACAGATGCTTCGGGACAGGGTTTAGGTTGTGTGTTGATGCAAGGAGGAAAAGTGATTGCTTATGCATCTAGGCAGTTGAAGGTGCATGAGAAGAACTACCCGACTCACGACTTGGAGTTGGCAGCAGTAGTGTTTGCATTAAAGACTTGGAGGCACTACTTGTATGGAGTTAAGGCAAGGATCTTCACCGACCACAAAAGTTTAAAGTATTTCTTCACTCAAGAGAATCTGAATATGAGACAGAGAAGATGGTTATAGTTCATGAAGGACTATGATTTGGATATTCAGTACCATCCAGGCAAAGCCATCGTAGTGGCAGATGCTTTGAGCAGGAAACCGGTGTTTGCAGTTGTTCGGTAAAAACTAGTTTTAAATTTATAAACCGAAACACCCCAAGTATAAGGATCGTAGTATAGGGTGTTTACGGATCGTCCTAAGGGAGTGGAATGTTTATCGGATTCAAAGAACAATTATTCTAACGATTATGTCACAATTATCTATCTAAACTACCAAACTAAGGCTGAAACTAACTAAAACCTAAAACTATCAACTAAAACTAAAACAGGAAATAAAAACAAAGCAGTAAAATAAGAAAACAAAAAAGCCAGACGAGCGTTCACTAAAGTGAACGAGCGCCCAAAACTAAACCTAACGGACGGGCGTCTCGCTATTGCGGACGGCGCCCAACTACTGAATCGAGCAGAAAATTGCGTAAAAACAAAGAGGAAACTAGGGTTTATAAAACTAAAACTTAAACTAAACTTAATCTAAAGATTAAACTAATGATTCGATTAATAAACAATAAAGGAAAACACAGCGAGGCAACGAATCCACCCATCAACCAACAACCCCCAACTAGATGGTGATCTAAGATGTAGTTTTTAGTAGCGATTTATTCATGAATCCAATTAAATATCTTCAATCAAATTCTAGGGTTTCGTTTATCTTTTCAAATAAACTAAACATACAATCAACACGAAATCACGAGGTTGTTTCCAAACTCTCACTCAACTAATCATGCATAATCTCTTAAAACACGAATAATTGCATCACTTGAACGAAATAAAACTTAAACCAATATATTTTCATACATAGATCCAAGCATGTAGATATAGATAAATCGTTTCATCAAATCGTTAATTCCAACGAAACATGATCAATACAAAACAACATCCAAAGTGATGAAAAACTATAAATTAAACTCACTAACATAAAGCATCGAACTCTCTAGTTGGTTGCGTTGATGATGGGCTTCCTCCGTCGACTCACTGCAAGGTTTCTAGCCAACAATCATGTTGGAGATGATTGTTGGTTGGGAGATTTGCATCTCTGTGAAATTAGAGTTCTCTGGCCGCAGCTTTTTGGTGAATTTTCGATCTCAATTATGTGGTATATGAATTAGGGTTGGGGCTGCCGCTTTATTTATAGAGCTCTAAGTCGGTTAGGGTTAAGTCGGCCTTGAACGCCCGTCTGGTCTCGTGGACGCCCGTCCAGAATGCCTGGACGCTGAGTAAACGCTCGTTCATCCTCCGTCTGAACTCTCTGAATGTAAAACACAATTCCGGACGCTCGTCCACTTTATCAAACGCCCGTCTAGAATGGACGGGACTCGGACGCTCGTCCAAGGTGCTGAGGGTCGGATTTCATCATCTTTATCCAATTTCTTCAAGCCAATTCCAACTCTATCTTGAATAATTCGACTTGAGCTTTATTTATCCACTTATAGCATTCGAAAATCAACACCTACATGATAAATAAACAATGCAAAAATGTAATAAAATCCAAATAATAATAATTCCATCAAATCAACACTTAAAATCATCAATTTTGCATACAACCCTCTTAAAATCATCTTTATTAAATAATTACACGTAAACCCTTAATTCTCATGTAAATTATGCAAATGTGGGAAAAATAATAATGAAATAACCCTTTAATAATCATATAAATATGGCCTTAACAACACCCCCACACTTAGCTTTTTGTACGTCCTCGGACAAAACAATCAAAACTATAGCTCAACTTTCATGCAATCCACATAGATCTCTAACTCACGTAACCACAGATACAACAACTATAGCAAATGATACCAACACAGAGATAGATTCGGTGTAAGTGTGACAAGCCATTCTCAATCTAGCAAGCCTTTCAAAGAAATATCCTCTCAGAAATTCCAATGACTATCCTAGGTACAGACGAGAATGACTCCACTCAAAGCCTTCCCACGCACTCGGTAGGATAATCCCTACAAAGATATCATGCGGTTCTACTGGGTATAAGATCCATGATAACAAAGACTCTACTTTATTTTTACTCATCATTTTTCAAAATTTTCAAATTTGACGCATATCAGAATAAGCTCTTACCCATCATAGTAGAATAGGATGTTTCGTGATAACACCCTACCTTACTCAAATCATAAGGTAGCTATATAAACCGACTCGTCGTGAGCTATTGGTCATCATAGTGGTATAGGACATACGAGGTATACCCTACCGCACTCAAATCATAAACCAGCTTCCGACAAACGTATTTATTAATAATTGCTCACTCACTTTATTTATTCACTTTTCAAAGTCATAAGTTACATCTCACCTATCACATTCAAACTTTATGATATTCACAGTACACGGTCTAACTAAGGTGTAACTATACTGACCTTCCTAAGATAAATCATTAAAAATAATGAAAGGATATAATTCAAAAGTCATGCTTCAAAATCAAAGGCTTTCGTGAGTGAAAAAACGAAACTATCTCCATAAAAGTAAAACATGCTATAATTATCTCACTAAGTCACATACTATCATCGTTAGAAAACTACAACTAGCAAGCATCTAGTTCCAATTATATGCTCGAGACTCACAAAAAAAATGTTAAATTTCGCAGAAATTCAACATTCACTCATATTTCAAAGGATATAGCATAAAAACATACCCAAGCACCCCCCCACACTTAAATCACATTATGTCCTCAGAATGTGCCAATATAAAAGAAAAGAAAACTTAGCTAGTTTCAACAGTGGTTGTCGGATGAAAGTTGGCAGAGGTCAGGCCGGAGCATGAATATACCGCAACAACTCGAATAGACAACAACCGATGTAGTAACTCGAAAACACTGCTCAAAAGTATCTCGCAACACTCGACATACCATATAATCTCGGGTACACGGGTATATGAGCAACACATAACACAAAACACTCACAATGAACGTAAGAGGAATAACCATCAACACAAAATCAACTAAAGTATTATTTGAACACAAGAAAACAAAACAACCTAAGAAAACAAACAAAGAAAACTAGGTTGCCTCCAGGAGCGCTCTTTTAATGTCAATAGCTTGACACAAAGTTCAAAAGATCAACCCGGATCGGGCCACTTGGTTTGACTACCGCCACCTCGATGATCGAATCGAAGTATGGGGCGGAAATGATTTTCACCACAACAACAAGTCAAGTGCGCTATAAGATCATTAAACTTTTCTCTCCAAACGACAACGACTCTCTTCTTCTTGTTCTTGCGGATGATAGGCATAGGCATAGTGGTATGATCGGAAGTTTCAGAAGGTACCTCACGGGTGGATATAGGAATGTCATCATCATCGACTCAAAGAAATAAGAAGGAATCTCCTCACAAATCGGGACATCTGTACTCTCATCTCGCTTTGGAAATAAAGAATCTCAGCTTTGCCTTTGGTTGCCCAAAATATTTCTTAAGTCGATGACCATTCACCTTAAAAGCTTGATTACCATACCCATTCAAAGTAATTACTCCACTTGGATTAACCGAGAATCTCAAAGGGACCGGACCATCTAGACTTGAGTTTACCCGAAGCAGGTGAAGTCTAGTATTATAAAGTAAAGCCATGTCACCAACTTTGAATTCTCGGTCCTTGATCTTAGCGTCATGGAGTATCTTAGTTCTCTCCTTGTCGAGCTTAGCATTCTCGTATGCACGGAGTCCGAATTCGTCGAGCTCGTTCAATTGTAACAATCTTTTCTCCCCACGAGTTGGCTATCGAAATTTAAGAATTTAATTGCCCGTAAAGCTCTGTGTTCAAGTTCGACAGTGTAAATGACAAGCTTTGCCATAGACCATTTGGAAGGGTGACGTGCCCATCGGGTCTTGAATGATGAGACGATAAGCCCACAATGCGTCATCCAACTTAAGACTCCAATTAGATCGATTATTGTTCACGGTTTTCTCCAAAATTCTTTTCAAGCTCGTTGCTTACCTCGACTTGGCCACTAGTTTGAGGATGATATGGTGTACCAATCTTATGTTTGACACCATACTTTTCAAGGATCTTGTCAAGCGGCGCATTGCAAAAGTGAGTACCTTCATCACTAATGAGTGCTCGGACGGACCGAATCTAGTAAAGATATTCTTTTGCAAGAATTTCTTTACTACCTTATGATCATTAGTTTGAGTAGCTATGGCCTCGACCCACTTTGAAACATAATCCACACAGCGAGGATATACTTATTACCACAAGAGGATGGAAAGGGTCCCATAAAATCTATGCCCCAAACATCGAAAACTTCGATTCAAGAATGGGCTTAAGTGGCATTTCCATCCGACTACTCTGCCGCCCAGTTCTCGGCACCTATCACAACCTTTACAAAAGGCTTCGCATCTTTAAACAGAGTTGGCCGGTAGAATCCAGCTTGAAGAATCTTTGCAACCGTCTTGGTGTTCCATAGTGACCTCCGGTAGGACCGCTTATGGCATTGTTCCAAAATATCCCACCGATCATGCTCAGGAACACACCGTCGAAGCAACCCGCCTTCTGGACTCACGAACAAATAAGGATCTTCCCATACGAGATATTTAAGATCGAGAAAGAACTTTTCTTCTCCCGATACGTCATATCCTCTAAATGACCACTCGCTAAATAGTTGACGTAGTCAAGATACCACGGCCTAACCGTTTCAAGCTTCATCAATTGCTCACCGGAAAATCAATGCCTATATCATTGTGATTTTACGCACCCTCATTTACTAAGCGAGATAAATGATCACCACAATATTCTCACTACCTTTCTTATCTTTAATCACAAGGTCAAACTCTTGTAGAATTAAAATCCATCTAAGTAACCTTGGTTTGGCATCCGCTTTATCCATAAGGTAGCGTAAAGTCGCATGATCTCGTCCATACAATCACTTGAGACCCTAGAAGATAACTTCTAAACTTGTCAATGGCAAAAACAACAGCTAAGAATTCCTTCTCAGTCGTAGTATAATTGCATTGAGCCGGGTTCAAGGTACGACTCGCATAATAGATGGGCCTGAACCTTTTATCAAGTCTTTGACCTAAAACTGCGCCTACAGCGTAATTAGAGGCATCGCACATCAACTCGAAAGGCTTGGTCCAGTCAGGTGCTACTAAAATAGGGGCACTGATAAGCTTGTCTTTCAGACAATTGAAAGCTTCCTTGCACTTCGCATCGAACAAGAAATCTACATCTTCTTTCAAGAGATTTGATAAAGGCTTGGCAATCGTAGAAAAGTCTCTAATGAAACGCCGGTAGAAGCCAACATGACCTAGAAAACCTCGTACCTCTTTCACTGTCTTAGGATACGTCATCTTTTCAATGGCTTCAACCTTAGCCTTATCAACTTGAATACCAGCATTGGACACCTTATGTCCCAAAACGATTCCTTCGTCTACTAGAAAATGGCATTTTTCCCAGTTAAGCACCAGATTTTTCTCAACACAACGTTGGAGTACCATATCTAGGTTTTCTAAAATTTCATCAAAACTATCGCCGTAGACTGAGAAGTCGTCCATGAAGACTTCCATGCATTTCTCAACAAGTCCATCAAAAATGGCCAACATACACCGTTGAAAAGTCGCGGGCGCATTGCATAGGCCGAATGGCATTCTGCGGAACGCAAAAGTACCAGATGGACACGTAAATGTGGTCTTTTCTTGGTCATTGGGGTCGATGGCTATCTGGAAGTAACCAGAGTATCCATCGAGAAAACAATAATACTTATGACCACTCAGTCGTTCAATAAGCTGGTCAATGAAGGGTAGGGGAAAGTGGTCCTTGGCAGTGACTTCATTCAGTCTACGATAGTCGATACAGACTCTGTAGCCAGTCACGAGACGTAGGGCAACTTCCTCCCCTTTTTCATTCTTTTCAACTGTGATTCCTCCCTTCTTTGGCACAACTTGAGTAGGGCTGACCCACTCGCTATCGGCGATTGCATAGATGATTCCCATGTCAAGCCACTTTATAACCTCCTTCTTGACAACCTCCTGCATATGCGGATTCGAGTCTTCTCGAGGTTGTCTAACCTTTTTAGCTCCCTCCTCCGCTCGATTTTATGCATGCATATGTCCGGGGTGATCCTCGGATATCACCCACTTGCCAACCGAACGCGAGGATGTTTTTCTTAAGCACTTCTATCAGTGTGTGCTTGCTCGTGGTCGAGTTTCGAAGAAATGATCAAAGGCAATTTATCTCCATCCTTAAGAAAGATATACTTAAGGTGTTTTGGAAGCGGTTTAAGCTCTAAATCAGTAGGTGGTTGCTCAATACTTGACTTTAACGGGCCACCTTTCTCTTTATGAGCTTGGAGTGGTTGTCATGAGAACACCTCATCTTCCCGAGGCTCAACCCAGAAAAGGCACTGGATCAAATCATCCATCGGAATCCTCCGGTCAACACTTGCTTCCTTTTTCTTGTGATCGATCATTTTTCTTAACTCTTCGTCTTTAAGCTCTTCTGCTAACTCCTCCCAATCATCTACTTCCCAATGAGTAGCTTCTCTCCAAAACTCTACCTCGTCCCAACTACCCATCGAGCTTCTTCTTCACGGGGATGAAGTCTTTCCGACTCGATTCTTTGAGATCATCGTTTGTTTGCCGGGCATCTCCATGCTTCCAACTCAATAACAGGCTCGGTATGAGCGAGTGAAGATGACTTCGTCAATGCCTACGGTGGAAATGAATTAGAAGATGGTCCATGATCACCGGATCCTCAATGTCCATGACTTCAAAACACCTATCTCTGTAAGCTCCATTGCATCTTCATAATAGGCATCCCCTCCGTCCTCATATATGGCCCGACAAACGATATTTCATCAATTACGGCTCTTTCAGGATGTGTCCTCGTGTGAAGGTGAGCGGATGTGTCACCGACTCTAAGAGTAATCTGTCCTTTGCGTAAGTCGATGAGAGCGTTAGAAGTGTCTAAAAGGTTCGGCCTAGAATTAGAGGCATCTCCTTATCGGTGGATAGTCTAGAATAACCTGATCGGTAGGGAAGACTAAATGTTCAATTTGAAGGAGAACATTAGCTACACAACCGGCCGCAGAGATTTACTAGATTTGTCTACCATCTCAAGAGAAATGGGGCGTTCTCGCATCCTTTATCTAACCCGAGCTTCTTGCATACATTTAATGGCATCACATTGATGGAGGCCCCGAGTCGCATAAGACATTTTCGAATAAATGGCCTTCAATCTCGCGAGGATATTGAAGGTCCGCAGTGGTCACCTCGCTTAACAAACAATTTTCACGTGAAACCATCGCGCAATCCTCATGAAGCACTTCTTCACCATCCCCTGAAGCTTTCTCTGCTCCCACGCAATTCTTTAAGATACTTAGTACATTTAGGCATTTTGCATAATACCTCGCCTAAGGGCATACTCACTTTAGTGTCCCTAAGTATCCTCCTCACCCCATCATACCGCTTGTCATTAGTGAGGGCTTTCTTTCCTTTTGGGGATAAGGAAGGGCTTTATCATTCTTCGTGGCCTGATTCTTTATCGCCTCATCCTCCTTATCCTTCCATCTCACAAACTTTTCTTCCTTTTTCTTAGTCGTGGTAGTACTGACTCTCGACTTTCCTTCCTTTCCTCATCATCGTAATTATTTTCATCCTCCGAAGAATTGTCACTAAGCTCCTCCTCATCATTGCTTTCTTGGCATGTGATTTTCGATTTCCCCTCCCGAACTCATGGCGTCGGGAGGGGCTACTCGCTTCCGACACCTTGCCGGGTCCAGCCTTCTTACCACTTCTCAAAGTTACTTGCTCAACTCCTCTTCTTGCCCATACTCCCATTGTGGTGTAATGGCAGTGCAAACATTCACATCAGCTTTAGGATTTCTCTCGGTATAACTCGGAAGTTTACCGTGAGGTCTGCTTGCTTGCTGGTCTGCCATTTGACCAACTTGTCTCTCAATTGCTTTAACACTAGTAGACAGAGTCTTCACCATGTCTACCAGCTCATCGAATTTGTGTTGAGGGACACATGAGGTGGTATGATTATTGCTCTGAGTTTGATTCCAGCCACCTTGGGGCCTTTGGGAGTTCTGAACTGGCCTTTGATAGTTCGAGTTGAAAGAATTTGAAGGGCCCGGTGGTAGCTTGGCTTGATTGAAGTTTTGTCTTTGAAACCCTGAGTAGTTCTGGCTTTGATTGAAGTTTCGGAAGGGTTGGTTTTGATTATCCATTAAGTTCACTTCTTCCGTCATCTCAGTCCCTGCCTGTGGTTCAAGATAATTTGAATCAGAAGGCTGCATCTGAAGATTGGCCAACTGCTTGCTTATCAATTCCATTTGAGCAACCAACAGTTGTGTATCAGGATTGTTTGCAGTACCTTCTTTCTTAACAATATTGGTCTTCTTGGGAGTCGACCACATATTGTTCTTGGCTATTGTCTCAGCCACTCTATAAAGCGATCTCATCACCACCCCCTAAGAAGGAACCATGAGTGTGGAGTCAAGATAGTCTCTATTAGGTTGAGAGACACCTCTCAGAAAGCAGTTCCAACAACTCATGTCATGTCGTATCCGTGATTGGGGCACTTCCTCATCAATGATTTAATCTCTCCCAAGCCTTGCCCAGCCTCATCCTCCAACCGCTCAAACGTAGCTATTTCCCGTTTCATTTCCATAATCTTGCTGGTGAAACCCACTTAAGAGCGAAAGCTCTTTTGACATCATTCCATGTATGGAGGAATGATGTGCTAACGATTTAAACCACCGACTTGCTTCACCCTTCAAAGCAAAAGGAAATAGCTTTAACTTTACGATCTCGTAATCAACACCAGGATAATGGCACGCTTCACGATTTGTACGAATGTGGACAAGAAGTCGTGTGGATCTTCCCGAGCGATACCATGGAAGGAGCTATTTCAACCAAAGTGCAACAACTCCGTTCTTTAGATCAAAGTTCGCTCCTCCCATGTCGGGAGGACGAATAGGTCTATGCCCCTCGAGAAAATCTTGGTTTAGATATGGAGTGTAGGGGTCCTGGTTCAGTTGATTAAGCTGGTTTTGTCTAAATTGTTGAAGTTGTTGAGTTATGCCACCTGGCGATTCTGTTGTTGCCGCAGAGCTTGCATCTTGTTGAAGGAGTAAATTTAACTGAGCTTGGGGGTCAGGATTTGGAATTGGTGGATCTTGATCCGCCATTTTGTCCAAATCAGGGAGAAGCCTTCTTCTAAGGATAGATCGTTCAGGCTCAGGATCAAAGATCAGAAGTCCCTTCTTACTTCTCGTTTGCATAAACCAGAAGAAAGGAAAAGGAAGAAATCAACCCTTTGGGGTTGATTAGAACAGGTTTAGAAAAGATTAGATGGTTTAGAGGGAGAAAAGAAAAGAGAAGAAAAGAGAAGAAAGAAAAGAAGTGATGATTGAACAGATCGAATCAAGGCGTCGGTGTTAGTGGGCGTTCGTTTGAATCGAACGCTTCGTTGATTGAATGAACGTTCGTTCAGAGGACAGAATTGAGGTGGACGGGCGTTCAAGTTGTTGAACGCTCGTTCAGATACGAAAACCTAAAAACTAAGGTTACCAGAAATTAAAAACGAGATAAAAAAAAATAAAAGCAGAAAAGACTTATGGAAATAAAATCAAACAAATCTATAATTACGGAAACAGATCTAAGCTATATAAAAAAAAGGAAAATAATTGAAAGAAAATCAAATAAAACAGTAATAAATGTAATCCTAAAATTAACGAAACTGGAAAAGAAACCTACCTACGAAAAGTTTAAAAACAAGAAAAACACTAAGACGCGAAAAGAACGTGTTGAAATCTTCTAGGGCCAAAAAGGAAGGAAAACAGTGGATTTTGACCTCGAAAACGCGATCGAACGGCCTCACGGCGGTTCACCACGTCGTCGGCGCCGGAACGAAGCTTTCGAATTGGGGTCCTGCGTTCCAAACGGACACTCGAGCCGAAAGTTACGGCCAAGATACTACTGCGTGCTAAAAACGACCCTTTTTGACTCAGAAAATTATCCTATGAAGAATCCGACAACCGTTACCGACTCCCCGGCAACGGCGCCAAAAACTTGTTCGGTAAAAACTAGTTTTAAATTTATAAACCGAAACACCCCAAGTATAAGGATCGTAGTATAGGGTGTTTACGGATCGTCCTAAGGGAGTGGAATGTTTATCGGATTCAAAGAACAATTATTCTAACGATTATGTCACAATTATCTATCTAAACTACCAAACTAAGGCTGAAACTAACTAAAACCTAAAACTATCAACTAAAACTAAAACAGGAAATAAAAACAAACAGAAAATAAGAAAACAAAAAGCCAGACGAGCGTTCACTAAAGTGAACGAGCGTCTGAAAACTAAACCTAACGGACGGGCGTCTGCTATTGCGGACGAGCGTCCAACTACGAACTGGAACAGAAAATTGCAGAAAAACAGCAGGAAACTAGGGTTTATAAAACTAAAACTTAAACTAAACTTAATCTAAAGATTAAACTAATGATTCGATTAATAAACAATAAAGGAAAACACAGCGAGGCAACGAATCCACCCATCAACCAACAACCCCCAACTAGATGGTGATCTAAGATGTAGTTTTTAGTAGCGATTTATTCATGAATCCAATTAAATATCTTCAATCAAATTCTAGGGTTTCGTTTATCTTTTCAAATAAACTAAACATACAATCAACACGAAATCACGAGGTTGTTTCCAAACTCTCACTCAACTAATCATGCATAATCTCTTAAAACACGAATAATTGCATCACTTGAACGAAATAAAACTTAAACCAATATATTTTCATACATAGATCCAAGCATGTAGATATAGATAAATCGTTTCATCAAATCGTTAATTCCAACGAAACATGATCAATACAAAACAGCATCCAAAGTGATGAAAAACTATAAATTAAACTCACTAACATAAAGCATCGAACTCTCTAGTTGGTTGCGTTGATGATGGGCTTCCTCCGTCGACTCATCGCCGCAGTTTCTAGCCAACAATCATGTTGGAGATGATTGTTGGTTGGGAGATTTGCATCTCTCGTGAAATTAGAGTTCTCTCGCCGCAGCTTTTGGTGAATTTTCGATCTCAATTATGTGGTATATGAATTAGGGTTGGGGCTGCCGCTTTATTTATAGAGCTCTAAGTCGGTTAGGGTTAAGTCGGCCTTGAACGCCCGTCTGGTCTCGTGGACGCCCGCCCGTAATGCTGGACGCTGAGTAAACGCTTCGTTCATCCTCCGCCTCGAACTCTCTCGAATGTAAAACACAATTCCGGACGCTCGTCCACTTTATCAAACGCCCGTCTAGAATGGACGGGACTCGACTTCGTCAAGGTGCCGAGGTCGGATTTCATCATCTTTATCCAATTTCTTCAAGCCAATTCCAACTCTATCTTGAATAATTCGACTTGAGCTTTATTTATCCACTTATAGCATTGAAAATCAACACCTACATGATAAATAAACAATGCAAAAATGTAATAAAATCCAAATAATAATAATTCCATCAAATCAACACTTAAAATCATCAATTTTGCATACAACCCTCTTAAAATCATCTTTATTAAATAATTACACGTAAACCCTTAATTCTCATGTAAATTATGCAAATGTGGGAAAAATAATAATGAAATAACCCTTTAATAATCATATAAATATGGCCTTAACAGCAGTTTCAAGCGTCGAAGATGTGGCAGAAAGGTTAGATGGGCTGGAAATCAACAGGTTTGATCAGATTGAGGATCGACAGTTTGTGGCTCCGATGTTAGCAAGATCTGAGTTGATCGATGATATTCGGGAAAAGCAAGATGAAGACCCAGCTTTGGTTGATTTGAAGCGAGTTGCTAGAGAGAAGCCTACAGTGGGTTATGTCTTGGATAAGAATGGAAACCTTTGGTACCAGGATCGTTTGTGTGTGCCTAATGTTGGCAACCTAAGGCAGAGAATTATTGAAGAGGCACATAGGATGGCCTTTGCAGTTCACCCAGGAGCTACTAAGATGTACCGAGACTTGAAGGAAAGGTTTTGGTGGCCCTCGATGAAGGTAGAGATAGCCAAGTTCGTGGCAGAATGCGATATTTGTCAGAAAGTGAAGGCAGAGCATAGAAGACCAGGAGGAATGCTCAAGCCCTTGGATATCCCCGAATGGAAATGGGATAAGATCACGATGGATTTCATCACCGGTTTACCGAAGGCTAAGGGAGGGCATGATGTGATTTGGGTAATCGTGGACAGGTTGACTAAATCTGCCCATTTCTTATCGTACAAGGTTGATATGCCTTTGAAGAAGATGACGACACTATACTTGGATAATATAGTGAAGTTACACGGAGTTCCTATCTCTATAGTTTCGGATCGAGATAGTCGGTTCGTCAGTCGATTTTGGAAGAGCTTACAAGAAGCTTTTGGAACCAAGTTAGATTTGAGTACGGCGTTTCATCCTCAGACAGATGGAAAATCTGAGAGGACCATCCAAACACTCGAGGACATGCTAAGAGCTTGTGTTTTGGAAGTAGGTGGATCATGGGATGATTATCTACCGGTAGCAGAGTTTGCCTACAATAATAGTTATCATGCAAGTATAGGTATGCCACCATTTGAAGCATTGTATGGAAGGAGATGTAGAACGCCGATGTTTTGGGATGAAGTCGGGGAAAGACAGATTACAGGGCCGGAAATGGTTGAACAAGCTAAGGAAAGGGTTCAGTTCGTTAAGAAGAATCCGAAGGCGACAAGACAGAGTGCGAAATGTTGGCCAGACGTTAGAAGAAGACCGCTTGAGTTTGAAGTCGGTGATAGAGTGTATCTACGAGCTTCACCGATGAAGGAGTGAAACGCTTTGGACAAAAGGAAAGCTAAGCCCAAGGCATGTTGGACCTTTGAAATTCGGAAAGGATTGGACCGTTGGCTTACAAGCTTAAGTTACCAGAATCGATGTCAAGGGTCCATAGCGTGTTTCACGTTTCAATGTTGAAGAAGTGTCTGACGAGGAATGATGTCGAAAATACAATTGATCCGGAAATTATACAAGACAATCTTGCTTATGACGAGAGACCGATCCGGATTTTGGATAGGAAGGAAAAGATGATTAAGAGACGGATGATCCCATTGGTCCTGGTTCAGTGGAGCAATCATTCACCAGAGGAGGCAACTTGGGAAGTTGAAGATGATATGATCAGTGAATTCCAAGAGTTCGTGGATTTACCAGGTATGTTCAAGTTTCGAGGACGAAACTCCTTTTAAGGGTGGAGGAATGTAATATTCCGATTTTCGGGAAAGGGCAGACGTGTCATTTTGTGAAAACGAAATATTATTATTTCTTTTCTTTTATTGGAGTTAAGTATTTTATCAATTATTTATACATAACTTTCGAGTATGTGTATATATAATTAAGGGATTAATTCTGATTTTGGTAATTAAAGGACAATTAAGGAAAAAGGGATTTATGGGAAATTGGTATTTAAGGGAAAATTAACACACAATAATCCCGTAACCTAATCAAATCAGAAATTCAACGTGTGTGCCTTCTTTCTCTGCGCAATTTGGAGGAAGAAAGATGCCAAGAGAGTTTTCACAAATTCTAAGAGATAGCTTAATCGTTTTCAGATCAGACGAGAGCTTTGGAATCGTCGTGAGAAGGACATCGTTTGGTCATCAGAGTTTGGGAGTTGCAGCAGATTTTCTGAGGCTGTTTAGATCGGTTTTTGTGGCTGCAATTAGGTAAGAAACTCTTCCTATGACTTCGGTTATGATTCGTAAAGTTTAGATTATGTTTTGAGACGTGTAGATTCTAGTAAAAGATGTGTTTCATTGATCAAGGATCCTAGGTAAATCTTGGGATGATTAGATATGTTTACTACGTTTTACTGTGCTGAAAACGATGTTAATTAGGTTAGAATCGGTTTAGAAATCGAGTTTTGGCGATTTTAGCGTTTTGAGAAAAACCCAGGCGGACGGGTGTCTGCAATAGGCGGACGGGTGTCTGCAATAGGCGGACGGGCGCCCGAGACCTAAGTAGCCTGTGACGGGCATTTGCAATAAGCGACGGGCGCCTCGAGGTGAGATTTTGATTCAGATGTAGCCGCTTTTGGCGACGGGCGTTTGGGGTTTAGTGGGACGGGGGCGTCGATACGGACGGCGCCCATGGGAGGTCAAACGAGCGCCTGGCTTGTTTTGCCTTGTTTTTACGGTTTTATCATTCTAGTTTGGTTTTGGGTTTTGTAAGCACACTATTAAAGTTTTCAACCCTTAATTTGTGATACGATAACATTGTATAAACATAAACAAGCCTGAATTGAGCTTCTGATTCGTTCAGTTAAAACACCGAATGTACTCTTAAAGGGAGTTGAAGTTCGGATCCGTCAGAAGAGCATGATAGGCTTGTGCTTTGATGAATTAGTATTCATCAATGTCTGTGTAATTGCTAGGTCTTGTAAATGTCTAGTGGTCTAGAGAGAGAATAGTTAATGTGAGGGGGGTTAATTGAAGACACTTAGGTGGCTAGTTAATCATCCTAATAATACGTACTTGACTAGTAAAATATTAAACAACATGTCTCTCTTGGATAGGCACAGTCTATATCGCGATGTATGCCTACCTCTCAAGGTGGAAGAACTCCGTGAGTCAACAAAACCCTAAACGGAGAGGACTCATTTGAGATGTGCGTACTATCGGAGTCTACCTTTTCGAGACTTCGTGGATATTGGTGTGATCCACTAATATGTTGCCTAGAATATCCCCAGCTTGTATATGCGTAGTGCCCTTGAGTGCGGTTGTAACATAGATAAGTTAAGTAGGAACGTTTAGTCAATTCATGTTGATGGACATGGAGTGAACCCTAGATTGGGTCGGTCACACATAATCAACTAAACTTTTAATTATCTTTACTTTATAAATTATAGTTGTTGTCATAGCTTCTCTTTCTTATTAAGTACGTTGTACTTACCTCAAATGCATGTTTCTATGTGTTCAAAGGGGTGAGAAGACTAACAGTTGATATTGTTTACGAGGAGGAGTTCGATGATGACGTTTGAAGACGCCTCATTGAAGAATTTACATTTATTCTTTATTTATTCTTCGTTAGATTGTTTTAGACTTTTGGTCTTTCGAGACTTGTAGCACCGTTACGTTTCTTTTGGAAGAATATCGTACTTTTCGTTTGGATTTCGTATTTTTCCTTGAATGTAATAAGTTACATTTCCATCTTTAGATGTTGTTTATATTCTTGGACGTTTGGAAATTTTATACCCGAGTCTTTTGCTTCCGTTTGCTTGTTTTTGATACGACGTAGTAGAGGCTTACGTATGAAATGAATTTACTTTTATTTTATACGTGCCGAACGTTCCTTTCCGGATAAGGACTCGGTGTCCGGGAACGGGGCGTTACACTTCATTACAGGAACTCCAACATATCAATCGGTCCACACCCTATTCAATTATGAGCAGAAAGTTGTCTCAGTCCAGCGGCAATTGAATCTACGTAGACGAATTACGTGGTGTGGCTTTTCTTGCTTTCTTTTTGTTGGAACTGGGTTAATTTTGTCTAAGAAGTGATATTTTGTCCTTATAACCAAATAAAATTTAAGTGTGTCCTAAGTGCTTAATTAAATACTGAAACTAGTCCTTATAAACAAATACCCATAAAAAAACAGTAAACTATGTTCGCTTTGATTTTTTATATGGGTCGTGCCTCCGACACAATTACAAAAGATACGTAGGCAACCGAATTTTCGGTACAAGCGTTGCAAAAATAACACAAATTTTAAAAATAAAATAATTTACATATAAAAAAATAACGCAATATATCTCACGTAATTTTTAATGAAAACAACATTTATAATCAACTTATATTCAAAAAACGGAATAAAAAACTATTTATAAAAAGTATATATTACATTCGTTTTGGTTATTTTATATTACATTCAAATTTAATTAATAGTAATTTGTTATTATAGTTGAAAATAATAAGTATTTTCTGAAAATGTAAAAAAAAAAATATTATTAATTTTTATAGGTTTTTGGCAGGAATGACATATTTACTAATTAATCAGGATTGAAGGAAACTGAAAATTAGTCAGGACAAAAACAATATAAACTTCCAACACTACCCTTTTTATTTATTTTTATAAACAAATCTGAATTTCCTTTTTTTTTTCCTTTCTTCTTCGTTCCATTCACAGCAACACCAGCGTGATTTTTTTGCAACAATCGTTCCACTAACAGCTCCGATGGTGTTCCGATTAGCAGTGGCCGTGGAACATCAACGCCACTCCAATTCGAGGTAACACCACCGCAGCAACTCTGTTCTCCAACGATTTGATCCGTCCTTCAACTGTAACGATTTGATCTGTCCTTCAAATGCAAAAATCTAATCTAAAATCCGATCAAATCCGGCTGCTCCTTCACTGCTCCGCCCACTGTCCAACCGAGTCCAATTTCCGGACAATTTACGACATTTTTCGGTCAAGAACGATTGGAGCAGATTGAACGATTTGAACGAATTGAACGATTGGTATACCGAATCAGATTGAACGATTTGGGGATTAGGGTTTGGGGAGGAGAAAGAGGGGTGACGCCGGTGCTGAACGATCGGATTTGAACGATCAGATTTGAACGCCGGAGAAGCAGGATGTAGTTTTTTTTTTTTTTGAACAAGTTTTGGATTTAGGGTTGTTACTATTAATTTTTTAACGGCACTACATTTTTTTGATGTAATTGTATCTATTTTATGGGCTGTTACTACTTGTTTATTGTCCGTTACTACATTTTACGGGGCTGTTACTATTTGTTTTTAGGTGGTTACTACTTCTTCATTGGATGTTACGACATTTTACGGGACTGTTACTACTTGTTTTTAGATTGTTACTACTTTTCATTGGATGTTATGACATTTTATGGACTGTTACTACATGTTTCTTGGCTGTTACTATTTGTTTTCTTGGCTGTTGCTACACTTTATCTAGCGTTACTACGTGTTCAATGTGTAAAAGGGTATTCTTGTCCATTTATTATGAATTTGTCGTTTTTGATCACATAACATGGAGTAACGTCCTTCTGGACCCATTTATGATTTTTTTTGTCCTTCTGGCTCCTTCCCCCAAATTTTTATAACCGTGATCTGAAACGAAAAGAAACCTTGTGAACCGGTGAACCGCCGGTTTGTACCCTTTAACCGCCGGTTCAATATCCGGCGGTTCAACCGAACGCAAAGAAACCGGCGGTCCGGTTAAGATTAGGGGCGGTTATTTCATTTGGCTACCCCAAGTCACGTCCCCTGTGTCGAGAAGCATGGAGGGTGCAGCGTTTGTCAGAAATGAAGGACGACATTACCGGAGAAGAACGCTGCATATTATTTTTTTTTTGTGCCGACCGAAGATATTATGATTTTTTTTTTGAAGCTTCACGAGGGGTAATCACAGAAAAGAAGAGAAGAAAATATATGAATTAAAAAGGGAAGGGAAGGAGGAGCAGGTACGATTAATTTTTTTTTCAAAGCCTGCTGCATGCTTTTTTTTGTGTGAAGAACCAAACCACTATTGACGATCCAAAAATTGTCACAGTGATCCTTCAGACTCTTTCTCTTGGTGATAACCTATGTATGCTTCAAGAAGACAGAAAAACGATGACAGATGGGGTGATTTGATTTATTTTTAGACTGCACTTGACGATGATCAAGCTGCCTACGTATCCAATGGTTCAATTGGAATCAAGTCTTTGTAGTTCCTTAGGGATGTTTTATATAGAGGGGCTTATGCTCTAGGGTTTGATGTGGCGTGTCTGTGATTGACACTGATTAACGTTTTCCCTAAGGAAAAAGATTATGATTGAGTGATCTCCTTGATTATAGGAGATAATTATGGTATTCAAATATTAGCATTAAGTGATAAAGATTCGAGCCTTTATTGTTCAGGATTCTGTAATAATCATCTAATTATTAAGCACGCGAGGAATAAGATTAGAAACAGGCTCTGTCAGGAATGTACTGGAATGGCGAAGCCGGCCCACAGAGGTCGAGGACGATGGCCGAGCTCCTACTGTTACGGAATTGCACAAGGACCTAATCCGATCGAGGAGATCGATACTGACAGAGGCTAGGACTATCCGATCCGACGGAGGTTAGACATATGAGGATCAGCGGTGATGAAGCGAGTGGGAGAGCCTCCCCCCTCTTCGGGGTTCGTCACTAGGAAGCCAAAAGTGGTTTCTCTCTCGGGGTCAAGCGTTGAGCCACCAAAGAGGTGCCATATGGGCGAGCCCATTTTCTGGCAGCATCAACTATCTAACCAAATCTCTGGAGACAAACCATCAATTATAATGGTAAATTAGGGATAAGGACACAATCTGAAATATTTTTAAGTAACATGACAACTACATATTTTTTTTAGGGAGAAAGACAACTGCATAATTTTTATAGCGAGAAAGACAAACAGTGAATCCCGAAAATCAGTGAATCTCCCCAGTGAATCTCGAAATCAGTGAATTTCGACAGTGAATCCCGAAAATAGTATATTTCAACAATGAATTTTGAAAATTAGTGAATTTCGGCATTGAATTTAAACAGTGAATTTCGACGGTGAATAAATAGTTTTGTCCTTTATGCAAAAGTTTCAAAAGACTGTCATTCTACTCAATTGATGAAATATTTATGGTCTTCTCCCTCATTCCCCCCACTTATAAAGGTTCATTGAAGGAAAAAAAAAGTGGCCAGATCTAGAGGGCCAAGAGGGAACATGAGTGGGATCGGAGCTCCATGGAAGAAGAGTGAGAAAGCAAGCAAGAGAACCAATGCCATAATTCTTTAGATCAAATATATAAGCCAATCAGCACTTTGAAAAAGTTATATGCTTAAGGCCTATATAATATTGAGAAGAATCGCCAGTGAAGGCTATCGGATCTGCTATATATATATAATATATTTTTTTTTTTAGACAAGCTTTTGGGCAATATGTTGAAGTTGAATCAAGAAACCTCACTAGATAAGCTGGGGTTAGTTGGACGGAGTTGCCGAGAGAAGAAGCAGTCGGCCAGATTATTTTTTTTTTAGAAAAAAAAAAAGAAAAAGAAAAACGGAATAGGATTCAGAGAAGAATTGACGTAACGAGAGACAGAAAATCGAGATGCTCTTATACCATATTATAATTTAGAATAATTGTATTTTATTAATTCAATTGTGTAGTGGTAATATAAATATATAGACTTATATCAATTAATTTGACCAAGAAGTTCCACAATAAAATAATACATAACTCCAACATTATCCTAGACGATACAATTTGTGTTATCAGTGTATGTAACGACGTTCCCAAAGGAAAGAGTAAACTCAAAAAGATCATCTTCAAGATAAAATACAATAGTCATCACTGAAAATAATAAAAAAGACTTGGCCCCTCCCTCTAAATATGCTAAAATGACTTTTGAGTAAAGAACCCAAATCATAGACAATGTTAAAATAGTATTTGGTCGTTCGATACGTGTATATATATCTCGTGATGAAATACATACGTAAGCCTAACGAAACAGTCGCATAATACAAAATGGGGAAGATAAAAGAATAAAATATATATCAGAATGCACGGAAATAAAAAAAGCATTGAATACAGAATGATCAAGGTCTCGGAACTGAACGGATGAAACAGTATCAAGAACCCGAGACCCACACTATCACCGGAACGGTGGCCAAGTAGCAATGTCGGTAGGGCCAAATCCGGTATTCCGTATCTTGTTACAGACACATCCACTACTCCAAAATAACGAAAGGATACTCAAAACGTTTCCGTAATAAATCCCAAGAATTATTCCATACTTCGATTCCACAAATGAAAGAAATGCAACAAAGCATTTACATATTATTCAAGGGAAAAAATGAAAAGACATGAATGTCGACCATCCTGCGGGTGTGCAACCCAAGAAATAAAATAAAGGTAGAATGTATCGAGCTGAAAAGGTAATTGGACTTCTAAATCATGATAAACTAAGAAGCGTAGTAATTAATCACTCTCTTCCAACGGTTTTTCTCCTGTCTCCTCGGATTTTACGCAATCCACATCTAAAAATGTTAAGTACAGGAAGAGCACGATGTTCCAGTAAAGAAAATACAATTAAAAGTGAAAAATATTAGTATCTGGGAAATACACTCATAGTTCTCTACTAATGCAAGTATACGTTAAAATACATGTTAATAATTATCATGTTCAAATGCTACGCATGAATAATGGGAAGAGGGAAATGGTACATGACATAGTTCACTGCATCGAAACAATACTGATGCATACTTATGAATTTCCTTACTTACCGTATCTTCCATTAATTTGTTACCATTAAAATATCGTGCCACTCTTGTTTCTAATGAATAATGAACCAATAATTGGGGAACAACTTTTTGTTCCAATAATAACAGTAACTCCCAATAAGTGAATCAATTAAATAAGGGAAACTGTTAATAGTGGCATGCGTGTAACAAGTTGCGAGATGATTCTAGGATATTATGCATTTGTCATGCCCACAAAGGGATAGCTTAAAGTGCCTTGTAATAACACAAAGGAAGAGTTTGTCATGTTTGTCATGACACCATATAATAAATAATAATAAATGAAAAGCTAACCAGCCTGTGATTTATTTCGTCCAACATCTACCTGAATCCAACTGACCCTCAGGTGTGGGCGCATCATAGGACGTTGAGATTCTCGAGAACTCGTTGCAAAATTTGGATATGCCAATACCCAACAGATACTCATCTCACTTGCGTAATTCATATGATCCTAATAAGCATCTAAAGTTACTACATAACATAATATTAACGTAATAATAATAATAATAATTAATATACTGTAAAAATACTTGCTAACTGGACCATGCATGATCGTGTACCGTGTACTATACACTAAATAGACAATCTGCTGAAACATAATCGGTGTTCATGACTCCATCCGTTGCCTGCATGGTTGCCACTACAGCCCGGGCATCGGTTCCCATTCTTGTACACGATCGATCTACTCTTTCCCAGTAAACACTATAAGAAAAACATCCTTTTGCTACACTAGATTTTGCCACACACAAAAATATATGGCTAATATATAATTAGTTAGACTCATTTGTCATGCTACTTTGGCTTAAGTAAGTATATAGCATCATTTTTTTTACGTGTGTTGCAAAAGCTAATGTAGCAAAAGAGTGTTTTTATTGTAGTGAAAGTAACAACTCGAAATTTGTTAACGAAGTTAACTAATTACAAGAATTTACTTACGAATATAATCAATTTAAAAAAAAATTAACCTAGCCTTTCAATTATATCATCCTTACCTCTAACGGATGCCAACGGTGGAACGATTCAGGTTAAGGAAAGACACGAACAAAGGATCACAAGAAACGCAGATGAAAGAACAATTATTGCTCCCGAATTCCTTGATCTGCGTGTGGTTGACAACTACGAAGATGGAACAATTAGATCGTGAAAGATGATGTTTTGAGAGGTGGAAAGTTTCCAAAACGCGGCTATGCCTCTAGGGCTTGAAGAAGATTAATTAATATGATACCAGATGTGTAATAAGGGACGTTTTTATAGCCAATTAAGTCGGCTAGGCCGACGCCTCCTTTTTTTCACTAAGGTTTTAGTAAAAAGAGCCCAAATGACTCAAAAGCCCTTAATTATAATGGATAAATAGAGATAATGACATGTTTTGGAATGGTTTTATTTAACATGACAGCCAAATGTTTTTTATAGGCAAAAAGACAACTTCTATAATTTTTATATCCGAAATGACAAAAAAAATGTTTAAAAAAAAATGCGCTTGGCTGTTATGTGTCCCGGTTCAATTTTTTTTATTTAAATTTTCTCTTTCCTCCTTAATTTTGAAACAATCATTTCTTTTGATCTAGAGATCCAAATGCGATAAAAAATTCATAGAATTTTTTATTTTTTGATGCTCTTCGGTTTGAGACTTGTTCGATATCATTACATCGTTTTTCGTGACATTCACTGTCGAAATTCACTCAGTGAATCTCCCCAGTGAATTCCAAAAATTAGTAAATTTCGACGGTGAATGTCGATTAATAGTGAATTTCGACAGCGATTTTTCTGAAATCGCGTTGGAATATGTTAAATGTGGTGAAAGAATTTTAAAATTTGGAGTTGTAGATTGAGAGATATGAGTGTTTAAAGAAGGTGGATGAATGTGGCGTTTTTTTTTTTAATTTAAAAATGCGCCAGAATATTAAAATAATAAAAATAAAACAGTTTTGTCCTATATTCAAAAATTTCAAAAAGCTGTCATTCTCCTTAATTGATGAAATGTTTGTGTCATTCTCCCTCATTCCCCCTAATTATAAATCTAGGGTATTACATCTTTTGACATTGAATGTTCATTTATTGAAAATGTGAAATTTTGACAAGTCATTGCAGTAAATAAAGGGTGAGATTAGCCAACAACACGGTAAATATTAAACAACACAATTCTTCAAATAATGGAAGCTGGCATCGGGTTAGAGCACTTGCATCAGTGTATTAGGACATATTTTCTTATTTGTAACTACGTCAGAATCTTTATGATAATAAATACCACACTAAAATAACCATAAATTGTAATAATAATAAGTGGAAATACTATAGTCCAGTCAGTATAAAAAAACTGAGCCGTGCAGTTTACCGTTAGATTAACATTAAATGAATGACAACTGTCAGATTGATTTGACATATTTTTGTTTATTGTGTACCATAAAAAGCAATTAACCTGTTAAGCAGGTTACCAGCCATCCTTTATGCAACAACATACCTTTTATTTTAAATTGACAACCTTACCCTCAACTATTTATCTCTTTAAAATGCTAAGTCCCCTTTACCCACCACCTTCAATGTCTGCAGCCCTTCTCTAGTGGTCTGGTTTCCATCTTTACCGCCCTACACCTTATTCCATTTCACCACATCCGATTTTATTTCATTCCTAAAGAAAATAGCATCACCACTTCCGGTTGAACCACCATCAATTCACCACCTCACAACCTCCGGTCAACCACCATCAATTCACCACCTCACCACCTCACCACCTCCGGTCAAGCCATCTTCTCGATTGGTTCTTATTATTAAAAAAAATTGCTTGATTGTGTATGTTTATGGAAAAAGTAGGAAAAAAATCATGAAAAAAAATTTAAACGAGAAAAGACGATCAAATACAGTAGATAATATATTATTTATTAAATGAATGTTTCCTACCTTGATGAAGAAATGGTTCACTCATCAAAAATAACGGTGACTAGTTTTGCTTTGTCCCAAATATTATTTCAAGCTATATATGAAAGTTTCTAAATGGTTGGGTCACTTCTGGACAAAAGTAAAGGAAAAGGGGAATAAACCTGGAGGGAAAAAGAAAAGGGGGGTTTGCAGCCAGGGCAATGGTTTGGAATTAAGGGTAGGGGGAGTTTGGTGGTGGTGGTGGTGGAGAGACGACGGTGGATTTTCCAAGAAAGATGGATGAGGAAAATTCCTTCAGGCAACAACACTTGAATTGACGGAGGTTTAAATGTTTTTTTAAGGAAAAACTTAGTAATATTAATATTGTTTTTTTTGGCAAATTGTTTATTGGTTTAGCAGGTTAAAAAGACTGATTATGTATGTTATTATACACATTATTTATGGTGTACTGAAAAAATGATCGAACGGATGTAATTATTTATATGTTTTTGTAACGGTAAAGATTAAAAAACTAGAAAAACTAGACAATTAGAGAACTGGACTATAGCCGCTCTCAATAATAAGATATTCCTTCGCACACACATAATATTAAACGACAGTAATATTTTATTAACGAGGCTCGTAAGTGTTGATAGAAAATACATCCAATTAAAACACGTGTTAAAGACCAATATTTATCATTTTAAAAAGTATAGAATACTTTTACCAAAAAAAAAAAAAAGGTATAGAATAAGGAACCATTGCTTCAATATTAAAATATACTAATATATTATTTTAAATGAAAGATAAAGTACAGCTTAAAAAAAAGTACAGCAAAAATAATATACATCGTCTGTACATATTGGACTACTTGCGGTATACTTACGGTTTGGCCTTGAGAATATGAGTTTTATAAATTCAGCTTACAGATTCTAATGCAATGTAATTATAACAAAATCTGGATAATTAAATCTGTAAAATATATTTTTCACACCATTTATAGATTTCACTGTGAGTGCTCTTATCATATTTCTCTGTCAAAATTGATGATCTGCTAGGTGTGTTTATCCTGAAATGCAATTAGTATAAATGATGGCCGTGTGCGTTCAAATAAAGTGCAGCTTATAGATTGAATTACCTCAAATATTGGTATTTAGCTTTTATTTAAAAGAGTCCTAGGATGAACTTCTAATTCTAGGGTTTTCAATTTTAGCCTTAAAATATTGTGGTTGGATGGAAATTTTTTTAACTTCAAATACAAGGTTAATAAACTCATTATTTCGGTTCCATACTACTCCTTTCAATTTTTGATTTGGTATCAGAGCCGATTTCTACTCAGCCATGACAGCCCCAACATTGAATGTTGGGAGTTTTATCTCCTTAAAAATCACCTCACACAACGTCCCATTATGGCTTGAGAAAGCTCTTGCACACACAGAAAGCCAAGATCTGGTGGGACATCTCACTGATGAAATACCAGTTTCAGCCAAATACACCCCTACAGAAACACGAAGCACAACTACTAAAGGCCTAGGTGTTCAAACCACCACAACAATGTTAGATGTAATATCGCCGGACGGATCTTGATCCGTCCGATTACGCAGCGGAATAACAAGGATCACGATCAATATGAATTAAAGCATATAAAATAAATAGATCTAAACTACAAGAAGGTTGGATCTACTTACCAATCGAAAGATTAGATCCGAAGATTTAGAAGCGAGATCCAAATAGTTGAGATGCCACAGTCTTCCGATGTGTATCTCCAAGCAACAACCGGTGGATGTTGATCCTTGATGCTTGACCTCCTTGATATGCTACCCGAAAAATCCCGAAGATTTTCCCAACTCGAAACCCTAAGCTATTGGCCGAAAATTCTAAGCCAATACTGTGTGTATGATGCGCATTATGTGTGTATTAAAAGGCTTAGAAGATCTCTCTTTATATAGGAGAGAAATCCTTGTCCTCCAAAGATTTAATAATTAATTAAATAATCAATAATAATAATCCTTTATTAAACATAAGATAAATCTAATATATACTAAAACTAATTTAGATATATATAATGGATAATATCTAATATCACCCTATTAATTATTTAACAAATAAACAATTAATCACATGACATGTAATTATCCAAGAAAACTAATTTCTTTCTAATTACAGCATGTATACCACACCAATCACCCCTAAAATTAGGGTTTCACACGCCACACTCAATTATGGGCCGAGTCCACGAAAAATGTTTTTTTTCATGTATTTAATTATTTAGCACACTAAATAATTATTCGCACATCAATTAAATAGTCCAACTACTTAATTATTATTGAGACCCAACGTCAAGAAATATATGCATGTTAGGAGCCACATCGGGGACCATGGACCTATAACCAGTAACTACAATAAATTAAATAAAATTATTCATCGAACAGAACAATTCTTATTCAATCTATTAATTCCGGGATTACGTCACCATAAACCCGAAACTGAACTTTATCGATTATAGATATATACTTACACTCTAATCACTGAGTCGATAAGCGTCCATTGATATAATCATTACATATGGATAAATCCTCCATAGACTATTCGTTTTGATTCGGGATATCTCCGTAAACCCTTCTCAAAACATCTTATCCTTATTTACCATTAACCCCCTAGTGATCAATTAGTTCATAACTAATATAATATGAACTGGGCCCATCGATCAGTTTCTAGGATTAACAGATAAGGAAACTGTCTGTCTACTTCCCACAGGAAGGAATGGATTCCATATATGTGAAGTCACAGACTACTCACTCATTCCAGAATAGAGCCAACGAGAAGTGTTCTGATCACATGTATCTAAGTGATCTTTGACTAACACATAAAACCCTACTTTGAACCAAGCAGTAAACTGTGATCACATCAGGATTGAGATTAATCCACATATGATAATCTTGTGATTCGATAAGATTTCTTGATCACGAAATGATATCAAGAACTCAAATCAAATCTGTCCAGTCCTATATGATAGACATCATATATAAACGCCCCACTAGGTACCATATACCGACGGTCCGGATAAGACGGTCACACAGTTAAGTGTTCTCGGCACATTATTGGTATATTAAACATGAGACCCATACTCTGATTAATTCACGACGGACTAACAAGTTTTAAGCATATCATTACAAACTCAATCCTTGTGTGTATTCCATACACTGAGTTATGTGATTACATACCGATATACTTAAGGTTTTCAACAGTGTATTAATATAAGCATAAATGCAAACATTAAGATGAATTATAAATCCTATCAAAAACAATTTGAAATTGTCTTTCGGCACTACACCTAACAATCTCCCCACCGCACGAAAGGCAAGTGATTAATTGTTTAGAGCATACCCCTTATACACAACATTCTCCCACTTGCTCTAAAAGCAAATGAGATATATCCCTCAATTCTGTACCCGCTAAGTGCATCAAACCATTTAGATGTCAAAATACACTTTGAGTGTGCCGCCGCAGGGTCGGTCAGTGACTAGGTGAGTATGCAACATCTAAATGCCATGCAACTTAGTATACTGATCCGTTAGGTTGTCAGCTCGAGACGATCTTTAGGATGAAAACGTCGCCGGTCCATCCAATCTGGTGGTACTCTCCCAATATACTTGAGGACGTACAAAACATTCTATTTAATACTCGAATCCAAGATTTGATTAACTTGTAATTACCTGACTTTCTCTTATCAAAAAGAGAGTCTATCCCATTTTCTATTCATCCTCAGGTTTAGAGAAGCATTCCTTGAGAGGTAGAGTAGGACTACTTCGTTGAATGTTGCACACCGATATGTAAAATCATCTTAACCATTAGGATAGATGGGATTGCAAGTCACATATTCTTGGGAATTTGACCGAATCAAATCCTTTAGAATGTAGTCCGATTCTTTCATAAAGAGAATCTTGGCATGTCAGTTTCCGACTTCAGATAACACACCCATGTTGTTTCCAACTGTTTCAGTGTTACCATTCATGAACACTAATGTATATACTACTTTACCAATATTGACATCCAGTCTATGAAAGACTTATCAATATTCTGGTCAAGCCCACATACTTGAAATACGTGATTTTTAAATGACCTAGAGGTTTTCTTTTATCCATAAAGGATATAAGCCTTGGTTCCTGAATCAATTCAGATTCCGATTGTTCAGCAAAAAAGTCTCGAGTGGAATCACCCCTATTTTTACGCTTTCTAATGAATCGCCATTTGTTCTTAGCTAAAACCCTACATTCGAATGAATTGATTCTTTTGTTCGGCAAGAAAGTCCCAGGGAATCACCCCTATTTTCTGCTTTCTAATGAAATCAAACAAGACCGAGTGGAGAGAGAGTTCACGGCCTGGTTAACTCTTCTACTTGTTAAGGAATCACCCTTAGACCACTCAGCTTTGTACCGAAAGTTAAACTTTCTATTCATTCGATTCTTATCATATAGATCCAATTACTCCCACTGGGCCTGAGACAGTGGTTCTACTAGAGTGTGAACATAACTGGAGTACCAAAACTCCATTCACTAGGTTTTTAAACCAACATCGATCTATGATCAGAATCCTATACAGCCCACAAGGTACCATAGGTTATCAATCACCTCTATAAACTTCAAATTCTGCAGAAAACCGCAAAAGGTAATGGTTAAACCATACTCTCATTGCGTTCTTGGTGGATCGATATTCTGATCTAGTAGTAATTATCAGTGTTATCACCAACAACCAATGTTGGACGTGGTCTGATCTTATCAGTTAGTAACTACCTTGAGTAACCGTACTCCAAAGTCCAAGGTTGTTATTAATAGACCCTTTCGGAAGGGGTTTTTTGATATAACCGTCCGCCGCCGATTTTAAGAATCTTATAACCAACCTTTACTCAACGTATAAGATATTGCACGAACAGTCATCATCTGAACGTGTACGCAAAATTTCCAGTCCTACCTTCAAGCACTAAGTGCTATATGCCTATATTGACATAAGTGGGGTGAACCGAATTCACTCTATATCCACAAATTTGTAAGCATCTTCTAGGTAGACTTCTCGGTTTTACATGATAGTGTAAACCGTTATTTCACAACCAATATCTTAAATGAGTTAAGCAGTGTATTGTAGCACACTAATAACTATATAAGGCAAATTTATGGTGTTATCCCTCAGTGGATAAATTCCACTGGGAGGCAGGCCGAACATCAGTCCCAAGACTATGCTATGGCCTATTACTGAGCATGGAATACTCTATCTCTGGTGAAATCAGAGATACCTCCAAATATTTTAGATAATCTTACTGGCGTTTCGAGTAGTTGTCTGACGAGATGACACTACTCAGAAGCTCCTTCTAACTTGTATCATTCACAAGACCCCGAAGTTCATTATGAACAAGCTATGTTACTTCTTTAAATCTAGTACCCTTTCCCAGTTGAAAGTGTTGGACTTATTTTTAAATTTTAGTGATGAGTGCCAGACTAGCTGTTATAGAGCTAAGGCAAAAAGATGTCTAGATCAAATGTATAGGTTTATTAAAGTTTGATTTTGTATAGGTTTGATCAAACAAGCACTGTAAAGGTCAGCTGACTTATATCAGCAGACTAGTCTAGATCAGTAGGGTAGCAGAGTCAGTAGACTAGTCAGGAACATGCTGAAGACTGAAGGCTGAGGTCTCAAACTCAGTTATTGAAGGCTAAAGGATCAAACTTAGTATTTAAAGTCAAGGATATGGAATCAGAATTTAGGGAAGTCTATGATGACCTAAACTGATTACATATACCTTGCGTACAAGGTCTAAGTTCCACAAGTAAAGTGGTGATTGGAACTTAGTTAAATGCAAAAAGGTGTAATCTAACTTCATAAATAAAAGTTTGATAAAAGACAGTTAGCTGAAGTGTTTTTATACACATCAAATGATGGATCAGCTTACTGATGTGTATATCAGCAGACTTATGTTCTCAGGAACCTGCTGGACACACATTTCGATCTAATCAAAGGCTATATTGGAAGATTACAAAGAAAGGGACAGTTAACTACCTCTGATTTTATCAAACAAATCAATGGTTAAGATTAAAGGGACGTTGGGATGATTCAGACCTTTATCCAATGGATACAAGTCAAAGGGTGGACAGATCAAAAGCTGTCAAAAGGAGTCCGACAGATTGTCGTCACCCTAAGAACGATCGAGAAAAAGCAAGTCAAGATGGAGACAAATCCAAAACGGCTATGTTTGAATTTCAAACATAAGTCACAAGGATTTCTACCTATAAATAGAGGACGCCTAACTAAGATACAAGTAACGAATTCAGAAGAAAATTAAGGATCCATCTTGAGCTATCAGAATTAAATCGATCAAACATCTTGCTGACCCTACTGAGCATAAGGCTACTGATCCAGGATATTTCTTCAAGTGTAATCTGAATTCAAGCTACATCAAGTTCACACACTTGAAGATCTCAAGCCGATCATATCATCCGATCAAGTCTTTGAAAGTGAATCACTTACTTGATTCAATCCTACTTTTACAAGAAATCTACTGGAAACTGTGAAGAATCTTTGGGTGTGAAAGATCGTTGTTTGTGGCGGAGTGGTGAAGAGGCAATCCTACCCTTCAAGGACCAGTGGAAGACTTTGGGCAACAATCCTACATTCCAAGTGTTCGGTTTGTGAAGCCATAGTTATTGGTGAAGGACAAGCAACTTAAGGATTTTTGTAACAACTACCTCAAGAATCTCTAGTGAATTACCTCCAACATCACAGGAGAAGAGTGGGTGACGAGGATTACACCACTGGAACCACTATAAAATCTGCCTACTTAATTTACTGCATTTATATTCTCGCACTTAGTTTATCCAACACATCAATCTACTGAATCTAGCAATGAATCACACACATACACTAATGAGTATCTAATACTTGGTATCATATTTAACAAGAAGTAATAAGGCTTAATTTTTGATATATTTCATTTGCACAAATTCAGAAAACTCAACAATCAATAGACTATCGAGTGTCGGCCAGACTACTAAAGTATCAATGAGCTCTCAAGTTCTTTGAGTTTGTTAACTCTAAAAATTTTTAAGTGTTAAGTTTATTCACCCCCTCTAAACGTAACCAAAGCCTTTTTTAGGGACCAAAAATTGGTATCAGAGCAGTGCTTCTGTCCTGAAGTAATCCTACTTGTTGTGCTTGTGAAAATACTTTGAAAACTTTTTCATGTCTGATTTTCAAAGCTTTGCATCATGGATAACAACCAGTATGTTAGAACAATGTTGATGTGTTCTTTAGATCATTTTGATTAGTATAAACGTCGTATGCAGGCTTATCTAGCTGCAACACATGATGAAATGATGGATGTCTTGTGACGGATGGACCACTTGAGATTACCAAGTCGAATGAGTGGGAGATGAGAGACACAGTACATTCCAAAACCAAAAGGGAATGGACTGCTGAAGATAGAAAAAGAGCAAATCTCAACAATATTGCTATTCATATTATATACAGAACTTTGGATAGCAATATGTATATGAAGGTGAAAGATTTCAAGACGGCAAAGGAACTTTGGAATAAGTTACAACTAATCTGTGAAGGCACTGATGCAATCAAAAAGAACAAGATCGGTGCGGCAAAGAAGAAGTTCTAGGAGTTCAAGATGAAACCAAATGAAACCATTGAAAAAATAGAATAAAGATTCAATGCAATCATGGATGAACTCACCCTACTAACTGTGAAGTACTCACAAGAAGAAATCAACTCAAAAATCTTGGAAGCATTACCTGCAAAAGAAGTTTGGGAGATGAAGGTGGATCGCCATAGAAGAAATGAGGAGTTTGCATGAAGAAGACACCTTCAAATTGTTCTCGAGATCTTAAGGCCTATGAAGTCAACAAAAGCTTGTGCTCGAGGATCGAAAAGAAGAGCCGAAGACCACTTGCATTGGTTGCTTCACATCAAGAAGAGACATCGAGGAGCTCAAGATGATCTTGGATGAGATGCAAGAAGCGATTGCCCTACTTGAGCAAGAAAATCAGGATGATGAAAGCTGGAAGGGTTCTCTAAGGTATTTCACAAAGATATTCAGTGAAAAGAAGAAGGAAGAATCAAAGAAAGATAATGATTACTTGTGATAGCATTGCAAGAAACCATGACACTTCAAACTGATTGTCTGAATTAAAGCAGAAAAAGGAACACGATTATCTTTGCTTTAATTGCAAAAGCCTGGACATTCGACTGATTGTCGGACCTCATCAAGACCAAGAGCCAACAAAGAAGACATGGAAAGAAAGCTATGGTTCTTTGAAGATGAATCAGGATATGAAGTAGAATCGAAAAAGGAAATGAATCGATGATCTCGCACTTGTTCTTTGAGATGGATGATTATGCTTTAATGGCAAATATGGATGAAACAGAGGAGGTATACAGTGTGATCTATTAACACTCTGCTGGAAGTGATTGTGAATCAACTTGTGGTTCAAATCCTAAAAATTCGACAATGAAGAAACTTTGGATGCCATCCTTAATCAATCGAGGATAATACAACTGGTTATGAGATTGTGAAGGCTGAAAAAAAGCTCTTCAATCGAAGGTTAAAGATTAAATGCTGAATTAAGAATTCTCAAAGGAAAGGAAAAAGAAGTTAGACGGAATCAAGATAAGCTGCTTTGTGCATGCGAGATTCGCTTGAGTCTGTTGAACCATCTTGTTCCTCACTTTGCATTCAAATATGGAAAGCCTTATTTTTATAGAACATGGCTTGGATTTGGAACTCAACAATCCAATAAGTGTGGATCCAAGAAGGTCATTGAACCTAGTACGAGGTGGTCCTATGTTTGTGCTGCACAAGATCCAACTCCCAAAAGGATTGCTGAGGCAACAAAGCCCTCTTGAGAAAGCTTCAAGGAAGCAAAATCGGAAGTCAAGGAAGTCAACAGCTCCTAATAAAAGAATAAATCTAAAAATAAGACTGCTGTGCCTTCTAGACCTGCTGATAGCAGACCTGCTACCAAAGTCAGCTGGACCACAAAAAGGGAAAAACCAAAAAGATTCCAAGGATAAGAATCCTAAATCCAAAAATGGTAATCATTCAAGGGATACTTATCTCGAGGGAAAGGTAGATTGTTCCTCATCGATGATGATTGGAATATTCATGCACCTACTGTTGGAAACAATAGATATAACCATGCTGCTTGGGTAAAACCTAAGCAATGGAATCAGCAGAGGGCTCAGTAGAGGACTTATACAAGGCCTCAGCAGGGACCTCAGCAGACTCCACATTACAGGGCTGTTCCTAAAAGACAGCAAACATATGGTTATCCTAGTGCTTCTAACAAAAGAAATCACTCTAAACAACATTATATTCCAAAAGGCCAGAAAGCATATGTGAATCCTACACAACCAATTGCTAGACCTTATGGATGTGTGGAATACATGTATGAACCAAAGTATGATACATTTCAAAGAAGACCTTATGGAAACTTGCCAAGGGTCATGCTTACCACTGACCATTATGGACCTAAATAAGTTTGGGTACCTAAAATGCACTAACTTTGTTTGGTAGGGTGTCTGGTACTTTGACAGTGGATGTTCCAGCCATATGACAAAGAATAAGCAATCGCATTTGTCAAGCTTTGTGGCAAAAGATGGTCCAAGAGTGAACTTTGGCAACAAGAACACACCAGGATATACAAGAGGATATGGCACACTTGTGAGAAATGGATTAACAATCAGGAATGTGGCATATGTGGAAGGACTAGACTACAACCTCTTGAAAGCCTTTGGACAATTCGTGACATGGGATACAAGGTCACTTTTGACAAAAACACTTGTCTTGTCCTTAGTGAGAGAGGTGATCCAGTTGTGTTGGTGGAAGAAGACAACAAAACATGTATGTTGTGGATTGGTCTCTCATTGTTCTGAAACATGCCTGATTGTGCATATATACCAAGTCAGAACTTAATTGGTTATGGCATAAGAAGTTGAATCATCTAAATTTTGATGATATCAATCAGTTGGTGAAGAAGAAACTGGTGATTGGTTTACCATAGATCACATTCAAGAAGGATGCTATATGTGATGCATGTCAGCAATGTAAACAGACAAAGTCAAGCTTCAAGTCAAAGACTAAACAATCAACAAAAAGAGTTTTGGAGCTGATGCACATGGATCTTTTTTGACCAGTAACACCAGCAAGTGTAACAGGAAAGAAGTACACCTTAGTGGTTGTGGATGATTATTCAAGATACACTTGGGTGATATTCCTGAACAAGAAAAGTGAAACACTTCAAAAGATGCCTGAACTTTTGAAGAGATTGCAAAATGAGAAAAGTTCGATGAAGAGGAAAATCGAGATCATACAAGGGTACTGAATTTCTCAATAAAGTTATAAGAGAATATTGTGAACAGAATGGTGTACTACATCAACTTGCTGCTTCTGGTACACCTCAGCAAAATGGGGTTGCTGAAAGAAGAAATAGAACTCTAAAAGAAGTATGGAGAACTATGATTTGTGAAGCATTACTACCTGAAAGATATTGGGCTGAAGTAGTTAATACATCATGCTATACACAAAACAGAACATCAGTGAACAAGAAGCTGCTGAAGACACCTTATGAGATTTGGAATGGAAGAAAACCTAATATATCCTATTTCTATCCATTTGGAAGCAAGTGTTTTATCTTGAATCATTAGGAACAATTGAAGACATTCCATCCAAAATCAGATGAAGGAATTTTCTTGGGATATTCTTCAGTTAGCAAGGCATTCAGGGTACTGAACAAAAGGACACTGAAACATGAAGAAACAATACATGTTGTATTTGATGAACCTAAGTTCACTAGAATGGAAGATGAAGCTTAAGAACCTGCTGAGAATCAACAAGTCACTGATCTAGAATGTGTTGATGTTTTGGAAAGATTCAATGACTTAAAGGTTTCTGATTCTGCCCCTGCTGAACACCCTGCTAGTAACACTACTGATGCAAAAACTGAGGCAATTCAAGGATCTGCTGAACCCCCTGTTGAAGAAACAGCAGACCCTACTGAAGATGATGTTCTAGAGAATCAATCTAACCAGAATCCATAATGGTCAAGGTATCACCCTGCTGAACAAGTTATTGGTAACATACAACAAGGTGTGAGGACTAGAAGACAGTTAGAAGCAATGCTTACTTGTTTTCTATCTCAAATAGAACCTAAAGTTATTGAAGAAGCAAGAAGAGTTGAATGAATTTGAAAGAAATCAAGTTTGGACATTAGTGGAAATGCTTAGTCATGCAAATATAATTAGAACAAAATGGGTATACAGAAACAAACTTGATGAATCTGGTACCATTGTGAGGAATAAGGCCAGACTAGTGGCAAAAGGCTATTCTCAAGCAGAAGGAATAGATTTTTATGAGACATATGCCCCTGTTGTAAGATTGGAAGCTATAAGATTATTCTTGGCATATGCTGCATATAAAAACTTCAAAGTATATCAGATGGATGTCAAAAGTGCATTTTTGAATGGCATTCTGGAAGAGGAGGTTTATGTTCAGCAACCTCCTTGATTTGAAGTTAAAGATCAAGAAGATAAAGTGTATAGACTCAACAAAGCACTTTATGGTTTAAAACAAGCACCAAGAGCATAGTATGAGACTCTATTTCAATTCTTGGTGGACAATGGTTTTACAAAAGGCACCATTGATAAGACTTTTTTTAGAATCAATGAAGGGAACAACACCCTGCTGGTACAAATTTATGTTGATGACATAATTTTTGGTTCTGAAAATGAATTGCTATGTGAGAAGTTTGCAAATCTAATGAAGAGTAAATTCCAAATGAGTATGATGAGAGAAATGAACTACTTTTTGGGATTGCAAGTCAAACAGATGAAAGATGGAATCTTCATTCATCATACCAAGTATACCAAGGTGCTGCTGAAGAAATTTGGTATGGAAAACAGCACCAATGTGTCAACTCCTATGAGCACAAATATTAGATTGGATGAAGATAAAGATGGCAAAGATGTTGATCAGACCTTAGACATAAGGATGATAGGCAGTCTGTTGTACCTCACTGCCAGCAGACATGATATATCCTTTGCTGTAGGTGTTTGTGCAAGATTTCAATCAAAACCCAAGGAAAGTCATTTAGGTGCAGTTAAAAGAATTCTCAAGTATCTAAAAGAAACTTTGAGATTAGGGATATGGTATTCAAAAGATGGAAGTTTCAAGGTTATATCCTACTCAGATTCTGATTATGCTGGATGCAAGATTGACAGAAAAAGCACCACAGGAACCTGTCAGTTAATGGGAAATAGACTAGTCTCCTGGTTTTGCAAGAAACATAATTCTATATCAACTTCCCTCTCTTGAAAGTGAATACATTTTTCTTTGGAAGTTGTTGTGTACAAATACTTTGGTTAAGACAAAAGTTAAGGGATTATGGAATTGAAGAAAGAGAAATTCCTATAATGTGTGACAACACAAGTGCAATTGCAATCACAGAAAATCCTGTTTTGCACTCAAGAACCAAGCATATTGATGTAAGACATCACTTCATAAGAGATCATGTTGAAAAGAAGGATGTGGTGGTTCTGTATATCCCTACTAAAGATCAACTTGCTGATATATTCACTAAACCACTGGATAGTGAAAGATTTGCTAAACTAAGGACTGAACTTGGAATTATAAAAGTTGGTGATACATCTATTATCAGTGATTGTCTTTGGAATTCACCAAGGGGATTAGTCTTTTCTATGTTGGGTGAGCTCACTTAGCAGATTAGTCATTGGTATCAACAATTCCATGTACTTATGTTTGGACAATTGAGCAAATGAAGTTGCCAAGGGGATTGGTCTTTGTCATGTTGGGTGAGCTCACTTGACAGATCAGTCATTGGTATTAAACTTCATCTTGTATTATCAATTGGACAACACAAAAGGATTTAAGCATCAGTAGAGTGACTCTGTCAGCAGGCTCCTGAGACTTTTTGTCGTCAAAGATTTCTTTGAGGCAAGTCCATCTTGAACGAAGCGTTATGATCAAACTTACAAAAGTCAAAAAGCAAATGGCGGGATATTCATCTTATCTTTATAACTGCGGTTACATGATCGAACGGTTACAAACATTTATGGATAAGATTGTTAGGTGTGATGCCCGAAAGACAATTTTGTAATTGTTTTATTTAATAAATGAAATGATATTGTTATTCATATTTATTATTCTCATATTCACCGATGTGACAATAGTAATTACACTACAGAAAACCCTAAAGTATATCGTTTATGTAATCACTTAACTCAGTGTATGGTATATACACGGGAGGATTGAGTTAGTGAAGATGTACTTAAAATACAATTAGCCCGTAGTGAAGTTAATCGAGAGTATCGGGTCTCTCCTTTAACGTGCTATTAATGCGCCCAGAACACAAAAGGTGTGATAGTCCTATCCGGACTTTCGGTTAAGAGAACCTAATGGGGCATTTATATATGATAGATATATCATATAGGGCTGGACCGATTTGATTAGAGTTCACGATATAATTCCGTAATCGAGAAGTCTTATCGAATCAATGGATGATCATATTTATGGATATATCTTAATCTTGAGGTGATCACAGTCAACTGCTTGAATCAGTATGAGGTTTGACTTGACGGTTAAGGATTACACTGAGTCTGTGGTCTGAATTACCCCATCTTGGCATTATACTGGATTGAGTGAGTAGTCTGTGTTATCACAGATACGGAATCCATTCCTTCCATTTATGGAAGTAGATGAAGACGATTCCCTTATTTGTTAATCCTAGAAAGCGATCGATCGCGCGAGTTCATATCACTGTCGATTGATCACCGGTGAGTTGTATGAATTAATTGATCACTAGGGGTTAATGGTAAATAAGGATAAGAGGTTCTAAAAAAGGGTTAACGGTAACTTCCCGATTTAGAATGAAGCGATCTATGGAGGATTAATCCATATGTAATGATTGTATCAATGGACGCTTATTATCATTCTCATGAAGAGATAAATATAATCTCATAATCGGAGGAGTGCAGTCACGGGATTATGGTGGCATATTCCTGTGATTGATTTATCGAATATAATTATTCTATAATTATTTATTTGATTTATCGGAGCCGCTGATTATTAGTCCATGGTCCCCGACGTGCCTCCTAATATAGCATAGCTATTCTCGGACGTCGAATCATGATAATATTAATTTAGTTCTTGTTGGACTTTATTAAAACGATATGTGAATTAATTGTTTAGTGGACTATTAAATTAGTTGGGCTAAATAATTAAATATGTGGAAAAGACATTTTCCATAATCTTGGCCCAATTATTGTGTGATAGCAAAATTAATATTGACTAGGTCAATATGATAAATTTCGCCCCCCTCTTCTTAATGGAACAAGAAATTAGTTTTCTTGTGATTAATAAGACATGTGCATAAAATATTTATTGGATAAATATTTATGGTAAATAATAAAGATAAATATTATTCTAGATTTGTTCTAGGATATTATGGAATTATCTTTTATTAAAGGATTTATTTTGTTTGATAAATAAAAATCCTTGGAGGCTAAGTTTTACTCTCCTATAAAAAGAGAGTTCTCCCAAGCCTTAATACACACATAAATTTCGACTTCTCCCTATAGTAGAGAGAAGAAAAATAATTTCGGCCAAGGGAGATTTGGGGAGAAATCATGGAGATTTTTCCGGTAGCATATCGGAAGGGTTCGAGTCGAGAATTCCTTCCACCGGGAATTGCTTGGATCACACGATCGGAAGACTGTGGTGCTCTTCACATCTTCACATTCATCCTTTGCGGTTCTTCAACTTGAATTTTGAGATTCAAGAGGTATGATCTACATCCCCCTTGTAGTATAGATTTAATGTTTTATTGCGTATATTCATAGATCTAGATCCTTAAATCGCTTCCGCTGCGGATGATATTACTAACAGTGGTATCAGGAGCCAAGGTGATCTATATTTATACGTATAAAATATTAGATCTAGGAGTGGTAAAACATGTAGTTTTTTGTCCCAAATTTTTTTTTAAGGGGGCCGAAAATTTTTTGTTTTATTTTTTATGTTATGAATGTCTTGGTTGAAGAGATGGATTGGGGTTGGTACTGTTTACTCGTTAGATCTATTGTAGCTCCTTTGTTTAGTAACAATTGAGCATAGGAATTGTATTTTATTTATGTCAAATTTCGAAATTTATGTAAAAGTAGCATCTTTTATTATAATTTTGATGTTCCGGGTTCGAGACGACGAAGATGATGTGTTGAAGATCATGATGTTGAAGATCATCAAGAAGGTAAAAACGGGAGGAGGCCGAATTGTTTAATTATTTTTTTTCCGTCGGCAATTTTTTTTGGCGGCTGCAAAAAAATTTTGTTTCTTGTAACCTAATGTATTAGGTTTAGCCGCAAGTTTTGACCAAATAAAAAAAAAAAAATAAATATAAAAAAAAAATTAAAATATTTACATAACAGCCGTGTGGGAAAAAAAAAATATTATAAAACAAGTTTGTAATATAAATATATTTTAATATATTGGTATATTACGGCCTCCTCTCCTCGGTGTTCGTGGTTCGTGATCCGACGGTTCGAGTTCAAGATTTGAAGATCAAGACTCGAAGACATAGATTATGTAATTTACTGTTTTCCTAGGATAGATTAGATACGGGGATACCAACAATCCATCTCGGTGTTTAAATTTTCCGCAATTTATTTTTTATGTGTTTGATCATTAAATAGATATAAAATCGGAATTGCCATGACATGCATCATATCATAAATCCACTCCATGCATACATGTAGAATTTTAATTTTGGTAATTAAAATAGGCATGTATACAAACTCGTGTAATTAGTTGAAATTTAATTAATACGTGGTAATTAATAAATTTAGTAACTAATTAAAGATCCGAGGACGGGTTATGAAATCGTTAGCCTTTCGGTGTGTGTTCTCGGTGAACCGCCTTAAAGTCGAAAGCGAGATCACGTTTTCAATTCGTAGTGTCTCTACGAGATTGAATGATGGTAAAAGAACAATAAATCTTGGATAAAAGCGGTTCGCTTATAGGTTGGGTGGTCAATTGAGCTTCGCTCGAACGACTTAACCCTCCTAGTGTGATGTATGCACGGGGGTCCGGCAAGACTAAGCTACACGGGAGAACGGATGGGTGATTACTTCTAATCTCAATAGGGCTGTCTTGACCCGATTTCGTGATCGATCATCACATATGTTCCAACGAATAAGACGGGTAGGCTTGCCTACGTTACCGACACCATTCGAATCCTTGATTTGATGTACTTTTATGTTAACATCAAAAAAGCGTGGTTAGTTAACCCACCACCACTTCCAAATTATTGAGTGGGAGGCGGGGAGGCGGCGACCAACCCCACGGCCTCTACTATAGATACAAGTAAGTGAGAGAAGGGTGGCGCCTCGCGGCGCTTTGATTTCGTCCCCTACGGATGGTGTTCACCCTATCAACATTCATGGCTTGGTCTCCGAAAGGATAGGATTTACGGGTACTCGTCGGGTCACCGACCTATCCTACGACGGCACACTCGGGGCGTACCTAAGAGATCCGATATAGTAGGTCACACTCATAAAGGATATTTTTGGTAATATCTAGGCTAAAAAAGGAAGGTAGTCAATGAATAAAGGGATGTTCGATTCTCGTGGGATGTTAAATTCTCACAAGTTATTCATTGATGAGATTGTCTCAATTTAACCGTCATCTCTTTGACCTACCCTACGGCGGCACTGAGATGCGAGGTTAAAACCTTGGAATGGTAGAGTAGACTTACTTATAGTTTACAATTCCTAAAATAAAATAATATAGTAGTGTTAAACTTGAATTAATTTATGTCATTTCATTTACAGCATTATTGTTAAGGGTATTTTTATACGGTTTTTAACGTTATATTTGATAATGATTTCCTCCGTATTTGTATAATTTGCATAGAAAACGAGTGTTTAAATGATTTATTAAGCAAGTAAGATTTTGATTAGTTTATTTGCAAAATGAGGTTGTGTATGTGTTTTAATTATGGTTTTATGAGTATTTGGATTGTGTTACGTTTTGCGGTGTTTTTGATGTCATGTACGTACATGTTGGAGGCTGAATTGATGATCAAATGTTGATATAATTCGAGCTAAATCAAGAAAGAGACGAGGAAAGAAGGATAAAGATGGAAGAAGGAGGAGATAAAGATCAAGAAATCGAGTTTCAAGCCACATATGGGCGTTCGTCCGGGTCCCGTCGAGTGGACGGGCGTTTGATAAATGAGGCGGGCGCCCAGGGAAGTATTTTGATACAGAGAGTTTGGACGCTGGATGAACGAAGCGTCCCGGCACAAGTTCAAGGCTGAAGGAGCGAGCGTCTCGAGATCTTTGGGCGGCGTCGGAGGAAGAAAATCAGGATTCGGGTAGCGCTGAACTTCCAACGCAGTTCTTGATATGATAACAACCGATTTGACTCTGGACCTCAAGAGAAGAGTTGTAGGGCTTGAAGAGAGGATTCTACAGGATTTTGAATCACTCCATTCCGACTTACGAGGCCCGAGATATGAGCGTTACAAGTTTGGATGCTGTTGCTGAAAATAGTGGACGAGCGTCCGGAATCTTCAGACGGGCGTCCGGGGCGGTTACTGTAGCAGCCGACATTGAAACTCTATATAAGCAGCGGATTTCTTTCACCCTAAACATACAATTCGAACCCTAAACCTAGGGAGCAGCTTGGCTGCGTTTTATTCTATTTTCTTCCAGTTTATGCAATTAGATTCATAGATTAGATTAGCTACTTTTCATGTCTTTTTATTCATCAATTTCAAGTCTCACGAAGATGATAAGAGGCTAGACCTCTTTTGAGCAGCGGTGTGAAGCCTATCCGTCAACTATTTAGATTCGAATCGTGATTGTTTTGTGAGTTCTTTAATACAAGTTGTTTCTTTTATCATGTTTACATTGTTTATTGCGAATTATATCGAAAGATGTTTGCTTTTGTGTTTGTTTTATGTGATGAAAGTCATGTTAACTTTAGAATACCATGATAAAAGAGTAGATCTTTAATCTATAAAACGAAAGTTAATAGGTTAGATTTCTAGGTTAGAAACGTTAGAGTTTCCACCTTTGTTTTGAAAAGCGTTAATCTTTAAATCGAAAGATAAAGATTGATAGGAGAACCATCTAAGAAATTAGAGGTCGTACTTAGATAAGGCAAATCACAACTTGATTAGAATCACGAAATAATCTGAATAGGATCTGAATGTTGATAGGATAGGTGGATCAACTGCTGTTCGTTCGTTTGTTATAACTTGATTCAAATCTCTTGAAACTTGAATTGTTTAGCTTTAGTTTACTTTTAATTGCACTTTAGTTTTTATCGCTTTCAATCTTGCCTAGCATTGGATTAATTTCCTCTGTCTAGTTACTTTTATGCATATTTGTTTAGGTTAGTTCTTCGTTTAGGTTAGTTTCGTGACAATAGTTTAGTTGAAAACAAAAGCTAGGATTCACATTCGTCTAGTTCCCCGTAAGATCGACCCGGCATTAGCCTCCATACTACGATCCTTGCACTTGAGGTTAACCGGTTTATTACTTGTTGTTTTGTATTGATAAAATCCGGGACAAGTTTTTGGCGCCGTTGCCGGGGAGCCGGACGGTTGCCTAGTTTTTGTTTTTTTTTTTTTTTTTTTTTTTTAGTTTAGTTCGTTTTAAATTCTTGTTTTTAGGTTAGATCTTTTCAGTCTCTGTTTGTTGTTAGTAGTTTAGTTGTTTTTGTTCGTTTATCATGCTGTTTTATTTGTATTTTCGTGAGTAGTTAATATAAAATTTTTTGCTTCTAGTCTAGACTCTGTTTTTCTGTGTTTGTACTCTGTTTTCTAATCGTTTCTGCCCAGTTGGACGGCGTCCGTTGTACTAGACGCCCGTCCAGTTCTTGCTCTAGTCGGACGAGCGTTCATACCTCTGGACGCCCGTCAAAGGAGAAAAAAAAAAAAAAACGGACGAGCGTTCATATTTTGAACGCCCGTCCATTTCGAAAACTAGTCGATTTAACGCCCGATTAATTGGGCGCCCGTGCATCTGCCTCGCCATCGTTTTTATCTTTATTTCAATTAGGTTTTCTGTTTTTCGTAGGTAAGTGTCGTAGGTAGGTTTCTTAGGTTGAATCATCTGACTCCACACCTTTCACGATCAAATTTTAGGATAAAAGGGTCCGTTTTAGCACTTGATAGTATTTTGGCCATAACTTTCGGCTCGAGTGTCGGATTGGCGCGCAGGACCCCAATTCGGAAAGCTCGTTCCGACGCCGACGACGTGGCAGACCGCCGGAGGCCGTCCGACACCGTTTTCGAGGTCAAAATCCACTGTTTTCCCTTCCATTTTGGGCTCAGAAGATTTCAACACGTTTTGGTGTTTCTGTTTTTCTGTTTTTAAATGTTTCGTAGTTAAGTTTCGTAGTTTTTGATTCCTCTAGGTTTAGTTATCCTTTCCCTCTATCTGATCTGTCCTTTCGTCACTTTCTATCCTTTCTTGCTCAACACCTTGAGTTGGTGTTCGGTTTATGCAAACTCGTAGTCATAAGGGACCACTAATCTATTCCCCTGACCCCGAGCGGACCATAGTCCGACCCAATAGGCGGAGACTTCGTTTCGACGAAGGAAACGCTCTAGATCAAAGATTTGAGCAATATCTTTCAGGAGAAATCGAAAGAATAGTAATAATGGCAGCGGAAGATAGACGGACGTTGGCCGACTATGCCATGCCCGGTACAGTCACCATCAACCCGGCTATCGTCATGCCTACCATTCTCGCTCCAAACTTGAGCTTAAACCGGACTTATACTGAGATGATGCAAGATGCATCAATTTTCCATGGTTTTCAACTGAAAACCCCACACTCACTTACACACATTCTTGCAAATATGCGGTACTACCCGTATCCAAGGTGTAAGTGATGATGCCATCAAGCTTAAACTATTTCCATTTTCCTTATGGGGAGGCACTCGAGTGGTATCACTCCTCCCCTCTGAATCCATCACTACGTTAAATTTGAGCTCGAGAGGGAATTTCTAAGTCAATACTTTCCTCCTTCAAAAAAGCATTGATGTCTCGAACGAAATCTTCACATTCCGTCATTTGGAAAATGAGTCATTCTTTGAGGCGTGAAAAGGTTTAAGTCTCTCTGCGCAAGTGTCCCCATCATGGCTTGCCAAAGCAAAGGCAAGTCCATACTTTCTTGATTGATTGACCGAGCTCACCAAGGGCATGGTCAATAGTTCCTCTCAGTGGGGCATTTCTCAAGAAAACACTGATGAGGGGTGGGCGCTGTTCGAGGACATTGCCAAGTATAATTATGCCCCCTCTTATCAAGCCATTCAAGCACCTCCTCCCCCTCCCAAGGTCGAAGAGGTGACTATGCAAAATCTCGTTGCCATGTTGCAGAAGCAAATGGCAACCTCTCAAATGACAGCTGCTCAAAGCTTCTCAAATCCGAGTTCTCTGGCTCCTTCACCTTCACAGAACTCTCAAGTTTCATCTCGTGAAGCTTCTTTTGTCAGGACCGCCATATGACTGGCCAATGTCAATTTTCTTCCCCCTCTGCTCAGCAAGTCAATGTTGTTCATGACTATGGACAGCATAATCCAATCGCATGCCAAGTATGTGATAGCATGGGGCATACTGCTCGCTTCTGTCCCATGATTGGGCAGAATGCGGAAGTCAATGCTTTCTCTGGCCAGACAAATCAGAGATTCAATAACCAATTCTCTGGCCAGAACAGTTTCCAAAACCAAGGGTTTAATCAATCTTCGGGATTTAATCCTAATTCGAACTTCAATAGAAACCCTGGTATTAATCAGAACCCAAGCTATAATTCTTCCAATCCACAGCAAAGGTTCAATCAGAATTGGCCCGCCAATTCTAATTCTGCATTCCAAAGTCGGCCAAGCCAGCCATTTCCCCAGAACTTCCAAAACTCTCAAGGCACCTCCCACCAGGACGATATAAAAGCCGAATGGAATTCATTTCGGGAGGAGCAAAGCAGGACGATGAAAAGTCTTGAGAGGCAAATCGGGCAATTGGCTGAGCAGTTAGCCTCTAGACCGTCAGGGCAGTTTCCCAGCTTCACGGAAAAGAATCCAAGAGGCGGGCACGTCGCTCGAGCCGATTAAGCAAAGAGATCAATGCACCGACACTGGTACCTTCACCTCCATACGGTAGAGAAGAGGCCAGTGCAATGAATTTGAGAAGTGGTTCTCAAGTTGGTGGTCCCCCTGGCTTCCAGGGAAACCACTAGCCCCTCCTGCCATTGGTAAGGCAGGAGGGGAAGTTGAGCACCCATCGTCCCCTTGGCTGCAGAAGGCAAATCAGGTGGCTGATCCCCTGATAGAAGAAAGAGTTGAGATTCCTCAAGTGGTTGATCCCTTGAGGAATAAAGAATCGATAGAAAGTCGTGGTGTTCCCGAGAAGTGAAACATTTGAGGATCCTCGTGTGCTGATCCCGAGGAATGATAAGTTAAATGATAGTCAGGTGGCTGATCCCCTGACTAACAAAAAGAATGAAAAGACGGTTCGATGGAAAGATTTGGAAGACAAGGCCGTTAGTTCGCCCTCGAAGAAAGTATTTTCCGAGGAGGATTTGAAAAAGCTTCCCTTTCCACCTAGAAAGAGCAACATCCCATTGAGCGAAGATAAGAAGTATGAAAAGGTGCTTAATTTGTTGAAAAATACTCAGGTAAATCTTCCATTGTCAGATGTCTTGGTAGAGATGCCTAAGTACACCAAATTCATAAAGGATGTTGTTTCTTCGAAAAAGAAGTTAGCAGAAATGGATCAGGCAATTGGTGAGGATTGTTCAATGATCAATTATCCGGACTTACCAATCAAAAAGAGGTGACCCGGGAAATTCGTGCTCACATTGCGGATGGGAGGCCTAGTCTTTCCAAATTCTTTATGTGACTGGTGCATCCATAAGCTTGATGCCATTATCTATTTGCAAGCATTTGGGTTTACAAAGTCTTCTAGAACCCACTACCATGAACTTGCAAATTCTGATAGATCTTCAAAGAAAGCCTCGGGGTCCTAAAGGACGTATTGGTTCAAGTTGGTAGGTTTACCTTTCCCGTTGACTTGGTATGTCTTAGATATGGAGAAAAATGAAAATGTCCTCTCGATTCTTGGAAGACCTTTCCTATCTACGACTAGAGCCCTCATCGATTGTGATGGTGGGAAAGTAACTATCCGAGTTGGTGACCAAGAGGTGAGCTATAGTGTTTCTAAATCTATTCAAGTACCTCCGGTTCTCCAACCGGCCGTTCCATTGAGGAGACGTCTGATGACTTCAATGACTTCATGGATAAGCAAGTCTTGGGTTGTAGAAGCAGAATATGAGCGATTGATTGATAATCTGAATAATCATGGTGTGGTCAATCTAGACCAGTTAGCAGCTGATTTTGAGGATGAGCTAAGAGAAGAAGCCTTGGCAGTAGGACCACTAAGTAAGCTCAGCGATGTTGAGTTGAAGAGTGGTGATCTTAAATCAAGTCTAGAGGAACCCCCTGTAGACTTGGTTCTGAAGCCGTTGCCTAAACATCTTAAGTATGTGTTTTTAAGAGAAGGTGACAAGCTTCCTTTGATCATCTCTGCCAAGCTATCTCGTATAGAAGAGCTTAAATTGTTAAACGTCTTGCGCAAAAATGAAAAAGCCTTTGGATGGCAGGTGGGAGATATCCGAGGGATATCTCCCGACATCTGTATGCACAAGATCAAGGCGAGGAGGGTGCAAAGCGAGTTAGACAGCCTCAGAGAAGGCTCAACCCTCACATGCAAGAGGTAGTCAAGAAGGAGATCATTAAACTTCTAGATATGGGTATCATTTACGCCATTGCTGACAGTGAATGGGTTTCCCCGACTCAGGTAGTCCCCAAAAAAGGGGGAATTACTATTGAGAAGAATGAGAAGGGAGAAGAGATAGCATTGAGGCTCGTTCATCGGATACACGAGTATGTATCGATTATCGAAAGCTCAATGAGGTCACCTTGAAAGATCATTTTCCCTTCCATTCATTGATCAAATGCTTGAGCGTCTAGCAGGCACGATTCTCATCGCTTCTGGATGGATATTCAGGATACTTCCAGATACCCATCGATCCTGTTGACCAAGAGAAGACCACTTTCACTTGCCCTTATGGTACATTCGCCTACAGGCGGATGCCATTTGGTCTATGCAATGCCCCTGCTACCTTTCAAAGGTGTATGATGGCAATCTTTGACGGGCTAGTTGAAAAGTGCATGGAGATTTTTATGGATGACTTCTCGGTCTTTGGTCACTCCTTCGATGACTGCCTCGATAATCTTGATCAGGTGTTATCCAGATGTGTGGAAAAGAACTTAGTACTTAATTGGGAAAAATGCCATTTCATGGTAGATGAAGGAATAGTTCTTGGCCACAAGATCTCAGCCAAAGGTATAGAAGTAGATAGGGCCAAGGTTGAAGCTATTGAGAAGATGAGTTATCCTAAGAATGTTCGGGAAGTCCGAGGTTTTCTCGGACATGTCGGCTTCTATAGGAGGTTCATCCAGGACTTTTCAAAGATTGCCAAGCCCCTGTCCACTTTACTAAAGGAAGACGTTGAGTTTATTTTTGATGAGAGCTGCAAGCAAGCGTTTGAGGAGCTTAAGGATCGTTTAATATCTGCTCCGATTCTTATATCGCCTGACTGGAACCTACCATTTGAGCTTATGTGCGACGCATCAAATTATGCTGTTGGTGCTGTTCTAGGGCAAAAGATCAAAGGAAAGTTCCAGCCTATCTATTACGCAAGCCACACATTGAACCCCTCTCAAGTTAACTATACTACTACTGAAAAGGAACTACTAGCCGTAGTCTTTGCTATGGACAAGTTTCGTAGTTACTTGTTAGGAGCTCAAGTGATCGTGTGGACTGATCACGCTGCCTTGCGTTACCTGATGACTAAGAAAGAGGCTAAACCGCGCTTACTACGTTGGATATTGACCCTACAAGAGTTTGACGTTCAAATTAAGGACAAAAAGGGCAGTGAGAATGTAGTAGCGGATCATGTGTCTAGGATGTTAAATGAGGAGAAGAATGAACCAGATGATATAGATCTTTACTTTCCTCTAGAAAACATCATGTTGATCGATGGCCGTTCTCCTGATGTTCCTTGGTACTCCTCCATTGTCAACTACCTTCATGCCAAATACCTTGATCCTGAAATGTCGTATCAAGAGAAGAAGAAGTTCTTCTCTGATATGAAATATTTCGTTTGGGATGAACCTTATCTTTTCAAGATCTGTAAAGATGGTTTGCTTAGGAGATGTGTTCCAGAATCCGAGCAACGCGATATAATCGAGCAATGCCATAGTGGACCCACAGGTGGTCACTTTGGTCCTTGGAAAACGGTTGCGAAGATCTTCCAATCCGGTTTCTATTGGCCTACTATCTTCAAGGATATAGAATCATTCTGTACGTCTTGTGATAGATGCCAAAGAACCGGAGCTTTAACAAGGAGGTTTGACATGCCATTGAAACCCATTCTTGAATGCGAAGTCTTTGATGTGTGGGGTATCGATTTTATGGGACCTTTCCCATCATCTTGCGGGAATAAATACATCTTAGTCTGCGTTGACTATGTTTCGAAATGGGTGGAGGCAATAGCCACTCCTCACAATGATCATAAAACGGTCATGAAATTTCTGAAGAAGAACATCTTTGTGAGGTTTGGATGTCCACGTGCCTTGATCAGTGATGAAGGACACACTTTTGCAACCGACCTTTGGAAAAAGTCTCGAGAAGTATGGCGTTCGCCATAAAGCCGCACACCATATCATCCGATGACTAGTGGTCGTTGAGCGAAGCAACGAGTCTTAAGAAAATCTTGGAGAAGACGGTGAATAGTCATAGAAAAGACTGGAGTCTGAAGTTGGACGATGTACTTTGGGCATATAGGATTGCCTATAAAACCCCTATGGGTACATCTCCATATCAAATGGTCTACGGGAAACCATGTCATACACTGTCGAGCCAGAGCACACAGGCGTCTTGGGCTACGAAGTTTCTTAACTTCGATTCCCAATCCTGTGGCAAACACCGCCTGCAGCAGTTGCATGAGCTGGATGAATTCAGACTCCAAGCTTACGAAAGCGCCAGGATTAGTAAGGAGAAGATGAAACTCCTCCACGATGCCAAGATAAAGAAGAGAGAATTCAAGGTCGGTGAGCAAGTGTTACTCTACAATTCCAGGTTGCATTTGTTTCCTGGCAAGTTGAGGACACGTTGGTCCGGTCCTTTCGAGATTCTCCAAATCATTCCTGGAGGTGTGCTAGAATTACGAGGTTATGGTGATCAACCGTGCGAGTTAATGGTCGAGGTGCAAGCACTATATAGGTGAACATAAAGAAAAGCCTTTGATTGTTAAATTCCTCGAAATCCTCGGGTGTGGGACTTCGAAGTCAACCACTTTGACGAGTTTTCACCCGATTTGTTTTTCGAGGATGACGGCCGTGTTAAATCGAAGATGTTCTAGCGGTAGTCTTTGATATGGAAGAGTTTGAAAGGGCGACAACTTAAACGTCATCGGAGGAACCGGAGGAGAAAGAACACAACCATGGGGAAACTTAAAAGGTATGGAGAGCTTTCAAAGATTTAACCCCATGCGCAGGTTAAGTCTTTGCTTCTGCGGCCACACTACATGACCAAAGCTTACACGAGGTAGTGGTGGCGCGAAGGTTAAATGGCTTTGATCCGGTGAGCTTCAAATGTGTCGAGCTAACGACAATAACCATTAGCGCTACTAGGAGGCATCCTAGATATCCCTTATTATATTAGTTTCTTTCTTTAGTTATTTTTCCTTGTTCTAGTTGTTTTAATATTATTAGGATTGTGTTGTTTTTGTCAGTCAGCCGTCCTAGGCTTATAAAGGTCGAAGTGTTGTTTTGCTTACGATTTCCTCTTATCTTTATCTCTATCACTTTTGCGCGATATGGTTTAATCCCTTGTATCCCCCGAGGTATTTCTTTGCTTTTCAAGTGTGCAGGGTATTTTCGGTAGCGTTTGTGAGTTTCAGATGAAGTCAGTTTTCCGGTGGATGGTCCACAGTCTACTGATTTCCTCAACATTTTTGGACCTGGCTCCGGACCATTTCCAGAATTGCCTCTTTCGACATACGAACAGCTAAGTTTTCTTTTCCTTTTATTTTCTGCACAACATGAGGACATGTTGTTATTTAAGTGTGGGGGAAGGGATTAGTCGATATGTATCTACCATTTGCTTATATGATGTTATTTCTATGCTAAAATGAGCTAAATTTTCAAAAATTTTGTTTTGTCTCGAGTAAGCAATGCATGTTTTTGTTCGGTTTGTTATATTCATCGATGCTGTATTCCGTATGTTCCGTAAGTTAGATGTTTCACCCGATATTATTTTCCACGTGCCATAGTGAATGAAGAGCTATTTTTATAAGGTTATACCCCGTTTTGGATTAGTAGTTTTTGATTTTCTTATAAGTCATGTACTTAGTGCTACGTGCATATCATGAGATTTATGATAGTTTGTATTTAGTTCCGAAGTATGATATACTGTGAATATCTGAAGGTTTGAATGTGATAAGTGAAACGTGATTAAGTCTTTGCAATAGTAATAAATTGTTTACTTGAGGTGTTATGCTCATTGGTGCGTGCTACTAGAAAATAATCTTTTCCACCGCCAAATGTAAATCTCTAAGTAAACATAATTGTAATTGTGTGTGTCGGAAGTCGGGTTTATGATTTGGGTGAGGTAGGGTGTACCACGATGTCCTATTCCACTATGATGACCAAAGCTCACGACGGTCGTTTATAGTTGCCTTATGATTGGAGTAAGGTAGGGATTATCTTGAAATGTCCTATTCTACTATGAGGGCAATAGCTCATTCTGATGTGCGTTTAAATGAGCAATAGTTAAATCAACTTGCATAAGAAGTGATATGAATTAAATGGAAGACTTAGTTATCGTTAATCTTATCCCCAGTATAAACTGATAGATATGCTGTAGGGAGTATCCTCTGAGTATTTCAGAAAGGCCCTAGATATATTCGATCATTCTTTTCGGGATATGTCACGTTTGTAGGGTGCACCTTATGAGTGTCATTTATTACTATTCTATGAGGGGGTATTAACTAGTTTTACTTTGAGTTCCTCAAGTTTGGATTTAGTGGAAGTTCTCTATGGCTATGCACACACACGACGGTGAACTTCTAATTTATTGACCATGTGGTATATGTGTTGAGATGTCTATATTCCTTCCGAGCCTTTATCTTGTTTTGTTTTGCTCGGGACGAGCAAAGTTTAAGTGTGGGGAGTTGTTAAAGGTATTTTTATACGGTTTTTAACGTTATATTTGATAATGATTTCCTCCGTATTTGTATAATTTGCATAGAAAACGAGTGTTTAAATGATTTATTAAGCAAGTAAGATTTTGATTAGTTTATTTGCAAAATGAGGTTGTGTATGTGTTTTAATTATGGTTTTATGAGTATTTGGATTGTGTTACGTTTTGCGGTGTTTTTGATGTCATGTACGTACATGTTGGAGGCTGAATCGATGATCAAATGTTGATATAATTCGAGCTAAATCAAGAAAGAGACGAGGAAAGAAGGATAAAGATGGAAGAAGGAGGAGATAAAGATCAAGAAATCGAAGATTACAGCACATATGGGCGTTCGTCGGGTCCCGCCCGAGTGGACGGGCGTTTGATAAAGCGAGACGGGCGCCCAGGGAAGTATTTTGATACAGAGAGTTTGGACGCTGGATGAACGAACGCCTGGCACAAGTTCAAGGCTGAAGGAACGAACGTCGAGATATCGGACGAAGGCCCGAGAGGAAGAAAATCAGGATTCGGGTAGCGCTGAACTTCCAACGCAGTTCTTGATATGATAACAACCGATTTGACTCTGGACCTCAAGAGAAGAGTTGTAGGGCTTGAAGAGAGGATTCTACAGGATTTTGAATCACTCCATTCCGACTTACGAGGCCCGAGATATGAGCGTTACAAGTTTGGATGCTGTTGCTGAAAATAGTGGACGAGCGTCCGGAATCTTCAGACGGGCGTCCGGAGGCGATCATTGCAGCGGCCGACATTGAAACTCTATATAAGCAGCGGATTTCTTCACCCTAAACATACAATTCGAACCCTAAACCCTAGGGAGCAGCTTGGCTGCGTTTTATTCTATTTTCTTCCGATTTATGCAATTAGATTCATAGATTAGATTAGCTACTTTTCATGTCTTTTTATTCATCAATTTCAAGTCTCACGAAGATGATAAGAGGCTAGACCTCTTTTGAACGAAGCGGTGTGAAGCCTATCCGTCAACTATTGATTCGAATCGTGATTGTTTTGTGAGTTCTTTAATACAAGTTGTTTCTTTTATCATGTTTACATTGTTTATTGCGAATTATATCGAAAGATGTTTGCTTTTGTGTTTGTTTTATGTGATGAAAGTCATGTTAACTTTAGAACACCATGATAAAAGAGTAGATCTTTAATCTATAAAACGAAAGTTAATAGGTTAGATTTCTAGGTTAGAAACGTTAGAGTTTCCACCTTTGTTTTGAAAAGCGTTAATCTTTAAATCGAAAGATAAAGATTGATAGGAGAACCATCTAAGAAATGAAGAGGTCGTACTTAGATAAGGCAAATCACAACTTGATTAGAATCACGAAATAATCTGAATAGGATCTGAATGTTGATAGGATAGGTGGATCAACTGTTCGTTCGTTTGTTATAACTTGATTCAAATCTCTTGAAACTTGAATTGTTTAGCTTTAGTTTACTTTTAATTGCACTTTAGTTTTTATCGCTTTCAATCTTGCCTAGCATTGGATTAATTTCCTCTGTCTAGTTACTTTTATGCATATTTGTTTAGGTTAGTTCTTCGTTTAGGTTAGTTTCGTGACAATAGTTTAGTTGAAAACAAAAGCTAGGATTCACATTCGTCTAGTTCCCCGTAAGATCGACCCGGCATTAGCCTCCATACTACGATCCTTGCACTTGAGGTTAACCGGTTTATTACTTGTTGTTTTGTATTGATAAAATCCGGGACAATTATCCCTTACTAAATTGCTTACAATTTATAATTGACTAGTATTGACTTCGTTAAAAAGTGGAACGTAACTAGGACGTTGAATTAGTTAATCGATAATGCAATTATTTTTGAAAGAGATATTTTCTCTTAAGCCTTTTAAAACCAGTGACATATAGGTGTGTCACTAATGTCATTCGTGTCAAACGAGAGACAAACTTAGTTTGATCAAAGGTGATTTGGACTTTGAAATTCTTCTAATGAATTTTCGGTGTGTAGTGACTACACACGTAACCGTCTAATTGAGAAATCGGAAAATCATGAACTATTGCTAGTTAGGCGATATTTGGAATCGATGAACTAGTGGGAGTTTTATGATTTGTATTTTTGGAAACATTAGAAGCTGTGTAAGTGTTTACACGAGAGATTTTCAAATTGAAAAATTGGAAAATCATAAAATAAAACATTCTTTGGTTAGACGGTATTTGGAACCGATAAACTAGTGGGAGCTTTAATGTTATGATTTGTTATTTTTCTAGTATATTAGAAAATCCAAGAAGTCCCGACAAGTAACACTCGAAATAGACATCCAGGGGTTCAAGAGTAGTGTCTACTCACACGAACCGCTAGTTCAAAACTGTTTCCATTTACGGAAAGTCAAGAATGGGAGAGTATGTCTAAGAGTGTTAGTCATCTAAAAGCGAGTTGATTTTAAGGCTAAACCGAAAATTAATAAGCGAAAATCATAGGATAGTGATTTTGGATCACCAACCTATGAATCCTTGGCGATTTTCTTGAGCTAAGTTCTTTGGAAGAACAAGGCGAAAGTGCATTTAACGATTAAAAGAGTAAACAACGGGCGATTAATTTTAGCTAGAATAGTGGGAGTGATATGAGGAAATGAATCTCGGATTCAATCCTTGGATATCGCATGAAGATTTATTTTTCTCATTTAAGATTCGTTGGAGCGAATGGATTTACCTTCTATTCGATAATTTGTTTGTCGTATAGAAAGTGAATATACCATTTGTAGTACTGAATCCAAGACTCGGACTTTTGTTTGATAAAGTCAAAACCACTTACAAATCTTTGAAATATGTATATAAAACACATCTTAAGAACTATTAAAAGCAATTGGTTTCTATATTTAGATAAACGCTTCTTCATATTCCATAGTTAGTGCATAGTCCCTAAAAGACAAGACTTGAAGATCGGCTCTGGGGTGATTCCTTTTCTCCCGATCTGGTTAGATTGTCTTAAAGGTTCAATGACTAAGTTTCCTTTCAATTTGGAAAGGATAATGGTTATAAAAAGTAACATTGCTTGTTCATGACGACCTTCGGGTCGATGAAAGAAACAAGCTAGTAGGAGCTTCGAGTAGTGACTTCTTGTCTCGATAACTATTCAAAACTCCGGCAAGTTTATCCAAAATATTTTGAGGTTTTCTCTGTTTTCAACAGAGATGGAGTATTCTATACTCATAAATGGACCATCACATAGTCCTAGGGACTGATGCTCGGTCTGCCTCATAGTGAAATGTTTTCACTAAGGAAGAAACCATTGAATTGCCTTTACATAGTTGTAGATGTGCCACAATACACTGCTTAACTCAATAAAGATATTGGAAGTGAAATAACGGTTTACATTGAAGTGTAGAACCGAGAAGTCTACCTAGAATATGCTTTGGAATTAACGGATAATGAGTGGATTCGGTTCACCCAAATTCCGTCAATATAAGCATTTAGCACATGATGCTTGATGGTTTGACTGGGAATTTCGAATACACGTTCGGTCAGTGACCAATCGTTCTATGTCTTGTAGCATTGAGAAAAAGGTTTGTTATAAGATTCTTGAAATCGGGAAGGACAGGTTATCTTTGTTGCGCCCTTTACGATGAAGTCTATGAACAAGTAAAACCTTAAACCTTGAAATACGTTTACTCAAGGTAGTTACTAACCGATTAAAATCGAGACCACATCCAACATCGGTTGTTGGTGATAACACTAAATACTACTAAACTAGATCGTAATTTCGATCCACCCAGAATGTAGTGGGAGTATGGTTTATCCATTACCCATTACGGGTTCGGAGGACTTTGTAGTCTGAGGATCGATTGATGACCTATGGCTCTTTTGTGAGCGGTATAGGATTCGATAATAGAGGTTGGTTTAATAGCCATAACCCACGTGAATGGAGTTCGAGACTTTAATTTGTTCATACTCTTGTAGAACCACCGAGCGTCTCAGCCCAGTGGGAGTAATTGGATCTATACGGAAAAGAGTAGAATGAGTTCGGTATTGCATGATTTCGTTCAAAAGCGAGAAAATAGGGGTGATTCCACGAGACTTTCTTGCCAAACAAACGGAGTCTGGATTCATTCGAAACAGAAGGGTATTGACTTATGAACTTATGACAGGATGACTGTCAAGGCTTATGTCCTTTGTGGATAAAAAGCAAACCTCTCGGTCATTGGAAGTCATATATTTCTACAATATGTGGATTTGACGAATATTGATAAGTCTTTTATAGACTCGGATATCAATTTTAGTACAAGAGAGTGAATATATAAATTAGTGTTTGTGAAGGATAACACCGCACACCGGTTGGAATCAACATGGGTGTGTTATCTCAAGTCGAATCGACAATACCACAATTCTTCTGCAAGTGAGTTTTGGACAACATTCTTTAGAGTTTGACTCGGTCGAATTCATTAGAATCGATCCTTTGGTTTCCCGTCAATCTTATTGGTTAAGATGATGCATCTGTGTATGCAACATTCAACGAGGAAGTTCTACCCTATGCCTCAGGAATGACTCTCTAAATCTTCGGATCAAGAGAAATGGGATAGATTCTCTTTCTAGTAAGAGATGGTCAGGTTATTGAACGTCAATTTTGATCGAATCTTAGATTCGGCGGTTAACAAAGCAAGTTTAGTATGTCCTTTAGTATCTTGAAGAGAACGAGGAACAATATGCGGACATATTCATGTGTGAACTTGGATATGTGTGATACACTGATTTTGACTTTAAGTCAGATTTAGGATGATCGTTAAGTCGATCTCGGGCTCAGTGTTTACTCAGTACCACATGATTTGATGGACCGGTAACGTTTCGACTCTACGGATCGTCTCGAGCCGACAACCTGACTAATCATTAAGACCCATGACATTTAGATGTAGGTGCTCCCCGAGTCACTGACCTATCCTACGACGGCATACTCGGAGTGTACTTTGGAATCTGAAATGGTTATGACATGCTTAGTGGGTACTAGAATACGGGATGAGTCTCCATTGCTTTAGAGCAAGTGGGAGATGTAGTTTGTTGTATTTTAAATAATAGGGTGTGCTCTAAAACAATTAATCACATGCTTTCGTGCAAGTGGGAGATTGTTAGGTGTGATGCCCGAAAGACAATTTTGTAATTGTTTTATTTAATAAATGAAATGATATTGTTATTCATATTTATTATTCTCATATTCACCGATGTGACAATAGTAATTACACTACAGAAAACCCTAAAGTATATCGTTTATGTAATCACTTAACTCAATTGTATGGTATATACACGGGAGGATTGAGTTAGTGAAGATGTACTTAAAATACAATTAGCCCGTAGTGAAGTTAATCGAGAGTATCGGGTCTCTCCTTTAACGTGCTATTAATGCTTGAGAACACAAAAGGTGTGATAGTCCTATCCGGACTTTCGGTTAAGAGAACCTAATGGGGCATTTATATATGATAGATATATCATATAGAAATTTGGACCGATTTGATTAGAGTTCACGATATAATTCCGTAATCGAGAAGTCTTATCGAATCAATGGATGATCATATTTATGGATATATCTTAATCTGAGGTGATCACAGATCAACCGCTTGAATCGGTATGAGGTTTGACTTGACGGTTAAGGATTACACCGAGTGCGTGGTGCGAATTACCCCATCTTGGCATTATCTTTGGATTGAGTGAGTAGTACGTGTTATCACAGATACGGAATCCATTCCTTCCATTTATGGAAGTAGATAGACGATTCCCTTATTTGTTAATCCTAGAAAGCGATCGATCGCGCGAGTTCATATCACACCGATTGATCACGGTGAGTTGTATGAATTAATTGATCACTAGGGGTTAATGGTAAATAAGGATAAGAGGTTCTAAAAGGGTTAACGGTAACTTCCCGATTTAGAATGAGCAGATCTATGGAGGATTAATCCATATGTAATGATTGTATCAATGGGACGCTTATTATCATTCTCATGAAGAGATAAATATAATCTCATAATCGGAGGAGTGCGATCACGGGATTATGGTGGCATATTCTCGTGATTGATTTATCGAATATAATTATTCTATAATTATTTATTTGATTTATCGGAGCCAGCCGATTATTAGTCCATGGTCCCGACGTGCCTCCTAATATAGCATAGCTATTCTCGGACGTCGAATCCTGATAATATTAATTTAGTTCTTGTTGGACTTTATTAAAACGATATGTGAATTAATTGTTTAGTGGACTATTAAATTAGTTGGGCTAAATAATTAAATATGTGGAAAAGACATTTTCCATAATCTTGGCCCAATTATTGTGTGATAGCAAAATTAATATTGACTAGGTCAATATGATAAATTTCGCCCCCCTCTTCTTAATGGAACAAGAAATTAGTTTTCTTGTGATTAATAAGACATGTGCATAAAATATTTATTGGATAAATATTTATGGTAAATAATAAAGATAAATATTATTCTAGATTTGTTCTAGGATATTATGGAATTATCTTTTATTAAAGGATTTATTTTGTTTGATAAATAAAAATCCTTGGAGGCTAAGTTTTACTCTCTATAAAAGAGAGTTCTCCCAAGCCTTAATACACACATAAATTTCGACTTCTCCTATAGTAGAGAGAAGAAAAATAATTTTGGCCAAGGGAGATTTGGGAGAAATCTTGGAGATTTTTCGGTAGCATATCGGAAGGGTTCGAAGTCGAGAATTCCTTCCACGGGAATTGCTTGGATCACACGATCGGAAGACTGTGGTGCTCTTCACATCTTCACATTCATCCTTTGCTTGGTTCTTCAACTTGAATTTTGAGATTCAAGAGGTATGATCTACATCCCCTTGTAGTATAGATTTAATGTTTTATTGCGTATATTCATAGATCTAGATCCTTAAATCGCTTCCGCTGCGGATGATATTACTAACAAAGTAATGGGCCACGTGTCAAGATCCCATTTATTCCAACTTTAATCGTGGTTAATGCTACAAAGACGTGGTCCGCAGTTTCTAACCACTACTCTCATTATATATCTGAGACATATACACAGAAGTAACTTTCAATATTCAGATTGATTTTCTCTGCGTATACACTGTGTGAACACAGATTTGAGAGCTATCTTCTTCATCTTTTTCCTAAAACAATGATGTAAAAGGATTATGTTCAAATCGGAACAAGTCAAAGTGTAAGAGGCTTTGTTGTTGATGCCAACCAAACAGAATTAGCTATCAATATTGGTCGAAGGATAAGAAGATATGCAGGTTTGGAAAATGTACTCAATATTAGATTGGAAAGAATATCATATACAAATGTTGTTAGCTTCTGGAGAAATATTGTAATAAGAGAAGGTAGAGAGGCATTCACCACTACTGTAAATGCCCAGGAGATTGAAATTTTCTCAGACCTGGTGAGGGAAGTTTTTGGTTTTGCACCAGTAATCGATGCTCCAACAAATCCTGAGGAAATGGGACTGTCAAAAATGGATTTTGTTGATAGAATCAAGACCAATGATGCCATCAAATCAATTCTAGGCATTAATGTGAAGCACATTGGTTATGAATACAACCTGCTGAGCAAGATTATTGAAAAGAATATCTTAGGACTCATTGGAAGCATGGATACTTTATCAGGACCCAAAATAGAACTGCTGATGATCAATTGCAGAAGCATGAAGTTTGATTGGGCTGGATTCTTTGTCCACTACATGAAGAAGGTAGCAAAAGAAGAAAAATAAGGGACAAGGAAATCCAAGGCTTTACCTTTGGGATTGATGGTTCAGGCCCTACTGAATCATTTGGGAATTGCTGATGTTGCACCTGAAAAGTTAAATAAATCCAGATACAAGAATGAAATTGACTATCCTATTCCTGGTTTGGATGATGATGAAGATGTGGATGATAAGGCCACACAGAGTGATAATGATGGTGGAGATGATGATGCTGGTGGTGAGCAGGTTAAGCAAGTTGTTAAGCCTGCTGCATCTAAGAAAGCTACTGGGAAGAGAAAGGCTACTGATACAAGAAAGATAACATAAATGTTAAAGCCTAGAAAGTCAAAGAAGCAAACAACACAGACTGCTGAGTCTGCTGAGGGTCCAGCTGAATTTGAGGTTACTGACCCTGCTGTAGTTGCAAAGAAGAAGACTGTTGCTGAAATCATGAAGGAGCAATAGAAGGAAGCCAGTAGAAAGAGGAAGTCTACTAAGATTGAAGATGAACAACTATCCAAAAGAATGAAAGAGATTGCCAAGGAAAGGAAACATGGAAAAGGGAAGAAATTGAAAACTTTGGAGGCTCAAAGGCAACAAGAAGAAGAACAAGAAGAAGTAGGAGAGGCTATTGAGGCTGAGCCCTTAACAATTATCAAGCCTACTGAGGATGTAGATGTTGTTATTGAGCAACCTGCTGGAGAATCACAGCAGACTACTAACCCCGAGCTTGCTGTAGAAGCTACTGAATCCTCCCTGCAAAGGTCTTGAGCCTCTCTCGAAGCCGCACAAGTTGTTGTTGAGCAACTTGTAGAAGAACCACAACAAACTACTGAGTCTACACCTGCTGTGGATGTGGAAAAGTTTGTACAAGACCCTGCAAGTTCTGCAATAGTTCAGGGGGAAGAGCAATCTGTTGCTAACCCTGATGATGAGCATATAAGTCAGGGGAGCCAAGTGTGGAACAGATGAAGGCACTAACATACAACCTGAGCAACCTACTGACCTAGAAACATCTGTAGAAGAAACTCTTAACTTGCTTGTTGAGACCTTTGGAGGTTAGCAAGCTACTCAAACAGCACCAGAAAGCCAACCATGCCATTTGAAAGGAAGGAGAAGAAGAAAAAGGAAGGATATGTTGATCTTAAACTTCTACTGGTGGCAAACTACTTTCAATGGAAATTTGGGTTCTATCAGAGACAAAAGCCAGCTACAGAACCAATGACAGATTTTGAAGAATGGGCTTTTGAGAAGCTGGGAGTGGAAAATTTGTTGGATTTAGTTGATACCTCTCTGTTGGAATCAAGATTGATGGATCTTTTTGATCAACAAAAGAAGGAAGAGGGTATCAAGTTCAGAGATCTCAGAGATTAATCAGACAGTGATGATTCATCATCTGATTCTGGTGATGATCACCCCTCTGGTCCAGGAGGAGTCAGTGGGACTGCAATGATCATTGAACCAAGGATAGAAAAGTCCACTAATACTGGTAGGTCTGCTGAGGGCCAGTAGACTGGACAAGTGAATGAGGATCTGGAGGATCTCACCATGGATGAGCTAGAGGAACAAATCAATGAGGGAATAACTATTGGTGCAAACAGGATGGTTGGTCAGATAGACACTTTATTTGTTGAAGAACTTACTGAGCATACTGATGATCAGCATACTGTGGACTTGGATGATGAAAGATATACTGATCACAGTGAACCTGATATCAGTTCAGAGGATTCAGCTCAATATCAAGACTGGATTGATACTCAGGACACTCTTTCCGAGACGGCCAATTTTCTAAGAAGGATTTCTGATTTTAGGGAATTTCAAAAAGAGAATATGAATGTATTCCCTGTACAGGTTGTTGTGGCACAAACAACACCTGAACAAAGGCAGGAACATGAGGTACAGGTTGTAGAGGTACAAACAGCACCTGGACAAAGGTTGGAATATGAGGTATAGGTTGCTGAGGTACAAACAACACATGGACATAGGTTGGAACTAACTATGGGTTTGGAGTAAACCCCTGCTGTTTTTGTAGAACAGGATGCTGTAGTGGAGCCTGCTGGAGGAAATGTCATTGAAGGGAAAGATGGTCAGCAGACTGCTGTTATTGATGAGGATGAGCAGCAGGTGGACTATGACTACAGTGATGAAGAGTTTCAAGTGCCTGAAGAAGAATATATAGATGAAGAACCACAACAAGCATTTGTACCACTTTTTGAAGAGCCTGCTCTTGATCCTATTCTGGAGGAATTCCAAGGACCTAACCCTGCTGGAAGGGATATGAGTTATGCCTTGGTTATCAGCAGACAGAGGCAGCAATACAATGTAGAAGAGCCTGCTGATGGAGCTGATAGAGGAATGGCTGGTGGGGTACCAACACACATTGTGGAAGAGTTGAGGGCTGTTAGAAATGATATAACAAGATTGAGGACTCAACTTGACAGGAAAGAGCAGAGATTTGCAGATTTGATGAACTTGGTGGAAAATAGATAAAGAACTACTGAAACTGTTGCTTCCAATATAACCTCCACTCAGTATGCTCTTGCTGACCTTGCTTAAGATGTGAAGGGGATCAAGCAAGGAAATACACTGAAAAACAAGTTTCTGAAAGAAAAATTTACATCCATTCACCAGAAACTTGACAAGCTTGCTGAGACACCTAAGCCTGCTGTGGCTGAATCTACAGGAACACTGCAACCGGTTGTACTGGATCCTAAAATTACTGAGAGGATAACTCTACTAGAGCAAACAATGCAAAAAAGGATCACAGCTGTTGACACTAGGATTGAAATTATGGAGGGTCAACTGAACAACCTAGTGCTCACACAAGAAAGTGTACATGGCCTGCTGTCCCGTTTTGTTGATGATGTCAATAAGGGGGAAGAGAGCCAAACAAAGCAAGAGTAAAAAGAGGTCGCTGAATCTTTACTAAGAAAAGATGGGAAGATGACACTAATGCTTTTAGGGAGCCTGCACCTGGAAGACTTCTACTTACTGATGATCTTCTCAGAGAATACAAGAAGGTCTACAACAACAAAAGAAGACCTTATCATGATAAAGGTTTCCATGAGGGACTCAATTCCTTTCTTGGACTCAAGTTTTGGGAAGCAAGGGTAAAATCCATGAGGGCTGCACACAGAGGTGGTAGAGGTGGAAGAGGTGGTAGATGTGGTGGGAGTTTACCTACTACCGATGCAAAGGAGTCACTTAATGAATTCAAGGAAGTATACATGCGTTTAGGCTTTAGAGTACATCAAATCAACCTTACTCTACCTGAAGCATGGCATTGGTGGAAACAAGTGAATCCTCATATTTATTTCTCTCTAATTGAAAATGAATGGATGAGAGAAATGATCATAGAGATAAGAGCCTATCAAGAGCAAGCGAGAAAAGACAAGGAAGAAAGAGAAAGGAGGAGATGAGATCAAACATACCTTATCTGTTTTATCATTTGCGTTGTATCTAGACTGTAATACTTATGAACAACTGATTATAATGAGATATGACTACATTTGTTCTATTTTTGTTTTAATCTTTTTGCTTTGCTGTAAGGAGGGTATTGGCATCATCACCAAAAAGGGGGAAATTGTTGGACTTATTTTTAAGTTTTAGTGATGAGTGCCAGACTAGCTGTTATAGAGCAAAGGCAAAAGATGTCTAGATCAAATGTATAGGTTTATTAGAGTTTGATTTTGTATAGGTTTGATCAAACAAGCCTTTGTAAAGGTCGGTGACTTACATCGTGAGACTAGTCTAGATCGATGGGGGTAGTGAGTCGGAAGACTAGTCAGGAACCTCTTTGAAGGCTGAAAGGTGAGGCTCAAACTCGATTATTGAAGGCTAAGGGATCAAACTTAGTATTTAAAGTCAAGGATATGGAATCGAGAATTTAGGGAAGTCTGTGATGACCTAAACTGATTACATATACCTTGTGTACAGGGTCTAAGTTCCACAAGTAAAGAGGTGATTGGAACTTAGTTATATGCAAAAAGGTGTAATCTAACTTCATAAATAAAAGTTAGATAAAAGGCATTATTTGAAGTGTGTTTATACACAAAGAAATGATGGATCACCATCGATTTGTATATCAGCAGACTTATGTTCTCAGGAACCTGCTGGACACATATTTTGATCTAATCAAAGGATACATTGGAAGATTACAAAGAAAGGGACAGCTAACAACCTCTGATTTTATCAAACAAATCAATGGTTAAGATTAAAGGGACGTTGGGATGATTTAGACCTTTATCCAATAGATACAAGTCAAAGGGTGGATGATCAAATTGTTAAAAAGAGTCGGCGGTGTCGATCCTAGAAACAGATTAGAAAAAGCAAGGCAAGATGGAGACAAATCCAAAACGGCTATGTTTGAATTTCAAACATAAGTCACAAGAATTTCTACCTATAAATAGAGGACTCCTAACTCAGATACAAGTGATGAATTTAGAAGAAAATTAAGGATCCATCTTGAGCTATCAGAATTAAATCGATCAAACACCCTGCTGACCCTACTGAGCATAAGGCTACTAATCCAGGATATTTCTTCAAGTGTAATCTGCATTCAAGCTACATCGAGTTCACACACTTGAAGATCTCAAGCTGCTGATCATATCATCCTGATCAAGCTGCTGAAAGCTGAATCACTTACTTGATTCAATCTTTCTTTTACAATAAATCTACTGAAAACAGTGAAGCATCTTTGGGTGTGAAAGACTGTTGTTTGTGGTGGAGCTAGTGAAGAGGCAATCCTACCCTTCAAGGACCAGTGGATGACTTTGGAGCAGTAATCCTACCTATTCCAAGAAACTTAAGGATTTTTATAATAGCTACCTCAAGAATCTCTAGTGAATTACCTCCAACATCACAGGAGAAGAGTGGACATACAATATTACACCACCTGGAACCACTATAAAATCTGCCTACTTACTTTATGCATTTATATTCTGCACTTAGTTTATCCAACACATTACTCTACTGAATCTAGCAACTGAATCACACACATACACTATTGAGTATCTAATACTAGGTATCATATTTAACAACAAGTAATAAGGCTTAATTTTTGATATATTTCCATTTTGACAAATTCAATAAACTCAACAATCAAATGAGACTATCGAGTGTCACAGACTCATCTGAAGTATCGCAGGTCTTTGAAGTTTCCGAGTTTGTTAACTCCAAAAAGTTTTCAGTGTTAATTTTATTCACCCCCCCTCTAAACTTAACCAAAGCCTTTTCAAGGGACCAACGAAAAGGAAGCTTAGTCATTGTTCCTTTTGAGACAGTGTTCCTTGACTGGGAGATAGGAATCACCCTAAGCCAGTCTTCAGATCTTGTCTTTATGAAATATGCACTAATTAATAGAGTATGAAGAAGTGTTTATCTAAATACGGAAACCTTTTGCCTTTAATAGTTTAAGATGTGTTACATATACCTTTTTAGCATTTCTTAGTGGTTCTGACTTTATCAAACAAAAGTCCGAGTCTTGGATTCGTGCTACAAATGTCATATTCACTTTCTATAAGACAAACAAATTATCGAATTGAAAGTGAATCCATTTGTTCCAACGAATCTGAAAACAGAAGATAAATTTTCTGTGATATTCAAGGATTGAATCCGAAATTCATTTCCTTATATCACTCCTACTATTCTAACTGAAATAACTGCCCGTTGTCTACTCTATTTATCGTTTAATGCATAGCTACCTTGTTCTTCCAAAGAACTTAGCTTCCAAGGAAATCGTTAAGGATGCATTGGTCCGTGATCCGAAATCACCTTCCTTATCCTCTGATTTTCTATTTATTAATATTACGGTTTAGCCTTAAAACTACTTAGTTTAGATGACTAACACGTATAGACATTCTTTCCCATTCTTGACTTTCCTTATATGGAAACAATCTTGAACTAGCAGTTCATTTGAGTAGACACTACTCGTGAACTGTGGGATGTCTAATGATAGTGTTACTCGTTTGGAATATTTGATTTTTCTAATAAATCAACAAATCATAAGGTTAAAGCTCCCACTAGTTTATCGGTTACAAATGCTGTCTAACTAGCAATACTTTATTTATGATTTTTCAGAGATTAGAAAATCACCAGAACTAAGTTCCCACTAGTTTATCGGTTCCAAATACCGTCTAACTAGTAATGCTTCGTTCATGTTTTTCCAGGAATGGAAAAAACTCCTGTGCAGTCTCTTACACATTTCTAATGATTCAGAAAAACAACAAATCATAATAATAAAGCTCCCACTAGTTTATCGGTTCCAAATACCGTGTAATTAGAAACACTTTATTTATGATTTTCCAATTTTTCAATTTGAAGTTTCTTTTGTGATTACTCACACAACTAAAATTAACTGATAGAATTTTATATAGTACTACACCATCTTTGAACTAAGTGCATCTCTCGTTCAACACGAGTGACAGCAGTGACATATATATACTATGTCACTTAAGATTTAAAAGTTCAAGAGGAATATCTCTTCCGAAATTTATTTGCATTCTTTGATGAGTTCAACGTTCTTGTTACTTTCCACTTTTAACGAAGTCATTACACTAGCAGTTTAGTAGCCTAGAGATGATAGTTGTAAATAAAATTGACAGAAAAGATTCATACAAACACGACTAGATAAATTTTAGGAATTATAAACTGTAAAAGTCTATCATACCATTCCAAGGATTCAACCTCGCATCGTACCGCCGCCTAGGGGTTCGGTATCAGCATGATGACGGTTAAACTGAGACAATCACTCTCGATGATTAAACTTTGAGAATCAAACATCTCTTGGGAATCGTACATCCCAAACTTTAATCGTCGATTACCTTTCTTTTTCAGCCAAGATATTTCCTAAAATATCCTGATGAGTGTGACCTACTATACTAGACCTTTAAGTACGCCCCGAGTATGCCTACATAGGGCAGGTCAGTGACCCAGCGAGTCATCAAGATCCTATCCTTTTGGAGACCAAGCCTTGAATTTTGATAGCGGTGAACACCATCCGAAGGGGGCCGAAATCAAAGCGGCCCGAGGCGTCACCATTCTCTCACTAGCTTGCATCTATAGTAAAGGCCGTGGGGTCGGCTTTCGCCTTCCCTACTCCCGCTCAATATTTAGAAAAAGTTGTGGGTTTACTGATCGCGGTTTTGGACTTGACAATATTTTAAGAAACAACAAATCATGTACCCAATGGTGTCGGTGATGTAGGCAAGCCTACCCATCTTATTCGTTGGAACATATGTGACTGTCAGTCGGATCCGGCTAAGGGAAGCCCCGTTTAGCCGTAAAGGCTTGTCGGATATGCTAAGTCTTGCCGAACCCCGTGCAAACGTCACACGTGGAGGGTGAGTCGATCGAGCCGTAGCTCAGTTGAACTTACCCAACCATGGTTAGACCATTTCCGAACCCATGTATTATGATTTCTTAAATTGTCAAACTTTCCCGTAGACACTACGGAACAAACCCGCAATCTTGTTCAGGTTTAAGGTGGGATTCACCGAGAATCCATCACCGAAAACTTAACGATTGACAAAACCCGGTTCCTCGGTTCTTTAATTAGTTTTTGATTAATTAATTCCCACAACAATTAATTAAAAAATTAATCTAATTAATCGAGTTGAATAAATACCTAATTAATTATCCGAATTAAATAGCTACATGTATGCATATGGAGTGGAATTAATGATATTATGCATGCAATGGAAATTTTCCGGTTATACACATAAATACAATCATACATGCAATTAAGGAAAATAAACACCGAGATGGATCGTTGGTACCCCCCCGTATCTAACCTATTAAACAAAAAAATTAACAAACCCTAACTAGGGTTTACTATTTTTAAAAAAAGTTGCTGATCCGTTTTATCGATGATCGGACATCCAAACGAACTTTGATCGTCACGAAACTTTATGGACCTGTTCTTCACTCCACCTAATTGAATATGGACGGTTGGATCCGAGTTTTGACGGCCCAATTGATCCCAGAAAGCCACCGATCCAACTGCTGCATCTGTTAATAACTACGGTGCAGCAGTGTCTTCCCGGAGCCGATCGGGCATCGAGACAAAACTCGATCGACCTGAAATTTTAGGGCTTGTTCATAACTCCATGCTAGTCAATCTAAATGGTCAGATCTATGTTTCCTCGTTCCAAACTCTTCCATAAATTCGACGAAAGCACACCTAGGGTTTTACGGTTCTTTGTGCTTTACTGTTACAATTGATAACTTTATTGCAAATGATATGATATCGAGATGGACTCCGATCGACACCAAATTTTGAGGGATTGATCATCAACTTTTATTCTTCACTCTGACCCGAGGATTTTCGTTTCAACGGCTCAATCTCTGGGAATTAATTAAAAAACGAACAGAGACAAAACAGATCTACTTCTAGGAAACTAAAATTACAAAATTTCCTATACTCATATAAACGAATTTATATGAGTTTATAATAGATCTAACGAGTAACAAATACCAATCCCAATCCATCTCTTCAACCACAACATATCAAAGAAGTCATCATCATGATTTTCGAAAAAAACAATGCAATCAAAACATGCAATTTCCACTCCTAGATCTATCAATTATATACTTTAATTTATGGATCGGAGTCTCTGATACCATTTCTTAGATGTAATATTGCCGGACGGATCTAGATCCGCCCGATTACGCAGCGGAAAAACAAGGATCACGATCAATATGAATTAAAGCATATAAAATAAATAGATCTAAACTACAAGAAGGTTGGATCTACTTACCAATCGAAAGATTAGATCCGAAGATTGAGAAGCTGAGATCCAAATAGTTGAGATGCCACAGTCTTCTGATTTGTATCTCCAAGCAACAACCGGTGGATGTTGATCCTTGTTGCTTGACCTCCTTGATATGCTACCCGGAAAATCCCGAAGATTTTCCCAACTCGAAACCCTAAGCTATTGGCCGAAAATTCTATGCCAATACTGTGTGTACGATGCGCATTATGTGTGTATTAAAAGGTTTAGGAGAACTCTCTTTATATATGAGAGAAATCCTTGCCTCCAAGGATTTAATATTCATTAAATAATCAATCATAACAATCCTTTATAAATATAAGATAAATCTAATATATTCTAAAACTAATTTAGATATATATAATAGATAATATCTAATATCTCCCGATTAATTATTTAACAAATAAACAATTAATCACATGATATGTAATTATCCAAGAAAACTAATTTCTTTCTAATTACAACATGTATACCACGCCAATCACCCCTAAAATTAGGGTTTCACACGCCACACTCAATTATGGGCCGAGTCCACGAAATTTGTCTTTTCTATGTATTTAATTATTTAGCCCACTAAATAATTATTCGCACATCAATTAAATAGTCCAACTACTTAATTATTATTGTGGCCCAACGTCAATAAACATATGCATGTTAGGAGCCACATCGGGGACTATTGACCTATAACCAGTAGCTACAATAAATGAAATAAAATTGTTCATCGAACAGAACAATTCTTATTCAATCTATTTATTCCAGGATTACGCCACCATAAACCCGAAGCTGAGCTCTATCGATTATAGATAAATACTTACACTCTAATCACTGAGTCGATAAGCGTCCATTGATATAATCATTACATACGGATAAATCCTCCATAGACTGTTCGTTTTGATTCAGGATATCTCCGTAAACCCTTCTCGAAACATCTTATCATTATTTACCATTAACCCCTAGTGATCCATTAGTTCATAACTAATATAATATGAACTGGGCCCATCGATCAGTTTCTAGGATTAACAAATAAGGGAACTGTCTGTCTAGTTACTGCAGGAAGGAATGGATTCCATATCTGTGAAGTCATAGACTACTCACTCATTCCAGAATAGAGCCCACATGAAGTGTTTAGATCACATGTATCAAAGTGATCTTTGACTAACACATCAAACCCGACTTTGAACCAAGCAGCAAACTGTGATCACATAAGGATTGAGATTAATCCATATATGATCATCTTGTGATTCGATAGGATTTCTCGATCACGGAATTATATCGAGAACTCAAATTAAATCGGTCCAGTCCTATATGATAAACATCATATATAATTGCCCCACTAGGTACCCTATACCGGTGGTCTGGATAAGACGGTCACACCGTTAAGTGTTCTGGGCACATTATTGGTATTAATCATGAGACCCATACTCTGATTAAATTCACTACGGAATAACTAGTTTAAGCATATCATCACTAACTCAATCCTCGTGTGTATGCCATACACTGAGTTATGTGATTACATACCGATATACGTAGGGTTTTCAGCAGTGTATTAATATAAGAATAAATGCAAACATTAAGATGAATTATAAATCCAGTCAAAAACAATTACAGAAATTGTCTTTCGGACACTACACCTAACAAACAAAAGGCACACTCACTTTGGAATTCCGCAAGTGGAGGAAATCAGACAAATTTCTTTGAGGATGGCTCATTGGCTCATTATCTGAAGAGTCTCAAAGTTTGGTAGTAGGATTTCTTCTGCAAAAGCTGTATGGGAGGACCTGAGAGATGCCTATGCCCAGGATTCCCAAGAGATGGAATCCAATTTGAAACAACAAGTTACTTACCTGAAAAATGGAAGATGGAAAATCTGTGAATGATCACATAAGAGTTTTCAAGGGACTTTGTGACAACTTGGCTATTTCCAATTCAGGCATGGTATATTGATTTCTCAAAAGCCTTGGTCCCAAATATGAGACCTTCACAGGATCCAAAACTTGGACCAACATAGGAGCTGTTTCAACTCTTATAATACAAATATGAGACCTCCTAAGCCCTCACACCAAGAACTCGTATTACGGATCCAAAACTTGGACCAACACAAGAGTTGTTTCAACTCTTATAATGACACACAAACTCAAATATCCATGTCACAACTGCATTTTATGGACAAACACAATAGACCTCTACAAATAGGAGAGGCAATGACAACAAAAACTCATTGATTGCTTTCTATGGAAGAGGTTTCCAAGACAAGAAAAACAAACCAGAATCCGGAGGACATAACAGAAGAAAGCCACCAGAAGGCCAAAGAATAATGATAAATGCCAATACCGTGGAGTACTAAGACATATAGCCAAAATTCGTTGGTGGGTACCCAGAAAGGCTGATAAAAGTACATCACTACCTCAACCACTTGCTAATTTCACACCTTTGGATCACCCAGCCGTGACACTGAGAATGGACCATGGACACTGGAGCATCCAATCACGTGGCTTTCAACTCATGTATACTCACATACATTAAACCATACAATGGACTGTTAGGAACATTTTATTGTTTTGATGATGGTCATACTAACTGTTATAGCAAGCCTAAAATAAGTTGAAATAAGTTAGAATTAATTATATAGGCTTTACTTAGAAGTTTGACATGTGTATAAGTTCATTCAGACAAGTATGTACTAGACTGGTAAGCCCATTTCAAGAAAAAGCGGCATCATTTCAGTGAAGATAGCCAAGGCACCACAACAGTAAAGTGAAGGCCTATGGACTGACTTACACCTAAGGAAGTCTTTGATGACCTTGGGTAAGTCTAAGTATTTTTACAAGTGATGAAACTCAATTTTCAATAATATGGTGAACACAGATCTCATCCAAAACTAAGGATCAGTTAAGTAAATGACTATCGGCTGATAAACAAAGCAACAACAGAGTAAATAAGCGGCTGAGTAAAGCAGTCACTTGACTGGTGAATAAACTAATGGAGGAGTCAAGTGAAAGGAACCACTAAACCGGTGAAGTAAAGAAGAGGAAGCAAAGTCAGGTAAGCTGTCTAAACTTAATGTGAAACGTGAAAATCTTGGATGATCAAGCATTCAATGCACAATTAATTTAGAATCAATCAAGGCCAGATTTTATGAAGAACGTTTGATTAAAATCTGGATCACTGAAATCAAGGAGGATTAGGTCAAGACAAATTCGGGGTTCAATCTTAGCATTAAATAGCCAACGGATGGAATTTTAAAATCTAGGGATATCGGCTATAAATAGATGGAATTAACAGAGGAGGAAAATCTATAGATGAAACATATACAACAAGAAGATAAGACCTCTAAGTGCCAAAAACTCTGTCAAAATCACAAGCATTCTTTCTGAATTTCAAAGTAATATCCGGAAAATCAATCTCAGAATTCAGAGCAGAAAATATACAATCCAGTCTGAGTATTAATCAACCTTGTGAATCCAAAATTCACAGCAACTTGAAGGATCACTTTGATCAAGCAATTGAACCAGATTGTCTTAGAAGGAATTGCAGAAGAGTGATATCTGCTGAAAGATTAGTTCCCAAGGAGCAGTGTGTGAAGACTGAGTCACTGAAGCTTTTGTAGCCAGGGAGTGATAGTCTATTGATTGTGAAGCTTGTGTAGCCAAGGACAATCATAACTGATAGGCCGGCTCCGCCATCTGACCTGTGAACCCGCATATGGGACCATTGAGGTCTATGGGTGATATCGGGAGGGCAGTCAGAGAGCCCATGTATGGTGAGGTCCACAAACGAGGTGCATCCCTAGTCCCAGGTTAGGCCACTTAGCGAACCCACGATGAGAGCTAGCCTGAAGGATGTTTACCTTGATCAAGTACAAGCTTGGAGGATCCGTCAAAGATCCCCCACCCAGCATATGGAGACAGACAAATGACGCAATTAGACGATTGAGGGCATACAGAGTAGTCCACCGGATCCGTGCCACCATCATCTCGTTGCGGTCCGACGACCAGCCTCAGATTTAGTTGTACTATGTCTTCAATTGTAATTATGTTGAACTTGGTTGGTTCTCACCCTGTAAAAAGGGCTTTAAGTGCAAACTAAAAATGAGGCTCGATTATTTATGAAATCAGGCAAAACTTTACCCAATTGATTACCATTTGCTTTGTACTTAGCATCACCACTTTCACCACCCCAATTTCTACAGCACCACCATGAACCACCACTATCACACAACTTCTATAGTCGATATCCATCATCTACCCACCGAACACCCTAGATAATTTTGACATTATCATTTGGCTCCGTTACGGGAAAAATGGAAGATTTCGACCCGTTTCCGGTGTACGGCTCATCCACAGTGCGCAGGATTTCATGGCGGCCCAGGAAGGATTTCATCTTCCTCAGGCCGTCCTCATGATATCTTCATCAATAAGCTCCCAACTCTTTCTTGATCACGTTCAAATCTTCAACTTAACGCTGATGACGGTCAAGTTATAAAAATAACTCGATACCTAAATAACCAACTAGCAAGAGAACTAGGTTCAATCGTAGTATAGCTAGATAGAGTCGAGGTCGATCCCACAGAGACTTAGCTTAAACAAGTACAATGTTATTAAACTAAAAATAGATTAAAGGGCGGTCTACGACCAATTATAACGTAGAGATAAAGGTTGACACGATAGAAAACACAGAAACTAACAATACGACACATGACACTAAAACACTTATTTTATGGTTTTATAAGACTCTAACAATCGGTATTGATTACGCTAGTAGTAATTACTCCCCCATATATGTATATCTAAACCGAGACAGAAAAGACATTAATGTTGATTATATTTTGGCTACCGGAGTCATCCCCTAAACTGGATCTAATTCGTGCACGGATAGAAGATCTTTATGCTTAATTATGAATCCTTCCATGGACAGGATATAACATAATATAACAAGCATGCTATACCAAACTAGGGATGCCGATCTAAAATAGTCACCTCGTCTAGGCAACCAGCGTGGACGGGTTGGCACACCTCCTAAACGATTGGGTAACTAATGTCCTAGTAACATGACAATTTTCACAATATATCATATTAATTTACGAGAACGATGTAACAAATTGGCCAGATCTATTACATGTATATATGAAAAACAGAAAGCACGACGTAGCTGAAGTCGTTCACAGAAAATTACTAGAATCTTGATGGCTAGATCTAACCATATAGATCGTGGTAGATCTAGACCGGTGACTCTACAATCTTCTCGTAAAACGCCTTAGTACGGCTTAGATCTACATGAATATGGATTTGTTAATTAACTACATCATGAAATCAATACACAAACAACTACTCCATAACGAAACAAAATAGATCTACAAATAAAAACGACATATTTGGATAGACATTACCCTCGTAGACGGAGGGTCCTCCAATCCTTCAATGCAATCTCTAATCGATGAATCCATCGCCTCCGTGACGAAAAAACATAATATAAATTAAGAAGAACTATATTGATAAACTAAAAGTATTGTAATATTGTGTTTCTAGAGTGTATATGGTGTGATTTAAATGAAATTCGTACAGCCCTATTTATAGGGGTTCAAGCTGATTTAAAGATATATTTCAAAATATCAAAACAATTAGAGATAACTCCCGGCTGATCTCCTGACAAAAGGCAAAAGGCGCCCCCCTTTTTGCGTCCTCAGTCGACGCCAATTTTTCGGATTGGCTCGCCGGCTCTTGTCATGCCTTACTCCTCTTTTCGTGCTGATCCGATCTTTATCTTTAATGCATCCGGATTTTCTTGGATTTATCTTGTAATTTAATTTGTCCATTTGTAATTAGCCTCCAAAAATTATCTCAATCTACAAAATAAATATTTATCCCAAAGTAAATCATATTTAAATAATAAAAACGGATAAATACCAAATTATATTTTATAAATCACATAACATTAAATAATAATTATAAACATGTGATTTAATATAAAATATATATTATTAATATAGATTTAAGGCCAATGTTGATGACTTTTATGGGTATAATTTGACCGTCATCAACAACCCCCCACTTAGACTTTGATCGTCCTGAACAAAGCATCAATAAGTCATTCCCCAAGACAACATTTTCCATGCTCAAATCATACTTACACAAGAAACTTGAGTCAACCCAAACCACTTATGCTCATAAGGTACCCATTATTCACTACTCGCTATGAATCGAAGTGATGTGTGCATGTGCATTAAGTTTTATATATTCGTGGCAAGATTAAAGTTTATGCTAACTTCGCAGTCTTAACCTACCAACATTAGCATTCTCACTCCTTAAGCCTTGGAATGGGTAAAGACATGGTGCAATAAGCAAGAGCGTCATCCATAAGGTTTTTGGACTCGGAGACCGAGAAAATACTCAAAGTCTCTTAAAAACTTTGAATTTCTTTGCATTTTCATAATTTCAAGCTTTACCACTTCTCAAGAAGGAAACTTGCTTTAAATGTAAAGTATGCATTGCAAGAATCCCTCTCTCATGGATTAGTGGAAGCATTGAATATTACCACAAACGCGGGTCTACTTTGGTAATGTTACTACAAGCCCAGTGTTTAACGCTTTGTTAAAACACATATAATTCTCAAGCTTATTACTCCGCTTTGATGGCTGGAAGATAAGAATACATCAGCAGATAAATATTGACACTAAGTCTGAATAACCAATCATCTACGTAATGTACACATAATTCTTCTTAGCTATTATAATTTGTGCGGTATTAAATCGATTCAAATTGAGTAATCAAATAATAAATAACTACTCGCAACAGTTGGCATGAATATCCTTAAGTTTATATTCACATAAGTATAAAATGATCATGTATTCATGCAACTTGGTTCATTTCCTATTAATTCCATGTATGAGACCTCACAATTATAAGGGTACGAGATAATTAATTGGGCATTTGTTCAAAAAAATTTCATTTTACCGTTTCATTCAATTGTCAATTATAACACATCATAGCTAAGTCTCCTACCCCCCACTTAAACTTGGCATTGTCCCCAATGACAAAGAAAAAGGAGAATTTAAGAAAAAGAATTAGCGCTGGAAACGGTTCTCAAGTAAATGCAGAATTTCGGTGTAATTCAAGCACGTCGTGGAGAAGCAAACGAAAACATGTTTAAGAAAACCAAACAGAAACTCCATGAAACCGTTAATAACATGTCAATGGAAGTTATAAAATAATGTGGCTGTAAACAAATTAAGACACTTTATTTCATACAACCAACGACACGGAGAACCAAAGAGTTAAAACTACAAAACTCACATGGCGGCTATAAAGGAAAAAACCTCGTTTATTCTGAACTGAGACTCGGAACATGGCGAGATGAAAAAAAACCTTAACAGTCTCATGCTACTTTATTAAAAGAAAAAAACTAAAACAAATAAAAAATATAGTTTTAAGAAATAGTTCTATGGTTATAGTCGTTAGCTCGACTGTACTCACATGATGGTCTAGTTGTAACTAGGATTGCCGAGAGTAAATACTTCTTCCTCTCTATCAAAATGATTCCCGAGGTAATGCTTTACTCGGTGGCCATTCACCACAAAAGTATTTCGATCATCCAAGTTACTTACCTCTACTGCTCTAGAAGGAAATACTTTACTCACTTTATAAGGACCAAACCATCTTGATTTTAGCTTTCCCGGGAAAAGTTTCAAGCGCGAATTGTAAACAAGAACCAAATCACCCACTTTAAAGGTGCGGTCAAGGATCTTTTTATCATGAAATCTCTTAGTGCACTCTTTATAGATCCGAGCATTCTCATAAGCTTCAATGCGAAACTCTTCTAGGCGAGTTAATTCGGACAATCTCTTTTCTTCGGCTAAACTTTCAGCTAAATTCAACATATGAGTAGCCCATACGGCATGGTGCTCAAGTTCAACCGGTAGATGACACGCTTTCCCAAAAACAATCTGGTACGAGGACATACCTATGGAAGTCTTATACGCAGTCGGATAAGCCCATAAAGCGTCATCTAACTTCAACGACCAATCTTTCCTAGTTGGGTTCACAGTTTTTTCCAGGATGCGCTTAATTTCTCCATTAGTGACCTCAACTTGACCACTTGTTTGGGGATGATAAGCGGTAGCTAACTTATGTTTCACCCCGTACTTGGCCATTAACTTCTCAAACGGCTTATTATAGAAATAGCTCCCATTATCACTAATGATGGCACGAGGGATTCCAAACCGCGTGAAGATATTTTTCTTTAAAAACCGTAGTACAACCTTTGCATCATTGGGACACATAGTCGACTGCCACCAAAATATAGCGGTTTGAAACAGACGTAGTGAAAGGTTCCACAAAATCAATACCCCATACATCAAAGATTTCTGGTTCTAGGATACTCCTCAGTGGCATTTCATTTCTCTTCGAGATATTGCCCGTCATTTGGCATGAATGATAGGATCTAGCATATTCGTGTGCAGTTTTGTAAAGATTTGGCTAGTAGAAACCACATTGGAGAACTTTAGCAGCAGTCTTGTCCCCTCCATAGTGTCCTCCCGCTTCATAAGTAAGGAAATGTTTAAGTATATCGGGGAATTCACTCTCAGGAACACATCTTCTAAAGATGTTGTCTGAGCAACGCTTAAAAAGATAGGGTTCATCCCAATAATAGTATTTAAGGTCCCAAAGAACTTCTTCTTTTCTTTGTTGGTTCAAGTCCGTGGCAAATATCTCCCGGATAAATAATTCACATAATCTTTAAACCATGGTTGTTGCTTCTCGGCCTTAACAACCTCACTTCGCAAAGATATTTCGCACAATCACTATTCCCTAAAATGGTAGAGATTAAGGATAATTGCTCATCGTGGGCTTTTCTAAGCAAGGTGTGAATGCCTCATCGGGCTCATTCTCCTCATCCCTAACATCTTCTATCTTTTCCTCGTTCTTTGGGATTGTTGGAGTAAGCTCCTTTTCACTTCTAATCATTATTGCATTCACATCCCTAGGGTTCCTATCAGTGTTGCTCGGAAATCCCAGGAGGTCTAATTGTGATTGTTAAACCTAATTGTCCTATTTGATGAGAGAGATTCTGGACTAAGGCTTCTTGGTTGGTGACTTTGGCATCATTCTCTTGACAGTATTGGTGAAAGCTTGTAGCCAAGTCAGTCATGGAATTTGCTAATTGATTCACGATGTCGGACATTGTGTTACTCATCTTTTCAAGTGCAACTTCCCAACCGTAAGTTTGAGCTTTTTGAGGTACATAAGTGTTGTGTGGTTTTACCCCTTCATTTGGATCATTCCATCGTAATTCAGTTGGTCATGATTTGGTTTGTAACCGTCATATTGATTACCATGTCTCCCAACGTAATTGGCATCTTTAGTACCCGACATTCCAGGAGAATGAGCTTACAATATATCATATTAATTTACGAGAATGATGTAACAAATTGGCGAGATCTATTACATGTATATATGAAAAACAGAAAGCACGACGTAGCCGAAGTCGTTCACAGAAAATTACTAGAATCTTGATGGCTAGATCTAACCATATAGATCGTGGTAGATCTAGACCGGTGACTCTAGAATCTTCTTATAAGAGGCGCGCCCAGATGCGGCTTAGATCTACATGAATATGGGTTTGTTAATTAACTACATCACGAAATCAATACACAAACAACTACTCCATAACGAAACAAAATAGATCTATGAATAAAAATGACATATTTGGATAGGCATTACCCTCGTAGACGGAGGGTCCTCCAATCCTTCAATGCAATCTCTAATCGATGAATCCATCGCCTCCGTGATGAAGAAACATAATATAAAATAAGAAGAACTATATTGATAAAATAAAAGTATTGTAATATTGTGTTTCTAGAGTGTATATGGTGTGATTTAAATGAAATTAAATACATTTCCTATTTATAGGGGTTCAAGCTTATTTAAAGATATATTTCAAAATATCAAAACAATTAGAGATAACTCCCGGCCGATCTCCCGACAAAAGGCAAAATGCGCCCCTCTTTTTTGCGTCCTCAGTCGACGCCAATTCTTTGGATTGGCTCGCTAGCTCTTGTCATGGCTTACTCCTCTTTTCGTGCTGATCCGATCTTTATCTTTAATGCATCCGGATTTGCTTGGATTTATCTTGTAATTTAATTTGTCCATTTGTAATTATCCTCCAAAAATTATCTCAATCTACAAAATAAATATTTATCCCAAAGTAAATCATATTTAAATAATAAAAACGGATAAATACCAAATTATATTTTATAAATCACATAACATTAAATAATAAATATAAACATGTTATTTAATATAAAATATATATTATTAATCTCGATTTAAGGCCAATGTTGATGACTTTTATGGGTATAATTTGATCGTTATCAAACGCCGAAATCATCTCGAAATATGGCAACCTCCAGGATTCCATGTTCAGAATCATGAGCTTGAGTTTGAATCATCACCTTCCTCGTGATCTTTTGCACAAAGAGACTCGTCAGAGTTGGCATTGTACGTTTCCTGGCCGGAAACTTTGTTTTAGAATTCGTTTCACCCTAAACGGACTAAAGACACGTGATTTTGTTGAGTTTGCTCTTGGGAAATCGACACTCTCAACATTTCTATGTTAAGAAAAGATCTTGGATCACATCCTTCGACTTGGTTGTTGTTATGCCGTTATTTTGATCGTTATCATCACGTGTACTTAAAATTTTTGGGTACTGCACCAAAGTAGAGCTCATGTTTGGAATATACCATTTTTCCCTCTTTGGATTTGTGAAAAAGCTAAGCTAGAATCAGCAAGTATCTAGATTTTGGGACTCCATGCTTGAGAAATCACAGGTGCCCCCCAAATCCCGGTATCCGTACACCGGCACCGCCATTGGATCCACCGGATAAGTCACTCTCGACAACATCCTCGACACGCGCTCTGACAATGCAGGGTTGGTGTTTGTCAAAATGGTTGAGAATCAGAGTACTTTTTTGCATTTTGCGCAGACAACCTATCAGCATTTTAGACACGAAAAGGACAAAGGACAATGCCCTAATACCACTCACCCAAAGGGGCCCACACGAGATCCTCTACCCCAGGAAAACTTGTATCTCACGCATGAGAATCCCACCGTGGGATATGATAACTCTCAGCTGGAAGATAGATCAAAACTGAATGTCGATGCAAGGACTATATTGAATCAATGAGATCTAAGTGAGTCAACCCGCACTGGCCATGCCCTCAGGAAGGCTATCGAAGGGACCTCGAAGCCTTATGAAAACAAGAAAATAGTGCAAGAAAAGATTCCCGAGGTAGAAGATATTCCTGAGGCCAGGACTCCTGAACCAAGAGCAGCGGTAGCCTATGCAGCGTTTGTTGAACAGATGTATGCAACAAATTTGCGCCTGGCCGCCTATAACCTGCCTCTTATACCAATTGATGAGCAACTCCCCACTCCGTCTAAGCATGAGGCTACGGATCCACCCAAGGGCCGGCCAGCTCCCGTGCGTGAATGGATGAGAATTGAAAAGAGGGAGTGAGTACTCATCATCCAGGACAGAGGAAAAACACACGCCAAGAGAAGTGTAGAAAGAAGATCACCTCTCTGGAGCGATTGGGCTACCACGAAAAAGAACTCTGCTGCAGCTTATAGGTCATGTCCGTCCTGAAAGGAACTTCTTTCCACTCCGTGAGGTCAAAGACCTCCGCGACGTGCGACGAATATTAAATGAGAAGAAGTCAGAGCAAGATGTTGAATCGGTCTACTATGTGGATTCATAGGACATCATCCAGAGAAAGGTTGTTCCTATCAAAGATGCCGAACCCGTAAAAGATGACATGTTGGAGAAGATGGAAAGAGAGATCTCAGAGCAGAAAAAGGCTAAAAAGGAGGGAAAACCTGAGCCAACTCAGGGAATCGACATCCTCTCAAATGAGATATTATATTCGCTACCTTCCAGAGGTGTTCAATATTCATAATATTTTTATTACAAAGGAACTACCTGCCCACTTGAGTGGATAGCTGCATTTCACAGTCGCACGCTCTTAGCCACAAAGAACAAATCTGCTTGGTGTGTTGCATTCGTGGGAAGCATGCATGAGCAGGCCCAACTTGGCTATGAAATCTTCCTCACGGATCAATCAAAATTTGTGAGGAGCTAAGGGCGAAGTTTTTGAAAGAGTTTGAAACAGTTGAGCGACCCAATAAATATATTGAAGATTCGTATGAGTCCGCCAAGGATAGGGGGAATCACGCAAGAGCTATTATGACCGATTTATGAGGATATATGAGCAAACCAAGAACTTATCTGAGAATATGCTTCAAAGAGGTTTCCTGAACGTAATCGCCAAAGGAGCGACGAAAACGCATTTTTCTATGCACCCTCCTGCAAATCTGTATGACCTTTGTAATCAGGCTCGCAAATTCGGTCTGACTAAGGAAACTCCCTAACCTTCCGGAAAAGGGAAAAATCAAAAACGAATCTAGTCCCTCGAAAGAGAAGAAGAGAGAGGAACACATGAAATAGCGAAAAGATGATCAAAAGAAAGGAAAAGACATGGATAGAGAGGTCAGAAAACCGATCAAGTTTGATGAATCCAAATTCATTCCAATCAATGCAAGCTTATCTGAAATACTCTATGAAATCCGTGATCGGATTGAAAGGCGAAGACCTTTAAGGTCCGACCCCAAGACAAGGGACGAGATGAAGTATTGCGACTTCCATTAAGATCACGGCCACATCACCGATGAGTGTATCACCCTAAGAAGGATCATTGACAGAATGATTAAAAAAGGAGAGTTGGATAAATACAAGAAACATGGAGGGGGTAACAGGAATGCCAGGGGTCCCCTCAAATATGTGAATAAAATCAAGGTAATCATAGAGGAATTCCCCAGTAATCACCAACTCAAAAGTCAGATAAATGCGATCAACGTCAGAGGGAGAGAAATGCCAGTTGTCTTGGACCCGAATGAGCAAGCTATAGCATTCACTCGAAGCGAGTCGGCAGGACCACCCGGGGCGATAGAACTGCCGATTGTGGTACAGGTTGGAATCAACGATTTCCACGTCAACCGCGTCCTTCTAGACACGGAGGCCGCCTGAGACATTATTTATTTGGAGACTCCTAAGCTGTAAGAGATTGGGACTTCCAGGCTAAAACTATATCTTGGAATGTTGGAAAGATTTTCTAATGACAAAGTGACCATTATGGGGGTCATTGATCTGGACGTTGAGATTGGCGACCACCCGTCATGCCGAAAGGTAAAAGGTAATTTCTTGGTCGTCGATATGCATTCCCATTATATGGCGATCCTAGGTATCCCATCCCAAAGAAAATTTCAGATAGCTGTCTTTACGCCCCATTAGAGGGGAAAGTTTTACACCGACGAAGGAATCGGAACGATCGTCAGCCGTCCCAAGACGCTATTAGATCATGTGACTACAAACAGGGGTGATTATCCAGTAATGGGAACATACAAGAGGCCCCGGATCGAGGTACCGAGCCGTCTTCAGGCGAGCCCGTGTAGAGCGTGATCGGGAGACTAAGGCCTAGAAAGAGCCAAACTCCGTCGAAGAAAGCGATGGAAATCACTCAGACAGAGGTGTCGATCGGAAGCGCTTGTATCTGCGACACCCTTCAGATCAGATATGAGTCTGACTTCACTAATCAGGATGAGCTGATAGAAGTTATCATAAATGAGAAATATCCTGATCAAAAGGTGAAAATTGGAGCTCAAATGGAGGACCCAGAGAGAGAAAAGCTGATATCGCTGCTTAAGGGGAATTCAGATGCCTTTGCATGGGTTGCCACAGACATGAGAGAGGTGGAGCCTGAGATTGCGTTGCATTATCTTAACATCGATCCTTGCTTCAAACTTGTACAACAAAAGGCCCGTCAATTCTCCAAAGAGAATGAATAAGCTATAAAAACTGAGGTTGACAAGTTGGTTAAGGCTGGGATCATCAGAGAGCTCCAAAGATCTCTACCGGCCGACAAACATTATGATGGTCAAGAAGCACAACGGGAAATGGCGTATGTGCGTTGATTTTACCGATTCGAATAAGGCTTGCCCAATAGATCCCTATGAGCTGCCAAGGATCGATAGAATGGTCAACCGGATCGCCGGGTTTGAGATGCTGAGTTTTTTAGACGCATATTCAGGATATCATCAAGTGAAAATGGCGAGCGAGGAAAAAGAAATGGCAGCCTTCAAATCCGCATGAGGAATGTTTTATTATGAAATGATGCCCTTCGGCTTGAAAAATGCCGGATCCACTTACCAGCCGATGGTCAACAATGTTTTTGGTTCTCAGATCGGCAAGAATATGGATGCCTACATTGACGACATGGTCATCAAATCATCCCGGCGCAATTACTTCGCAGACCTGCAAGAAACATTTGACAATGTCAAAATGCACTCTATGAAATTAAATCCTTCAAAGTGCACTTTTAGGGTTCAAGCTAGAAAGTTTCTGGGTTTCATGGTCACTCAGAGGGGAATAGAGGCAAATCCTGAGAAAATACAAGCTTTGTCAAACATGAAGGAACCCACCAGCATTAAAGAGGCACATAGGCTGAATGGAAGAATCATTGCTCTGGGAAGATTTGTCTCCAAATCTGCTCACAAATGCTTGCCTTTCTTCAAGATACTTTTATGAAAAAGGTTATAGAATACCCTTTTATGAAAAAGGTGATAAAATCTAGAGAATTGCCTAAAGCCTAAACATACTGATGTTTGTTGGCTTTTGACAATTAATTCCATGAATGATATCATTGTTTATTAGTATCTTTGACTAATTTATAAATAGTTCAATGTACTTAGTGAAGTACAACAATTCGGAAAGCCTGAAAAGTTTGAACTAGTATGAATATGAGATTGATGAACTACTTAGGAGTTAATCTTCAAATGGATTGAAGTAATTAATACATGGAGGGGGTTTTCAGTAGCTGTCTGAAATGGAATTAGATTCTCCCTTGAAGGATACCATTTTAGGATACGCGATTAGATCATGTTTCTAAACTGGAAACAACACTTTATACAATAAAGGTATGGCGTAAGCCGTGCGAAATGCCCCTGATATGTTTTGGGATAGTGCCCTTATTCAATACATATACTTAACCGAGTTCCAAAGAATAGAGGTTGAATAAATTCCATATCAGATATGGAAGATAATAACATCAAATCCATCTTAACCGGTGATTTAGGGTTGTCATGCTTCTAGTATGATATGTGCAAATTTGTGGGATGTCTTAGCAAGTACGCTAAATGTTATTTGCTTACCCGTGGAGCAAAAATGTTTGTCTGCAAACATGTTGTCTTCTAAAGGAAGTGTTTCTTCCAAAAGAAACAGCGGGGGTAAATTTTGTTCTCAAAAGTGTTTGAGAACCACAAAGATATATTCAACCATTGGAACATGAGCAGGCACCACATAGTGATGAGGTGTAAGACACTGCTCAGTGCACACAAGTACTCTGTGAGTCTATGGATAACCACACGCCTAGAAGGGCTACTGGTATGTTCATTTTGAAGAATGAAGATCTCGCGACTTACGTAGGAATGCTTGAAAGGCAAGGATAAGTGCTGTGGTTTGGAGCCATAATGTCGGAAATAGATTCTGTGAGTGATGAATGGGTTACGAACCTGGTCAGTCTTACCTAAAGAGAATGTCTTTGAGAGGTGTAGTAGGTCTTTATGAAAGACCAACATGGAAGGTAATGCGATTACTAGTTAAGCTGAGTTGATGGCTAAAGTCTATAGGGTGAAAACCTTGTAATTACCTTTTATGCTACCGGGTATGCTTAAGTTTATTCAGATAGTGCTTGTTGTAGCTATGTATAATGGCTATATGATAGTAATGAAGACGTTAAGGCCAATGGTTTGGTGTTCATAGACGATAACGTGATGTGTAAGCTTACGAGATCCATTTATGGACTCAAACAAGTTTCTCTGTATGAGTTCTTTACTTTGAGAATCAAAAGAGTTTGATTTGATCAAAAGTGGAGATATGCCGATGTGCAAAAGGGTTGGTGGGAGTGTCATAGTTTTGGAGCAAGGTATTGGATATCCTTCTCGGAATCAACACCCTATGTCACAGTCAATTAATGTTTGGTAGTTCAAGGTCATTACGAAAGATCTATGAATGGCAGTTCTTATTTTGGAGATAAGAATCTATAGTTATAGGTTTAGATACTGCTTGGTTATCACTGTTCACCTGCATAGATGAGATGCTAATGGAGTTTAGCACAGACCACGCAGAGAGACACTGTTAGCCAGTGTTCTTCGGGTCTATCTGGGATAGGACGTCAGTCCTAAAAGATAAGGTGAAAGATGATACTTATGGAAGGTTCCATTTGCTTCTGTAATAGGGTCCATCATAAGTGTTGTGAGTTAAACCAGATGTTCATACTGCATGAGGTGTCATGAGCAAGTATGAGTGATTCTGGTAAATGTCGAGGATATCCTTAAAGGTGTTAAGGATAGGTTTGATGTAAGTAAACTAGATGATACATTTCATGATGTTTTATCCCATTCTCATGCATTTATTCATGTTTTTCGCATCAATTACAATCATTATTTTCTTCAATCATCCAAATGTGTAGATACTAATTATTATACAAAATATCATATTTTGATAGGTTTTATACCAGTTATAGTAACCAGAGCGTCATGTTGGGTTTATGCTTGGTATTTGGGTGGTTCATTGCAGGATTATAGATTAACCAAGACCCCGAGTGACGACACGTGTTTAGCATAGACACATCTTTTGAGGGCTAGAAGAGTATGCCGAAAGCTATTGCATTCAAACGGATCATTTGTCTTTTGTATTTCTACCCTGGCACGTCTTCAACGGATATGTTATACCACTTATAGGCAATTTCTGGAGAAGACTCCTTCATAAGATCAGTAAATGAGATTTGCAACACATCTTTAATCGCATCAATCGGAGCTCTACAACTCAAGTTATGCCGATTTTACTGAACTGCTATGAACAGTATTCGCACGCCACTTATAGAGGTGTACGCCAAAATGTCACTGTAGCTATACACAGAGTTTCTCTTCAAAATTGGTGCATGCTGAGCTTATAATGGAGCATGCCAAGCATCACAAAAACAGTTTTTTCAGCACATAAACCCCCTTTTAGATCTATTTCATCATCCTCTTCACACCCCCCTCTTCTCTAGGCTCTTGGAGAAAGAAAACCGTCCTCATGGATCTTCTAGCCAAGATTTCCTAGATTTTTGGCTTTGAACTACTTTGTAAACATTAAGGATTTTTAGTTTGGTTTACTAAAATGGATTAGTGGAAGAAGTTCATCTCCTTTGATGTACCAAAACCCATTGATGTTCTTGCAAATTGAATGAAGTTCGAATTTCAAGTTTATAGCTTGTTATTGGTAATTTTTAAATTTTACTTTGTGTTAATTGCTCTCGTTAGTATGAATGCTAGCTTCGACATGTTGGTGTTTATATTCATGAGTGTCTACTTCAAAACTAGCCAATATAATGTTGTTGTTATAGTTAATCTCTATTGGTTGATTGGGACTGTTAGTTTGCATTTCATAGCTTCATATGTTGTTTATCTTTTCCTATCTACATTGTATTGCTTGTTTGTGTTGGATTGATCACCTAACACTTGCACACACACACACACACACACACACACACACACACACACACTTAGTTGAGACCGAAAGGAGATGCATGGTGAGGGAGAAAGGATAGGAAAACTGGAAGGTAAAATCGACCTTATGTGGAACTCGATTTCTTATCCGGGGAATATTGACATTGTCATTGCATTCAAGTTCGTATCATGTTGAATCATTAGGTCTAGGACACTTAGAGCAAGGAGGAGACATAGAGTAGTTTCATTCACTCGTATGAGGGAGAATTGCTAGCTTAGGAGTGCACCAATAACATGCACTTGAACACCAAGGGAAGGTTGGTAGGTAGCTCATTCCCATGATACTAGTAGAGATTGGCTTGATCATTGGATTGTCTTGGCTAGGATTTTTAACATTTTATCACCCTTTGTAGTAGTAGATTCTTATATACATGAAGGTTGATAAAAAGTATGCACGTTTTCTTGACACTTTACGGCACTTAACCATTAATATCACTTTCATTAAAGCACTCACGAATATGCCGGCGTATTGTAAGTTTCTTAAGGACATACTATCCAACAAGAAACGGTTGGAAGAATATAAGACGGTGTGTCTAAGTGAGGAGTGTTCCCCTGTGCTTCAACACAAGCTCCCTGCTAAGCTTAAAGACCCTGGGAGTTTTACCATCCTATGTGAGACTGAGGGATTTTTGTTTAAGAAGGTGCATGTGATCACGGTGTGAGTATAAACCTCATGTCCTACAATGATTTCATGAAACTTGGCATAGGCAAGCTCAAGCGTACGGAGATGACTCTTCAACTTATGGATAGATCCATAAAACACCCAAGGGGAGTCATTGAGGATGTACTCGTGAAGGTGGATAAGTTTTACTTCCCCGTCGATTGTGTTGATATGGATATGGAGGAAGGGTACACTACACCCCTTATCCTCGGTAGACCATTTTTAGCAACAGGAGAAGCCGTGATCGATGTCCGTAAGGGAGAGCTTAGTTTGGGAGTGACCGATGAGTGCGTTGTCTTCAACATCTACACTTCAACGAAATATCCACACACTACACTAGAATCTTGTTCTTTTGTGGACACTTCGTGTCCCCTTGTTGTGGATCGTACTAACACGCAGGTAGTTGAAGAAGACGTGAGCGATAAAGCAAAGGCTCGAAAACCGAAAGCTCAAAAATCGAAGGAAAAGGTCAAGCACCGTTGTGATTGGTGGCATTCGTCTACACTATGTTGGAGATCGGTTTTGATGAAAAAGACGGATACGGTGCATAAGAATGACCCACCACCCGTGCATTAAAGACCTAAGCAAGGCAAAGTCTAGCTATAGACAATAAATTTCACAAACCATGGGTACTATCTTTCTTATTATTCCTTAAGCATTATCTTTTGATTGGCTTTTGTGCCTATTTGCTACATGCTTATGTGAGTAATTCTCAGTAGTATCCATGCATGATAATCTGTATAATCCAAGTTTCTACCGTATAACTCCATACTTGATGATCTATATAATTTCCATCACTTCTACCGTATAATCCCGTCGGGCAAACGATGTTAAACAAAAGCGCTACCGGGAGGCAGCCCAAAAAAGTTTGGTATAATATTTTTGCTCTTTTGTGAGGCCCGGTGTGGTCAATGATCCTTTTGTGTCTACATTTTGGTTGATGCTTGTCTAGTAATTGTGATTGCTTGCTTGTTTCATTGGTTGTCTTTCATGTTTATGACCACCTACCCACCCTTTTATAGCATCCCGGTACTTGTTTTGATTCCCTATTGTTTTCCAAACTACTTTCTTACCACTCACTTTACATTGAGGACAATGCAAGTTCGTAAGTGAGGAGTGGGAACGTAGTTAGTCCAAAAATGGGTAATGTCATTAAATGTTTGAGAAGCACTTATCTTTGATCATTTTTGAGCATTTTAAAGCACATCAAACCACCTTCTGGGAAAAGATTTGGTTTTGCAATTGATAGAGTGAGTACCTCAACGAAATGTGTAACCTTGGTGAAGAGTAAGTGCATTTTAATCGTGAATCTTTGTTTGTAGTGTGAATCTTTGAGTACTTATATTCCAATTTTTTGTTAACATGCCAACATTTATGCAGTCATGCAAGCATGCTTTTATAGCAACTAGAACTTAGGCTTGATATCCTTTAGAGGCGAAATAGAAAGGCGTTTGGAGTCGAAGTTAGGGATGACGGTCTTGGCATTCTTTGACTCGACCATAGCCAAATGGCCTTCCCGGACATATTTTCCACCTGTCCCCATCTCAGCCTTTGTAGAGTGGTGAGACCCCACTCGAAACTAGCCATTCGTGATTAACCTTATTATAATCCGACCCTTAGCCTAATTTTGGTCTACATTCCCTTGGCATCCCTCAAGCTTAGCAAGTTTTTATGTATTGTTGTGGTGATAACATTGGAAGTTGTGTTGAGAGTTGGATGACATTTTTTGGCACAAGTTGAGATGGCATCTTATGAAGTCCAAAGTCCATTGGTATTTATCTTTTGAAAAAAAAATCAAAAAAATCAAAGATAAAAAATGCAATTTTTTTCCAAAAATCAATAAAGCTCAATGAAGTTGTAAATGAAATTCAATAAATTGTGAGTCTTGAAGCAATTTTGAAGGACAAATCCAATTAATGTAAGTTTGGGTGATGAATCAATTGAAGTGGTAATTTATCTCTTATGTTTATCGTTAAAAAGACGTCTTTGGCAATTATGCGAGAGTTGGAGATGGCAATTCAAAATCATTGGAATTGAAGGTGTAGATTATTCCTATCTTGCATGTGTTCCTATTGATATATCCTTTTATCCATTCGATTAGCCAATACGAAAGCCTAACGTTACAAGCTATCAAGTCCTACCCGACCTACCTTCTTGACTCCGAATGCCTCGATTATTGGAGATTGGTATCATTCTTAATCCTATGGATTGCACCTAATAAGTCTTCAGTGCATGATTTCATATTTGATTGCTTGGTAACAAAGTTGAGGAATATTCACACACACACACACACACTCCACTACTTTCTTAGATAGCGGTTAACATGTGGTTATAGGTACGATTGGTTGCATCATCTAGTTGAGCTCTTACTTCTTGATGTTGTATGACCCTATCTCTTGACTTGAGTTGTTTTGTAACATTATTTGCTCGAGGACGAGCAAAAGCTAAGTGAGGAGTTGTGAAGTAAGTCAACTAGATGATACATTTCACGATGTTTTATCCCCATTTCTCATGCATTTATTGATGTTTTCGTATCAATTCAAGACATTATTTTCTTAGATTCATCCAAATGTGTAGATAGTAATTATTATATAAAATATCATATTTTAATAGGTTTTTTACCGATTATAGTAATCGGAGCCTCATGGCGGGTTTACGCTTGGTATTTTGGTTCATTGCAGAATTATAGGTTAACCAAGACCCCAAGTGATGAGATGTGTTGAGTGTAGAAACATCTTTTGAGGGATAGAAGAGTATGCCGAAAGCTATAGGATTGAAACGGATCATTGGTCTTTTGTATTTCTCCATAGCACATCTTCAACGGATATTTGATCACACTTAGAGGCCTTTTTTTGGGCAGCCTTCTTCAGAAGAGTTGTAGATCAGGAAACGAGTTTTCCAACACATCTTGAATCGCATCAATTGGAGCTCTACAACTCAAGTTATGGCGATTTTACTGAACTGTTGTGAACAGTTGGCGCATGCCACTTATAGTGGCGTACGCCAAAACGTCACTGTAGCTATACAGAGAGTTTCTCTTCACAATTGGTGCACGCCAAGCGTCGCAGAAACTGATTTTTCAGCATATAAACCCCTTTTTAGATCTCTTTCATCATCCTCTTCACACCCTCTCTTCTCTAGGCTCTTGGAGAAAAAAAACCGCCTCCATGGCTCTTCTAGCTAAGATTTCCTAGATTTTTAGCTTTTAACTACTGTGTAAACATTAAGGATTTGTAGTTTGGTTTACTAGAATGAATTAGTCGAATAATTTCATCTCCTTTGATGTACCAAAACCCATTGATGTTCTTGCAAATTGAATGATGTTCGAATTTCAAGTTCATAGCTTGTATTGGTAAATTCTCAACTTTTACTTTGTGTTAATTGCTCTCATTAGTATTGTTGGTCCCTTGAAAAGGCTTTGGTTAATTTTAGAGGGGGCGGGGTGAATAAACTTAACACTTAAAACTTTTGGAGTTAACAAACTCAAGAACCACGCAACGCCGATACTTGAAGAGTCCGACATCGATTATTGAGTTTGAGAATTTGTGCAAATGAAATATATCAAAAATTAAGCCTTATTACTTTGTTAAATATGATTCCAAGTATTATATACTCAGTAGTGTATGTGTGTGATTCATTTGCTAGATTCAGTAGATTGATGTGCTAGATAAACAAAATGCAGAGTATAAATGTAGAAAGTAAGTAGGCAGATTTTATAGTGGTTCCAGGTGGTGTAATCCTGTCAGTCCACTCTTCTCCTATGATGTTGGAGGTAATTCACTAGAGATTTTTGAGGTAGCTATTACAAAAAATCCCTAAGTTGCTTGTCCTTCACCAATAACTATGGCTTCACAAACTGAACACTTGGAACAGGTAGAATTGCTGCTCCAAAGTCCTCCATTGGTCCTTGAAGGGTAGGATTGCCTATTCACCAGCTCCACCACAAACAACAGTCCTTGACACAAATGTTCTTCACTGTCCTCAGTAGATTCCTTGTAAAAGAAAGTTTGAATCAAGTAAGTGATTCAGCTTTCAGCAGCTTGATCAGGATGATATGATCAGCAGCTTGAGATTTTCAAGTGTGTAAACTTGATGTAGCTTGAATGCAGATTACACTTAAAGAATTGTACTGGATCAGTAGCCTTATGCTCAATAGGGTCAGCAGGGTGTTTAATCGATTTAATTCTGATAGCTCAAGATGGATTCTTATTTTTTCTTCCAAAATCATCACTTGTATCTGAGTTAGGAGTCCTCTATTTATAGGTAGAAATCCTTGTGACTTATGTTTGAAATTCAAACAAAGCCGTTTTGGATTTGTCTCCATCTTGACTTGCTTTTTCTGACTGTTCCTAGGACTGACACTGCCAGACTCCTTTTTGACAGTTTATAGTCTGTCCACCCTTTGACGTGTATCCATTGGATAATGGTCTGAATCTTTCCAACGTCCCTTTAATCATAACCATTGATTTGTTTGATAAATCAGAGGTTGTTAGCTGTCCCTTTCTTTCTAATCTTCCAATGTAGCCTTTGATTAGATCGAAATATGTGTCCAGCAGGTTCCTGAGAACATAAGTCTGCTGATATACACATCAGTAAGCTGATCCATAATTTGCTGTGTTTAAAAACACTTCAGCTAACTGTCTTTTATCTAACTTTTATTTATGAAGTTAGATTACACCTTTTTGCATATAACTAAGTTCCAATCACCACTTAACTTGTGGAACTTAGACCTTGTACACAAGGTATATGTAATCAGTTTAGGTCATCACTGAGACTTCCTTAAATTTCGATTCCATACCCTTGACTTTAAATACTAAGTTTGATCCCTTAGCCTTCAATAAGCGAGTTTGAGCCCTCTCACTTTCAGTCTTGATGGGTTCTGATTAGTCTCTTGACTCGGCTACCCTTCCGATCTAGACTAGTCTCATTGATGTAAGTCGGTGACCTTTTTACGATGCTTGTTTGATCAAACCTATACAAGATCAAACTCTAATAAACTTATACATTTGATCTAGACATCTTTTTGCCTTTGCTCTACATAACATGCCTAGTCGGCACTCATCACTAAAACTTAAAAATAAGTCCAACAATTTCCCCCTTTTTGGTGATGATGCCAATACCCTCCTTACAGCAAAGGAAAAAGGTTAAAAACAAAAACAGAACAAACTTAGTCATATCTCTTTATAATCAGTTGTTCAAGAGTATTCTGATCTAGAATCAAGAAAATTTATGATGAGATAAAGTATCTTTGATCTAGTGTCTTCTTTCTTTTTCTTCTCTTGCTTTCTCCACTTGTTCTTGGTAAGCTCTTATCTCTCTGATCATTTCTCTCATCCATTCATTTTCAATAAGAGAGAAATCAATGTGAGTATTCACTTCTTTCCACCACTTCCATGCTTCAGGCAGAGTGAGATTGATCTGGTGTACTCTGAAGCCTAAACACATGTAAACTTCCTTAAATTCATTCAGTGATTCCTTTGCATTGGTGGTAGGTAAACTTCTTTCACCTCTTCCACCTCGTCCACCTCTATGTGCAGCCATCATGGCTTTAACCCTTGCTTCCCAAAACTTAAGTCCCAGAAAAAAAATTAAGTCCCTCATGGAAACCTTTATCATGGTAAGGTCTTCTTTTGCTGTTGGAGACCTTCTTGTACTCTCTGAGAAGATCATCAGTAAGTGGAAGTCTGCCTGGTGCAGGCTCTCTAAAAGCATTGGTGTCATCCTCCCATCTTTTCTTAGCAAAAATACTGCTGTTTGGCTCTCTTCCCCCTTATTGACATCATCAACAAAACGGGACAGCAGGCCATGAACACTTTCATGTGTGATTACTAGATTACTCAGTTGTCCTTCCCTGATTTCAGTTCTTGTGTCAACTGCAGTAATCCTTTGTTGCATTATGTGTTCCAGTAGATTGATCCTCTCAGTATGCTTAGGATCCAATCCAGTAGGTTGAAGTGTTCCAGCAGCCTCAGGCACAACAGGCTTAGGTGCCTCAACAAGTTTATCAAGTTTCTGATGAATGGCAACAAGTTGATCTTTCAGAAACTTCTCCTTCATTGTATTTCCTTGTTTGATCCCCTTTACATCTATAGCAAGGTCAGCAAGAGCATACTGGGTGGAGGTAATATTGGAGGCAACAGTTTCAGTAGTTCTTCCTCTATTCTCCACTAAATTCATTAAGTCTTCAAATCTTTGCTCTTGCCTGTCCAGTTGAGTTCTTAACATTGTTATGTCATTTCTGACAGCCCTCAACTCTTCCACAACATGTTCTGGTACTCCACCAGCCATATGTCTAGCAGCTTCATCAGCAGGCTCTTCAACATTGTATTGTGCCCTTTGTCTGCTGACAACCATGGCAAGGCCCATATCCCTTCCAGCAGGGTTAGGTCCTTGGAATTCCTCCAGAATAGGATCAAGAGCAGGCTCTTCAAAAACTTGTACAAATGCCTGTTGGGGTTCATCATCACTAGGTTCTTCCTCAGGCACTTGAAACTCCTCATCACTGTAGTCATAGTCCAAAGCAGCTGCTCATCCTCTTCAGTAACATCAGTCTGCTGAACATCGTTCCCTACAGTGGTCTTGTCTCCAGTAGGCTCCACTACAGCAGCCTGTTCAACAACAACAGCAGGGGTTTCCTCCAAACCCAAAGATAGTTCCAACCTTTGTCCAAGTGCTGTTTGAGACTCAGCAACCTGTACCTCATGTTCCAACCTTTGTCCAGGTGCTGTTTGTACCTTAGCAACCTGTACCACCTGTTCCAACCTTTGTTAAGGTGCTGTTTGTGCCACAACAACCTGTACTGGGAATACACCCATATTCTCTTTTTGAAATTCCCTAATATCAGAAATCCTTCTTAGAAAATTTGCAGCCTTGGTTAGAGTGTCCTCAGTGTCAATCATGTCTTGATATTGAATTGAATCCTCAGAATTGACATCAGGCTCACTATGATCTGTGATCCTCTCATCATCCAAATCTACAGTCTGCTAATCATCAGTATGCTCAGCAGGTTCTTCAACAAATAAAGTGTCTATCTCACCAACCATCCTTTTTGCACCAATGTGTATGCCCTCATTGAGTTGTGCCTCCAGATCATCCATGGTGAGATTTTCTAGATCCTCATCCATCTGTTGATTTCCTTGTCTTTCAAAGCCAGATCATCCAAAGACCAAAGAAAGCTGCATATCCTTGGTTCAATGATCAGTGCAGTCCCACTGACTCCTCCTAGACCAGATGGGTGATCATCACGAAATCCGATGATGAAGAGTCAATCTGTCTCGATTCATCTCTAGGATCTCTTGAATTTGATACCCTCTTCCTTCTTTTGTTGATCAACCAGATCCATCAATCTAGCTTCCAGCAAAGAGGTATCAACCAGATCTAATAAGTTTTCCACTCCCAATTTTTCAAAAGCCCATTCTTCAAAATCTGTCATTGGTTTTGTAGCTGGCTTTTGTCTCTTGTAGAATAAAAACTTCCATTGGAAATAATCAGCCACCAACTGGAGCTTTGGAACAACATACCATTCTTTCTTCTTTTTCTCTTGTCTTTCAAAGGGCATGGTTGGCTTTCTGGGAGCTGTCTGTCCACTTTGCTGACCTCCAAAGGTCTCAACCAGCAAAGTCATAGTATCTTCTACAGATGCTTCAAGGTCAGTAGGTTGCTCAGGTGGTATGTTAGTGCCTACTACCTCCATCTGTTCCACACTTGCTTCCTCCTCGACTTACATGCTCATCGCCAGGTTAGCAGACGCTCTTCCCCCTGACTTCTTGCAAAACTTGTAGGGTCTTGTACCAGTGTCTCAATTTCCACAGCAGTTGCAGACTCAGTAGTCTGCTATGGTTCTTCATCAAGTTGCTCAACAACAACTTGTGCAATTTCAGTAGGCTCAGCAGCCTTTGCAGGGGAGGATTCAGTAGCTTCTATAGCAGGCTCAGGGTTAGTAGTCTGCTGTGATTCTCCAGCAGGTTGCTCAATAACAACCTCTACATCCTCAGTAGGCTTGATAATTGTTAAGGGCTCAGCCTCAATAGCCTCTCCTACTTCTTCTTCTTTTTCTTCTTGTTGCCTTTGAGCCTCCAAAGTTTTCAATTGCTTCCCTTTGCCATGTTTCCTTTTCTTGGCAATCTCTTTCATTCTTTTGGATAGTTGTTCAGCTTCAATCTCAGTAGACTTCCTCTTTCTACTGGCTTTCTTCTGTTGCTCCTTCAAGATTTCAACAACAGTCTTCTTATTTGCAACTACAGCAGGGTCAGTAACCTCAATTTCAGCTGGACCCTCAGCAGACTCAGCAGTCTGTGCTGTTTGCTTCCTTGTCTTTCTAGGCTTTAATATTTCAGTTATTTTTCTTGTGTCAGCAGCATTTCTCTTTTCAGTAACCTTTTTAGGTGTAGCAGGCTTTATAATTTTTTTAACCTGCTCACCATCAGCATCATCATCTCCTCCACCATCACTTTCAGTAGCCTCTTCATCCACATCTTCGTCATCATCTAGGCCAGGAATAAGAGTAGCAATCTCTGGCTTGAATCTAGATTTTTTAATCTTTTCAGATGAAATATCAGGTATTTGAAAATGATTCAACAAGGTCTGAATCAGTAGACCTAGGGGCTTGACCTTGGAATTCTTTATACCATCTCTATCATCTGTAAACACCTTCTTTATGTAATGTATAAAGAATCCAGCCCAATCAAACTTCATGATCCTGCAAATGATGATCAGCAGGTCTATCTTTGGTCCATACAGTGTATCTAGACTTCCAACAAATCCCAAAATAGTTTTTGTAATCAATTTGCTCAGCAGGTTGTACTCATATCCAATATGCTTCACATTAATGCCTAGATTTGATGCAATTGCCTCATTGTTCTTAATTGCATCCGCAAATCTCATCCTTGGTGATTCATTGCTTCAGATTGGTAAGGGCACCATTTCGTGTCCAAAATGGAACAATTCTCTCAAAGAGTCCGAGGAAATTTCTATTTCTCTTCCATTAATGATTGTCGTGAAGCCTCTCTACCTTCATGTATAACAATGTTTTTCCAAAACTCCAAAACATTGATATAAGAAATTATTTCCAGCCTTCTGTTAATAATGTTCTCCAAACCAGCAATACGTCTGATTCTTCTTCCTATGTTAATGGCAAGTTCGAAGAGAGTGTGATCAATCCACATAACCTCTCACACATTGACTGGTGCCAATATGAACATCATCCTTAGCTGCCATTATAAGTAAATGAGATGAAGAAGAAAGCTCTTAAATTTATGTTCACACAAGAAAATTTGCAGAGAGAGATAGCAGTCTGATAGTTGTGTGTATCCTCTGTGTATGGGTTTGTATATATAGACAGAGAGTAGTTGTAACTGTCAGATCGTGTACTGTGCTGTTAACCACGATTAAATCTGAGTGAATGCTGTCTTGACACGTGGCCCATTACTTTTCCATAACGTTTGATAACCGTCCGATCGTGTAACTATGGTTATAAAGATAGAGTAAATATCCCGCCATTTGCTATTTGACTTTTCGTGAAGTTTGACTGTTACGTATCCTTCAGCAACCTTGTCATCAGTAGACATTGTCCAGCAGCCTGCTGGTAAAGATGTCTCAAAGAACTTTTGATGAATGACTTTCTTTGAAAATTTAATTCTTTTTGTTTTGTCCAACTGATAATACAAGATGAAGTTTAATACCAATGACTGATCTGTCAAGTGAGCTCACCCAACATGACAAAGACCAATCCACTTGTCAATTTCATTTGCTCAATTGTCCAAACATAAATACATGGAATTGTTGATACCAATGACTAATCTGCTAAGTAAGCTCACCCAACATAGCAAAGACTAATCCCCTTGGTGAATTCCAGTACATTGCTGATAATAGATGTATCAGTCAACTCTTATAATTCCAAGTTCAGTCCTTAGTTTAGCAAATCTTTCACTATCCAGTGGTTTGGTGAAAATATCAGCAAGTTGATCTTAAGTAGGGATATACATAACCATCACATCTTTCTTTTCAGCATGATCTCTTATGAAGTGATGTCTTACATCAATATGCTTGGTTCTTGAGTGCAAAACATGATTTTCAGTGATTGCAATTGCACTTGTGTTGTCACACATTATAGGAATTTCTCTTTCTTCAATTCCATAATCCCTTAATTGTTGTCTTAACCAAAGTACTTGTGCACAAAGAACTTCTAGCAAAGAAATATATTCAAACTTTCAAAGATTGAAGTTGATATTGAATTCATTTCTTGCTAAACCAGAAAACAGTCTATTTCTCATTAAGCGATTGAGTTCTGTGGTGCTTTTTCTATCAATCTTGCATCCAGCATAGTCAGAGTCTGAGTAGGATATGAGTTTGAAAGTTCCTGTTAGATGTAGTGCCCGAAAGACAATTTGTGTAATTGTTTTTAATGGATGACAGAATTTATCTCACCTTATTACTTGCTTTGTGCTTGTAAATAATACATCTCGCAAAAACCCCGAGTATATCTCAGATGTACCACTTAACTCAAAGGTATGGATTACACGTGAGGATTGAGTTAGTGATGATATACTTAAATCTGTTAGTCCGTGGTGAACTTAATCGAGTTTAGGGTCTCTTGATTAAAACACCAATAATGCGCCTAACACCTTAGGGTGTGATAGTCTTATCCGGACTGTCGGTAGAGGGTACCTACGTGGGGCATTTATATATGATGGCATTCATATAGGATGGACCGATTTAATCTGTATTTTCGATATAATTCCGTAATCGAGGAATCTTATTAAATCATTAGATGATCATATATGGATCAACCTTAATCTGAGGTGATCACTGAGTCTTTGCTTGTCCCGGGGTAGTGTTTGATGTGTTAGTTACGGTTCACTTAAATATGTGTTCCAAGCCACTTCTCATTGGCACTATCTCCGGATGAGTGAGTAGTTCGATTTTCACAGACATGGAATCCATTCCTTCCTGGGAAGTAGAGACACGATCCCCTTATTTGTTAGCCCTAAGAAAGTGATCGATCCCGGAGTTCACATTTGACTAATTAGCTACTAGTCGATATGTGTGCTAATTGATCATCGGGGTTAATGGTAAATAAGGATAAGATATTCTCGAAAGTCGGGTTCACGGAGACTTCCCACCGAATGGGACGATCTATGGAGGGTTAATCCGTATGTAGTGATTATATCAATGGACGCTTATTTACTACATGGGTTGAGTATAAGTACACATCTATAATCGGTAGAGTTCGATTTCGGGTTTATGGTGGCGTAATCCCGGAATTAATAATTAATGTACTTATTACATTCGATGAATAATTAATTATTGGAGCTACTTGGTTATAGGTCCATGGTCCCCGATGTGGCTTCAGTAATTCGGAATGATATTCTTGTTATTTAGGCCTCGGTGATAATTAATTGGTGGGCTAATTAATTGATATGCATGGATATTATTTAGTTGGGCTAAATAATACAATACACATAAAAGACATTTTATGTGGGCTAAAACCCTAGGGGAGGTGGCGCCATTTTGGTTCTCTTTTAGCACAAGAATTGATTTTCTTGTGTTATGGAAAATAAAAGATATTCTTGTTATGTGATTGGTTGGATGACTTGTTATTTGATTTCCTATTGGTCAATACATGTCACAATTAGTCATTAAGGAAAATATCTTTTTATTTTGTTTAATTAATTATTTATATAATTAATTAATCTTGGAGATCAGGATTTACTCTCCTATAAAAGGAGAGTTATTCCAAGGGTAATGGAAAGAAAAATCGACCACCATGTAAAAAAGAGGAAAAATTAGTTTTCTCTTGTGTAGGGTTTAGAAGAAGAAAAACTTTGAGTTTTTCTTGGTGTTGCATATCGAGGAGGTTCGTGTATCAAGAAGGGTGTCCACCAACCGCCGTTTGGAGAACACATCGGAAGATCTTGGCTTCTCTTCCCGTTATTGGTAACTTGATCTTAACCCCCTTGCAGTTGTTAAATCCTTTAATTATGTGTTTTGACATATAAATCGTGATCCATCCGTTGCGCGTAGATCTAATTCGTTTAGATCTAAGAACCTGCATCCTTCATGTGGTATCAGAGCCAGGTTCCACGATTTATATAGTCATAATCATAATTAAACGATTTAAAGGAGTGGAATTGCATGTAGGTGATATTTTACTTATTATTATGCATTAATAATTTTTAAATTGCTATGGTTGAAGAGATGGATTGGGGTTGGCACCGTTTTCCCGTTAGATCTATTGTAAACTCATATAAACGATGAAAATTCGTTCATATGAGTATAGGAAATTATGTAATTTATTTTTATTGCAAGTTTAATTTCCAGAAAATAGATCTGTACATTAGCTGTTTAGTCTTTTCGTTTTTTCCGTTGTTTGAGCCGTTAAAATGAAGATCCCTCCGGTCAGAATCAAGATTGGAAGTTGGTGAACAATCCCACAAATTTTGGTGTCGATCAGAGTCCGTTTGGGTTTCCGTTCGTTGCTGCGAAGTGGCTGCTGTAACAGAAAAACGCAGGATTCACAGAAACCCTAACTGTGACTTCTTCGATTTTCTGGGAACACTTGGACCGTTCAAATTAAAATCCGACCGGTCAGATCGATAATCATGGAGTTATGGACGTGAGATAAAATTTTCAGGACGATCGGGATTCATCTAGATCCCCAATAGGCCTCGGGAAGTAAATGATGCGCTGCTGTAAGAGTCTGTTTCAGCAGCAAGTTGGGCGGCTCACTGAGGAAGATTGACAAGTCAAAGCTCCGATCCAACCGTCCATATTGAAGCCCGAGGAGTGAAGAACAGATCTGGAAAGTTACGTCGCGATCCAAGTTCGTTTGCTTTGCCGATCGTCGAAGATTTTGAACAGCTGCAGATTTTGTTAGAAAGTAGTAAACCCTAGTTAGGGTTTCGTTATTTATTTTCTAATAGGTTAGATACGGGGGTGTCAACGGTCCATCTCGGTGTTTATTTTCCGCACTAGTATACATGTGTAGATTGTATGAGTAGAATCGGAAAATTGCCATGACATGCATCATATCATGAATTCCACTCCATATGCATACATGGAGAAATTAATTCGAGGAATTAGTTAGGCATGTATAAAACACACGATTAGTTTTAATTAATTGTTTGATATTAATTAGAAACTAATTAGGTAAAACCGAGGAACACGGTTTTTTCAATCGTCGAGGTTGGGTGATGGATTCTCGGTGAATCCCACTCATGAAAGCATAAGGAGTAAAATCCGAAACCTCGTGGTTAAGGTGTTGGATTCTCGGTGAATTCCACCTTACCTAAGACGAGATTACGTTTTTGTTCCGTGAGTGTCTACGTGAAAGTTTGATGTTTAAGGATTGGATAATCACGGGCAAACAGGTTCGAAAGTGGTTTAACCACGGTTGGGTGGTCAACAGTAGCTACGGCTCAATCGACTTCACCCTCCACGTGTGGCGTTTGCACGGGGTCCGCAACATCGAGCCATCCGAAGAGCCACTACGGCTCAACGGAGCTCTCTCTAGCCTTGACCCGTCCGACGGCCACATATGTTCTAACGAATAGGTCGGGTGGGCTAGCCCACATAACCGACAACATTCGGGCCTATGATTTATTGTTCCTTAATGTAACATCAAGTCCAAAAACGTGATCAGTAAACCCACCACTTTTTCAAAATATTGAGTGGGAGCGGGAGACGCGACAGCCGACCCCCCGGCCTCTACTGTTGACACAAGCAACGTGAGAGAATGGTGACGCCGTCGTGCCGGCTGGGACCGGCCTCCTAAGAAGGCCTTCACCGCTATCAAAATTCAAGGCTTGGTCTCCGAAAGGATAGGATTTTGGGTACTCGTCGGGTCACCGACCGACCCTAAAGCGACACACTCGGGTCTACCTAAAAATCGAGACATGAGGTCACACTCATAAAGGGTATTTTTGGTAGTACTTTGTTTGAAAAGGAAAGGTGATTGACGATCACAAATGAGATGTTCGATTCTCAATCGATCTTCAATATTAATCGAAACCTCTTTGACCTACCCTAAGGCGGCACTCGAGGCATTAGATTAAATCCTTGGAACGGTAGGATAGACTATAAGTACTTAGTTTATGTTCCTAAAATTTTAGTAGTGTATGATTTGGATTTATTTTTCACAATTTTATTTACAATCGTTATATATATCTCTAAGGTGCTAGATCGCTAGTGTAAAATTGACTAGTAATGACTTCGTTAAAAGTGGTAAGTAACTAAAACGTTGTATTTATTAATCTAACATGCGATTAATTTTTTGGAAGAGATATTTCTCTTGAAGCTTTCAAAACTTAAGTGGCGTAAATAGGCATGTCACATCTTGTCACTCGTCGCAAGCGAACGAGAGACAACCGTAGTTAGTTTGAAAGATGATTGGGACGATAAAATTCTTCTAGTGAATTGTGTAGTGTCTACACGAGAAATTTTCTGATAGAAAAATTGGAGAATCATAAATTAAAGTGTCGCTAGATAGACGGTATTTGGAACCGATAAACTAGTGGGAGCTTTTATATTATGTTTTTCTAATTTATTAGAAAATCAGTCCCACTAGGTAACACTTTCATTAGACATCCCACAGTTCACGAGTAGTGTCTACTCAAACGAACTGCTAGTTCAAGACTATTTCCTTTTAAGGAAAGTTAAGAATGGGAAAGAATATCTATAAGTGTTAATCATCTTAACTAAAGTTTTGAGGCTAAACCGAAACATTAATTAAAGAAAGTATAGGATAAGGAAAGTGATTTGGATCACTAACCAATGAATCCTTAGCGACTTTCTTAACCGAGTAACTTGACTCGGTAGCTTAGTTCTTTGGAAGAACAAGGAAGCTTTGCATTAACGATTAATAGAGTAACAACGGGCAGTAATTTCAGCTATATTAGTGGGAGTGATATAAGGAAATGAATTTCAGATTCTATCCTTGAATATCACAGAAAAATTTATTTTTCTGTTTACAGATTCGTTGAAACAAATGGATTCACTTTCATCTCGATACTACAGTTGCCTTAAACAAAGTGAAGATGACATTTGTAGTACGAATCTGTGACTCGGACTTTTGTTTGATAAAGTCAGAACCACTTAGAACAGCTGAATAAGTATGTGTAACACATCTAAAACTATTAAAGTAAAAAGGTTTCCGATTAAGATAAACGACCCTTCAATATCTATTAATTAGTGCATATATCCTAGAGATAAAACTCGACGATCGCTAAGGGTGATTCCTATCTCCAGTCTAGAACACTATCTCAAAGGAACAATGACTAAGTTTCCTTTTCAATCGGGAAAGGGTAATAGATTTGAAGGGTAACATAGCTTGTTCACCATGACCTTCGGGTCCAGTGAGAGATACAAGCTAGTGGGAGGTTTTGAGTGGTGACATTTTGTCGATGACTACTCGAAATGTGATCTAGTTTATCAAAAGAATACGAGGAGGAGTCTCTCGATTTTAGCAGAGAATAGAGTATTCCATGCTCAGGAAATAGGCTATCGATAGTCTTGGGATGATGCTCGGCCCGCCTCCTAGTGGAATGTTTCTCACCGAGGAAGAAACCATAGACTTGCCTCGATATAGTTATTAATGTGCTACAATACATCGTTAAACTCGATTAAGATAATTGGTTGCAAAATAACGGTTAACATTATTATGTAAACCGAGAAGTCTACCTAGAAGATGCTAGTAAATTTATGGATAAGGAGTGAATTCGGTTCACACCACTTCCGTAAATGTAGGCATTTAGCATTTAATGCTTGAAGGTAGGATCGAGATTTTGCTCATACGTTCAGATTGTGACTGTTCGTGAAATATCTTAATGCGTCGAGTGAAGGTTGGTTATAAGATTCCTGAGATCAGAAAGTGACGGTTGAACTGTCACAAGCCTTCTCGATAGAATCTATAAGTAATAATGACTTTAAACCTTGGAGTATGGTTACCCAAAGGTAGTTACTATCTGATTTAATCAGACCACGTCCAACATCGGTTGGTTGGTGATTACACGGATAAATACTACTAGATCGAATGTCAATCCACCCAAAACGCAGTGGGAGTATGGTTTAACCGTTGACCCATTGTGGTTTTGTGGACTTTATAGTCTGCTGGGGTGATTGATGACCTGTGGCTCTTTGTGGGCTGTATAAGATTCTGATTATAGAGGTCACTTCCGTAAATGTAGGCATTTAGCATTTAATGCTTGAAGGTAGGACTGGAGATTTTGCTCATACGTTCAGATTGTGACTGTTCGTGAAATATCTTAATGCGTCGAGTGAAGGTTGGTTATAAGATTCTCGAGATCGAAAAGTGACGGTTGAATCTATCACAAGCCTTACGATAGAATCTATAAATATGACCTTAAACCTTGGAGTATGGTTACCCAAAGGTAGTTACTATCGATTTAATCGGACCACGCCCAACATCGGTTGTTGGTGATTACACCGATAAATACTACTAGATCAGAATGTCAATCCACCCAAACGCAGTGGGAGTATGGTTTAACCGTTGACCCATTGTGGTTTTGTGGACTTTATAGTCTCGGCTGGGTGATTGATGACCGTGGCTCTTTGTGGGTGTATAAGATTCTCGATTATAGAGGTTGGTTTGAAAACCTTAACCACTGTGAATGGAGTTTTGGTACTCGATTCTACATTTGACCTCTTGTAGAACCACCTGAGTGTCTCAGGCCCGAGTGGGAGCAATTGGATCTACACGGAAAAGATTCGAATGAATAGGAAAGTTTAAACTTTCGATTGCAAAGTTGAGTGGTATAGGGGTGATTCCACGACAACTAGAGAGTTAACGGACCTTGAACTCTCTCACCACTCGATCTTGCTAGATTTCGTTAGGAAAGCGAGAAAATAGGGGTGATTCCACGAGACTTTCTTGCCGAACAACGGAATGAATTCATTCGAAATGAAGGGTTTTAGTGAGAATGAATAACGGATTCGTTACAAAGCGAAGAAGATAGGGTGATTCCCTAATACCTTTTTTGCGAGACTAACGATATCTTAATTTATTCGAAAGAACCATTGGTAGGAAGCCCTGCCATGGCTTATATCCTTTGTGGATTTAAGAGAACCTCTCGGTCATTAAAAGTCGCATGTTTTAAAATATGTGGACTTGACCAGAATATTGATAAGTCTTTTGTAGACTGGGTATCAATATTGGTAAAATAGTAGTATTAGTGTTCATGAATGATAACACTGAAACAGTTGGAGACAACATGTGTGTGCTATCTGAAGTCAGAAACTGACACGCCAAGATTCTCTGGATGAGAGAATTGGACTATATTCTAAGAATTTGTTTCGGTCAAATTCACGAGAATGAGTCATTGGCTATCCCACCTATCTTATTGAATAAGATGATTATGCATATACGGTTGCAACATTCATCGAGAGTAGTCCTACCCTACCTCTCAGGAATGATTCTCCAAATCTTCGGATAAAGAGAAAATGGGATAGAGTCTCTCTTGGATAACGGCAAGTCAGGTTGTCACAAGTCAATAGTAGTCGAATCTCGGATTCGAGCATTGAATAGCGGTTTAGTACGTCCTCAAGTATCGTTAGAGAACGAGGAATCATATGCTTGTATATTCAGGTGCAAACTTGAATATGGTTGACTACACTGATTCTGACTTGTAGTCAGATTAAGGATGATCATTAAGTTGATCTCGGGCTCGAGTGTTTACTCATAGTGCTTAGAATTTCCTTTTTGGTGCAGGAGTAATTCCAGTCCGATAAGCCGATATCACTTCATCGTGAAAGCGGTGAAGAGATAGCTTAGAAGGATCTTCTCGGTCATAAAGAGTCAAAAGCATATTGAGAGAGAGTACCACTTTGATTGGAAGGACGGCTACGCTTCGATCCTAAAGATCGCCTCGGGCCGACAACCAAATCGATCGGTGTACCAAGTCGAGTGCTTGGAGGGTACGGCATTGATGGATATGTCTCATATGCTTTTAGAGCAAGTGGGAGAGTGTTGTGAATAAGATGAGAAAGGGTGTGCTCTAAAACAATCGTTACTTGTCATTTTCATTGCAAGTGGGAGATTGTTAGATGTAGTGCCCGAAAGACAATTTGTGTAATTGTTTTTAATGGATGATGAAATTTATCTCACCTTATTACTTGCTTTGTGCTTGTAAATAATACATCTCTTTGCAAACCACGAGTATATCTCGTATGTAACCACTTAAACTCGGTGTATGGATTACACGTGAGGATTGAGTTAGTGATGATATACTTAAATGTTAGTCCGTGGTGAACTTAATCGAGTTTAGGGTCTCTTGATTAAAACACCAATAATGCGCCTGAACACCTTAGGGTGTGATAGTCTTATCGATTTGTCGGTAGAGGGTACCTACGTGGGGCATTTATATATGATGGCATTCATATAGGATTTGGACCGATTTAATCAGTATTTCTCGATATAATTCCGTAATCGAGGAATCTTATTAAATCATTAGATGATCATATATGGATCAACCTTAATCCCGAGGTGATCACGAGTCTTTGCTTGTCCCGGGGTAGTGTTTGATGTGTTAGTTACGGTTCACTTAAATATGTGTTCCAAGCCACTTCTCATTGGCACTATCTCCAGATGAGTGAGTAGTTCTGATTTTCACAGACATGGAATCCATTCCTTCCTCTGGGAAGTAGAGAGACAGCCCCCCTTATTTGTTAGCCCTAAGAAAGTGATCGATCCCGGAGTTCACATTTGACTAATTAGCTACTAGTCAGATATGTGTGCTAATTGATCATCAGGGGGTTAATGGTAAATAAGGATAAGATATTCTGAGTCGGGTTCACGGAGACTTCCCACTCAGAATGGACAGTCTATGGAGGGTTAATCCGTATGTAGTGATTATATCAATGGACGCTTATTTACTCTATGGGTTGAGTATAAGTACACATCTATAATCGGTAGAGTTCAGTTTCGGGTTTATGGTGGCGTAATCCCGGAATTAATAATTATAGTACTTATTCTGTTCGATGAATAATTAATTATTGGAGCTACTGGTTATAGGTCCATGGTCCCCGATGTGGCTTCTGTAATTCGGAATGATATTCTTGTTATTTAGGCCTCAGTGATAATTAATTGGCTGGGCTAATTAATTGATATGCATGGATATTATTTAGTTGGGCTAAATAATACAATACACATAAAAGACATTTTATGTGGGCTAAAACCCTAGGGAGGTGGCGCCATTTTGGTTCTCTTTTAGCACAAGAATTGATTTTCTTGTGTTATGGAAAATAAAAGATATTCTTGTTATGTGATTGGTTGGATGACTTGTTATTTGATTTCCTATTGGTCAATACATGTCACAATTAGTCATTAAGGAAAATATCTTTTTATTTTGTTTAATTAATTATTTATATAATTAATTAATACTTGGAGACCAAGGATTTACTCTCCTATAAAAGGAGAGTTATTCCAAGGGTAATGGGAAAGAAAAATTCGACCACCATGTAAAAAAGAGAGGAAAAATTAGTTTTCTCTTGTGTAGGGTTTTAGAAGAAGAAAAACTTTGAGTTTTTCTTGGTGTTGCATATCGAGGAGGTTCGTGTATCAAGAAGGGTGTCCACCAACCGCCGTTTGGAGAACACATCGGAAGATCTTGGCTTCTCTTCCCGTTATTGGTAACTTGATCTTAACCCCCTTGCAGTTGTTAAATCCTTTAATTATGTGTTTTGACATATAAATCGTGATCCATCCGCTGCGCGTAGATCTAATTCGTTTAGATCTAAGAACCTGCATCCTTCAGTTCCATCTTTTGAATACCATATTCCTACATCCAAAGTCTCTTTTAGATATTTGAGAACTCTTTTAACGGAAGCCAAGTGACTTTCCTTAGGTTTTGATTGAAATCATGCACAAACACCTACAGCAAATGATATATCAGTCTGCTTTGGCGAAGAAGTACAAAGCAATTCGCCTATCATCCTTTTGAATAAAGTCTGATCAACATCTTTGCCATCTTTATCTTCATCTAATCTAATGTTTGTACTCATAGGAGTTGACACTTTGGTGCTGTTTTCCATACCAAATTTCTTCAGCAGCTCCTTGGTATACTTGGTTTGATGAATGAAGATTCCATCTTTCATTTGTTTGACTTGCAATCCCAAAAAGTAGTTCATTTCTCCCATCATACTCATTTGGAATTTACTTTTCATCAGATATGCAAACTTCTCACATAGCAATTCATTTTCAGAACCAAATATTATGTCATCCACATAAATTTGTACCAGCAGGGTGTTGTTTCCTTCACTGATTCTGAAAAGAGTCTTGTCAATGGTACCTTTGGTAAAACCATTGTCTACCAAGAACTGAGATAGGGTCTCATACCATGCTCTTGGGGCCTGTTTCAAACCATAAAGTGCTTTATTGAGTCTATACACTTTATCTTCTTGATCTTTAACTTCAAAACCAGGAGGTTGTTGAACATACACCTCCTCTTCCGTAATGCCATTCAAGAATGCACTCTTGACATCCATCGATATACCTTGAAGTTTTTGTAAGCGGAGATATGCCAAAAATAATCTGATAGCTTTCAATCTTGCAACAGGGGCATATGTCTCATCAAAATCTATTCCTTTTGCTTGAGAATAGCCTTTTGCAACTAGTCAGGCCTTATTCCTCACAATGGTACCAGATTCATCCAATTTGTTTCTGTATACCCATTTAGTACCAATTATATTTTCATGATTAGGCCTTTCCACTATTGTCCAAACTTGATTTCTTTCAAATTCATTCAACTCTTCTTGCATGGAAATTATCCAATCTGGATCTGAAATTGCTTCTTCAACAACTTTAGGATCAATTTGAGATAGAAAACATGTAAACATTGCTTCTAATTGTCTTCTAGTCCTCACACCTTGCCGTATGTTGCCAATAACTTGTTCAGCAGGGTGATCCCTTAACCATTGTGGACTCTGGTTAGATTGATTCTCTGGAACATCATCTTCAGTAGTGTCTGATGTTTCTTCAACAGGGGGTTCAGCAGATCCTTGAATTGCCTCAGTTGTTGCATCAGTAGTGTTACCAGCAGGGTGTTCAGCAGGGGCAGAATCAGAAACCTTTAAGTCATTGAATCTTTCCAAAACTTCAACATATTCTGGATCAGTGACTTGTTGAATCTCAGCAGGTTCTGAAGCTTCATCTTCCATTCTAGTGAACTTAGGTTCATCAAATACAACATGTAATGTTTCTTCATGTTTTAGTGTCCTTTTGTTCAGTACCCTGATTTTGGTTGGAATGTCTTCAATTGTTCCTTATGATTCAAGATAAAACACTTGCTTCCAAATGGATGGAAATAGGATATATTAGGTTTTCTTCCATTCCAAATCTCATAAGGTGTCTTCAGCAGCTTCTTGTTCACTGATGTTCTGTTTTGTGTATAGCATGCTGTATTAACTGCTTCAGCCCAATATCTTTTAGGTAGAAATGCTTCACAAATCATAGTTCTTCCTGCTTCTTTTAGAGTTCTATTTCTTCTTTCAGCAACCACATTTTCATGAGGTGTACCAGCAGCAGCCAGTTGATGTAGTACACCATTCTATTCACAATATTCTCTTATAACTTTATTGAGAAATTCAGTACCCTTGTCTGATCTGATTTTCACTACTGTCACACTTTTCTCATTCTGTAATCTCTTCAAAATTTCAGGCATCTTTTGAAGTGTTTCACTTTTCTTGTTCATGAATATCACCCAAGTGTATCTTGAATAATCATCCACAACCACTAAGGTGTTCTTCTTTCCTGTTACACTTATTGGTGTTACTGGTCCAAAAAGATCCATGTGCATCAGCTCCAAACTCATTTTTTTTGATTTCTTAGACTTTGACTTGAAGCTAGACTTTGTCTGTTTACCTAGCTGACATGCATCACATATAGCATCATTCTTGAATATGATCTCAGGTAAACCAATCACCAGTTTCTTCTTCACCAACTGATTGATATCATCAAAATTTAGATGATTCAACTTCTTATGCCATAACCAATTAAGTTCTGACTTGGTATGCACAATCAGGCATGTTTCTGGAACAGCAGTAGACCAATCCACAACATACATGTTTTGTTGTCTTCTTCTAGCTAACACAACTTGATCACCTCTTTCACTTATGACAATACATGGGTTTTTGTCAAAAGTGACCTTGTATCCGATGTCACAAAACTGTCCAGTGCTCAGTAGGTTATAGTCCAGTCCTTCCACATATGCAACATTCCTGATTGTTAATGCATTTCTCACAAGTGTGCCATATCCTCTTGTGTATCCTGGTGTGTTCTTGTTGCCAAAATTCACTCTTGGACCATCCTTTGCCACAAAGCTTGACAAGCAAAGTGCTTATTCTTTGTCATATTTTTGGAACATCCTTTGTCAAAGTACCGGACACCCTACAAAACAAAGTTAGTGCATTTTAGGTACCCAAACCTATTTGGGTCCATAATGGTCGATGGTAAGCATGACCCTTGGTAAGTTTCCATAAGGTCTTCTTTGAAAGGTATCATACTTTGGATCATACATGTACTCTACACATCCATAAGGTCTAACAATTGGTTGTGTAGGATTCACATATGCTTTTCGGCCTTTTGGAATATAATGTTGTTTAAAGTGATTTCTTTTATTAAGCATTAGGATAAGCGATGACGGAAAAAATTCTTCATTATTTTTATAACTTTTGACCCCATTTCGACATCATTTTGAGCACTTTTATATCAATTAAAGTCATTAATTCCTAAGTTTCATAAAAATATATAAGTCGTGACTATTTTATAAAATATCGTGTTTTTATAAATTTTTATTAGTTTTGTACCGGTTTAGTAACCGGAGTGTAAATGTCGGATTTACGTTTGGTATTTTGGTGGTTTATTGCGAATTATAGGTTGACCAAAATCCCGAGTAATGACACGTTTGAGGCCTAAAAGAGGTATTTTTAGGGATATAAGAGTGTGCCACTAACTTAAGTGGTCAAGTGGCTCAGTGGTTAGTGGTACCACTAACGAATTATATCTTCGACGAACAAATGGCTCATTAAAACGGCATTTTCTGAAGAAGTCTCCTTAATGAAAGTTGTAGATCTTTGAAAGAGCTTTCCAACGCATTTTGAATCACGTCCATCGTACTTCTACAACTCAAGTATCATTAAGTCAAGTGGTCAAGTGGCTAATCGATTCGATTTAGTGGAAATCGAGAAATATCTTCGACGAATGAATGGCCCATCAAAAAGGCATTTTCTGAAGAAGTGTCCTTCATGAAAGTTGTAGATCTTCAAATAAGCTTTCCAACGCACTTTGAATCACATCAATCGGAGGTCTACAACTCAAGTTATGGGCAGTTTACCGAATCAAACTGAGCCCGGTTCGAACCGGCCTCCTACTCGGTTCGAACCGGCCCATTTTGAGCCTATAAATACACCCCCATTTCACCTTCATTTCTTGCCCCTTTCTTCCCCCATCCCTTCTTCATCTTTTTCCTTCATTTTTCTTTCATTTTGGGGCCTATATATATATATATATATATCTATAGATATATATATATATATATATATAGTTGTAATTTCGTTATAATTTCGAATAATTATCGTTATAATATAGTTTCCGTTTTTAGTTCTTTCTTTCTTGTTTTCTTTCATTTTGTTATATATATATATATATATATATATATATATATATATATATATATATATAAGTATCGAGAATCGGCAAATGATTGGATTAAGGTTTTAATTTGGTTTTAATAGAATTTCGGCATTGATGAAGGCTATTATGTAAAACTTCCGCCGTTTAATCCATGACATTTTAATGAGTCTCGATTACTTGTAATATCTATATCTATCTATATATATATATATATATATATATATATATATATATATATATATATATATGAGTAGCTAAACTTTTTTATATAGCGAAATATGTGAAAGCGGGTGAAATCAACCTCGGGAAGAATAACACCCGGTTTCCAATCCCGTCGGCGCGGTATTGGTCACCGTAGTGCCACTCATCGCGACACATACAATGGTGGGTAACATTCAACATTCCACAGCAGAAAGAAAATAAACATTCACCATTCATTATTTTGAAAGAAAATATTAAAGTGAGTACAAATCCGAAAGAAAATGTATTTATGCGGAACATCAAAATCTTTAGAATTTAAAATTCAAATAATGTAGACAACATGTGACTGCGACTACGTGGCTCTCAAACCCCACGACATCCCAGCAACAAGCAAACATCCATAGAAGTACCTGCTAAGAATCTGCTCCCCATAAATGGATCATGGCAGGGTCAGACGAAAGTACAAACCGTCAACTATAAAGTTGAGTAAGAATAAATCTAGTGTACAAAAGTAAAACCAACTCAAGAAAGGTACTACTACACTTATGAAGGACCCAACCAATCTATAAAAGTTACGACTGCGCCACAATGGATACCAAACATCACAACTAGCCACCCAAAGGTCCCGAATGTGCACATCCTCAAGAGGTAAAGCCAGAGAGGAGGGTCCTAAAGGTCATCCAATGGTACCATACTAGATGGACCATCACGTCTTTGAGGTGCAAGGAAACCTTCCCGGGTTCCCGGCCGGGTACTACCCTATCCGGCCCGACACATCATCGCCATCGCAACTCCCCAAACACGTAGGGTCATTGAAGTCGTAAGGAAACCTTCCGGGTTTACGGCTTTGGGAGCTACCCTATCCGGCCCAACCACTACGGGTCTACGAACTCCAATGCCCAAAATCCAAAACCCAATGTTACCAATACCGTTGTCTCATCCAAACACAACTTACAAAACATGCTCATAAGGTTTATCCATAACTAACAAAAAGAGAGAACACTTAAAATCGGACGCCCGTCGAAATGTTGGACGCCTGATTGGAAAAGTAGACGCCCGCCCAAGATCTCGAGACGCGCGGCCCAAGGAAACTGTTACATCTCGAATCGGTTTTTAGCACTGGACGTCCGTCCATTATACTTGGACGCCCGTCCACCGTAAAACTTTACATCTCGAATCAAAAGTAGCCTTCCAGACGCCCGTCAGAATCGGACGCCTGCCTCGAAGTTGAGACCAAGCCGGGACGCCCGTCCTCTCAAGGCGGACGCCCGTCCTCTCAAGGCGGATGCCCGTCCAGCCTGGGTTTCAACTAAAACCCTAAAAGCTCTCTACACGATTTCTGAGCCGTTTCTCCACAACACAGCAGCAAAACAACACTTTAGGCCCAGAAAACTCCATACAAAGGTATCATATCGACTGTAGATTTTAACTAACACAAAAACACATTACTAGGAACGTTTAACACACCAAAACCGTGGCACACAAGCATAGAAGTCTTAAATTAAACTTTTACAGCATCAAGTTAAGCTTTTGACAGCATAGAATTATCCTTACCGGAATTGCTGCGTTCTTGAAAGCCCTTGCTAAGCTAGAAACGATCCTCAACGAAGCTCGAATCTATAAAAGAAAACAGCGATTACCGACGACGAATTCCTAAACACCAAGGAGAGATTTTTCTCTCCTTCCTCCTCACAAGCAAGTCGTCAGCAAGGGAGGTTTTGAGGCTGAAAAATTTTGCTTGGGGAAAAATAAGGGAGGAAAAAGGAGTGAAAACCCTTTTTATTCATTAAGTGATTAAAACTCCTTTTTAATTACTAATAAATCCCTTCATAAAAATTATTAAATCCCAAAATTTCCCGAATAATTAGATCCTTTATTAATTAATTAGTAAGTCAAAATTTCGGGATATTACATCCTCCCCCCCTTAAGACAAAACTTCGTCCTCGAAGTTCGAGGTTAAATACCAGGCGTTGATCCACCCCCCTTAAAGCACCCTTCGTCCCCGAAGATAAGAAAAAGGATTTTACGAACAAGGCTTGAGAATTGCATACCTTAGGAGAACAAATGCGGGTACTTCTGTCGCATAGCATCCTCAGCTTCCTATGTCGCCTCCTCGGTGGCATGGTTAGACCATAAGACCTTGACGATGCTAACCTCACGTCCCTTTGTTTTCCGTACTTTGGTATCCAATATCTGTACCGGTACCTCTTCGTAAGTCAAGGATTGATCCAGTTCAACGACCTCCGGTTCGATCACGTGAGAAGGATCACTCACGTACTTGCGCAATTGAGATACATGAAACACATTATGCACTTTATCCAACGCCGGTGGCAAGGCTAGTCGATATGCCACTTCACCTATGCGGTCCAAGACCTCATATGGCCCACGTGCAGGACTCAACTTCCTTTCTTGCCAAAACGCATCACTCCTGCGGTTGGTGATACTCGTAGCAATACTTTATCGCCCACGGCGAACTCAATATCCCGTCGGTGTAAGTCTACATAGCTCTTCTGCCTATCCTGGGCAGCCTTCATCTTTTCTCGGATTATCTGCACCTGCTTAATCGTATCTTCGATCATCTGCGGTCCCAAAATCAACGCCTCGGACGAATCGTCCCAACAAACCGGACTTTTGCACTTCCTACCATAAAGTGCCTCAAAGGTGCCATCTTAATACTTGGCATGGTAGTTTGTTGTTGTATGAAAACTCAATAAGATCGAGCTTTTCCTCCCAAGAGCCTTTGAATTCTAACACACATGCCCTCAACATGTCTTCCAAAGTTTGTATGGTCCTCTCCGTCGACCATCGGTAGCAGGGTGAAAAGTCAGACTCATTCGTAGCTCCGTCCCCAAGGTGCTGTAGCTCTCGCCAAAACCGAGATATGAATCTCGCATCTCTATCGACACAATCTGTGCTGGGTATACCATGTAGTCTCACAATATTTCCGGTATGCCATAGCCAACTCCGTCTTACTCCAAGTATCTTTCATCGGAATGAAATGCGCCGCTTTGGTCGATCTATCCACAACGACCCAAATCATATTATTCCCCTTATGGCTCCTCGGTAATCCGCATACAAAATCCATGGAGATGGAATCCCACTTCCAAACCGGCACATCCAACGGCTGCAGCGTACCCTGTGGCCGTCGATGTTCAATCTTGACCTTCTGACAAGTCAAGCACTTTGCCACAAATTCTGCCACTTCGCGTTTCATATTGGGCCACCAAAAGGTTTTCCTGAGATCTTTATACAGTTTGTCTCCTCTCGGGTGAACCGAATAAGGCGTACTATGAGCTTCACCCAAGATCCGCCTCTTGAGTTCTTCGTCGGCTGGTACACACCACCGACCCTTAAACCGGATACTACCATCCTAGTGTAACGTAAAATCAGCCGCTCCATCTGTACCAATCTTGGCCTTCTTTGCCTCAATTACCCTGTCACCCACTTGTTTCGCCCGGATCTCAGCGTATAATTCGGGTTGTAAGACGAAGTCGCTTTTATCTCCGCCCTTCTGGATGACACAGATATCCATGCGGTCCAACTCTTCTCGTAGTCTGATCCGAGCTACTTCCTCGCACAAGGAGTGAATCGATTTCCGACTCAAAGCGTCCGCCACTACATTGGCCTTCCCTTCGTGGTATTGGATTTCCATGTCATAATCTTTAATTAACTCCAACCAACGCCTCTGACGCATATTGAGCTCCTTCTGTGTAAATATGTACTTCAGACTCTTGTGATCTGAAAACACCTTGAAAGTTATTCCATACAAATAGTGTCGCCATATCTTCAATGCGAAAACCACAGCTGCCAACTCTAAGTTGTGAGTCGGGTAGTTACTCTCATATGGTTTCAGCTGCCTCGACGCATACGCAATCACCCGTCTCCGTTGCATCAGTACGCAACCCAGACCATTCTTCGACGCATCGGTATAAACCTCAATATCCTCATTACCCTCTGGTAGTGCTAAAATAGGAGCTGTAGTCAACCGTTCCTTAAGTAGTTGAAACGCCCTCTCGCAATTGTCATCCCACTTAAACCGGTTCTCTTTCTGTATCAACGCAGTCATTGGCCTCGCAATCTTGGAAAAGTCTTTTACAAATCTTCGGTAGTATCCAGCCAAACCCAAAAAGCTTCGAATTTCTGCAACATTCTTGGGTGTTGGCCACCTCGCCACCGCCTCTATCTTGCTCGGATCAACGGATACCCCGTCTTTCGAGACAACATGCCCCAAGAATGCCACTCGTTCCAACCAGAATTCACATTTAGACAGTTCGCAGATACTGCTTGTTTTTCTCGTAAAACTCTGCGAGACGAGCCTCGGTGCTCGGCATGTTCTTCCTTAGTCTTAGAGTAGACCAGGATGTCGTCGATAAAGACTACTACAAACTGGTCTAAGTAGGGTCCGAATACCGGTTCATTAAATCCATGAAAACTGGCTGTGCGTTGGTCAATCCGAAAGGCATGACCGTGAACTCATAATGTCCGCACTGCACGAAATGCGGTCTTTGGGATATCCGCATCCGCTACCCCGAAGTGGTGATATCTCGATCGCAAATCAATCTTTGAGAAAATACTCCGCCTTCGTAGTTGATCGAACAAGTCATCGATCCTAGGTAACGGATACTTGTTCTTCACCGTGGCGTTGTTCGGGCCCGGTAATCAATACAGCCGCATACTACCATCCTTCTTCTTCACAAACAACACCGGTGCTCCCACGGTGACACACTCGGTCGGATATACCCCTTATCGAGCGCTTCTTCCAATTGTACCTTTAGTTCTGCTAATTCCTTAGGTGCCATACGATAGGGTGCTTTCGATATCGGTCTGGTCCCGGGCACCAACTCCACTGCAAACTCTACCTCCCTTTGGGGTGGCATGCCTGGTATCTCATCAGGGAATACATCCCCAAAATCACGGACTACATCAATGTCCGCTAGTTTAGGATCCCCCGTGCTTACATCATGTACGTGACACATAAACAACGGGTGCCCTTTCTCGATGAGAGATCTCAAAGTCATCACCGGAATAATCTTCACATTAGGTTTATCCACAAATCCCTTGTAAGATACCCGCACCCCTTTAGGACCTCTCAAAGTCACCTTCTTCTGCTCACAGTCAATTTTGGCTTTATGCCAGTTCAACCAATCCATACCCAAAATAACGTCGAAGTTCTCGAGAGGGAACTCGATCAAGTCAACCGACAAGTTGACTCCCAAAATCACTATTGGTACATCTCTATACAACTTAGAACATGGTACTAACTCTCCGATGGTTGCATAAATTTGTTGTCAATTACCTCAAATGTACTAGACCTAACCTCAAAACATGCGAACTTGCTACAAAGGAACATGATGCACCCGAATCAAAAGTACATAGGATAAGAATGAGTTAACCGGAAAATTACCCGTCACTACGTGGTTGCTCGCTCGGCCTCCTCTCGCCCGAAGGCGAATAATCTCCCGATCGATTTTTTTTCTCGACCGCAGGCCGTGGCCGGCGACCACGATGGTCGGTTTCTGTTTCCACCGGTGGCCGCAGTGCACCCACTGTCGGCTCTGCGTGCGGGAGTACCACTCTCGCCTGGTTACCCCTACCCATGTTCCCGTGTTGCTCCTAGAGTCCCACCCATGTTGCTTCCGTAACCGATGCCGACCCGGCAGTGTGGGAGCCGTAAAGCACTCGTGCATCGTCTATGTCCAAACTTCCCACAATTGTGTCATCGAACTGCAAGACTGAACAATCGGTACCGGATGATTTCTCCGCACCGCTTACAATGATAACCGTGGCCGACTAAACCCCCGGGAGTTACCTCTCACTGGTCGACCACCACCGCCTCTGGTTAGGTGGCGGTTTTCAAAAAGGACGGTCGATTGGTGGTTTTCGAATTGCTCGCTTTTGTCGCCTCGATTGTCCTCGAGACGCTCTTCCTCTTGTTAGTAGTATATGCCGCTTTAACCTCTCTCCGAATCCTCTCAATGTTGCATGCCGCTTCACACATCTCCTTTAAACTCGTGAAGCCCCCGCTGCACCCATACGATCCCGGATCGCTAAATCTAAGTGTTGCTCAAACTTCACCATCTTGGCCTCTTGATCGGCACTAGCTCGGATGCATAAACCGCCAAGTCGACAAACTTCTCGTAGTATTCTTGGACAGTCATATCCCTCGTCGGAGATTATCGAACTCCACCCGCAGCTCTTTCCTCTTGGATTCGGGAAAGAATTCACGCCTCGACTCCGCTTAAACTCACCCGATTCGGTGGTACCAATACCGTTTCCCTTGCTCATTTCTGACCTGAGCCAACCGATCTTTGTTAGCACCCCACCACAAATCAGCCCTGTCAACCAAGTAGAAGGCAGCTTGGTTGACCTTCAGTTCCTCCGGACAGCCTAGAGTGGCGAAGATTTTCTCAAACTCCCTAATCCACCGCTCGAGTCCCTTAGGATCTCCCTTACCATCGATCGACTAGGCCTCTGCGACTCACGGCCCTAGTCATGCGGTGGTTGACCACGAGAACGATCTCTGTCACACTTGTTGACCGCATGAATCAGGTCTTGATTCATCTTAACCAGCTAATCAATCAGCTGGTCCCTCTCATTTCCATTCCTAGGAGGCATAGCTAAATTACAAAAGTAAACAATCATACATTCAATTATTACCTATATCATGCCACAGAATATTTCACATATACTAACACTCACTGTCCAAAATGAATTGCAACATGCAGCCACATTTCCACATACATCAGAATTCACCGCACCCTCCCTACATAGACCTCAATACCTACCCCACACATCCTCACTGTGCTTATTTTAGTGAATTTATTCTTAAGGTTCATTTTAGGTGGTGGTCCTGGAGTCGAACGTCTCTGATACCACTTTGTAACACACCGGTTTCCAATCCCGTCGGCCGCCGGTATTGGTCACCGTAGTGCCACTCATCGCGACACACAGTCGTGGCGGTAACATTCAACATTCCACAGCAGAAAGAAAATAAACATACACCATTCATTATTTTGAAAGAAAATATTAAAGTGGGTACAAATCCGAAAGAAAATGTATTTATGCGGAACATCAAAATCTTTAGAATTTAAAATTCAAATAATGTAGACAACATGTGACTGCGACTACGTGGCTCTCAAACCCCGCGACATCCCAGCAACAAGCAAACATCCATAGAAGTACCTGCTAAGAATCTGCTCCCCATAAATGGATCATGGCAGGGTCAGACGAAAGTACAAACCGTCAACTATAAAGTTGAGTAAGAATAAATCTAGTGTACAAAAGTAAAACCAACTCAAGAAAGGTACTACTACACTTATGAAGGACCCAACCAATCTATAAAAGTTACGACCTGCCCATAACAGATACCAAACATCACAACTATCCACCCAAAGGTCCCGAATGTGCACATCCCTCAAGAGGGTAAAGCCCTAGAGAGGAGGGTCCTAAAGGTCATCCAATGGTACCATACTAGATGGACCATCACGTGCTGGGGTGCAAGGAAACCTTCCCGGGTTCCCGGCCGGGTACTACCCTATCCGGCCCGACCATCATCATCGCCGCAACTCCCCAAACACGTAGGGTCATTGAAGTCGTAAGGAAACCTTCCTGGGTTTACGGCTTTGGGAGCTACCCTATCCGGCCCAACCACTACGGGTCTACGAACTCCAATGCCCAAAATCCAAAACCCAATGTTACCAATACCGTTGTCTCATCCAAACACAACTTACAAAACATGTTCATAAGGTTTATCCATAACTAACAAAGAAGAGAGAACACTTAAATTGGACGCCCGTCTGAAATGTTGGACGCCCGTTTGGAAAAGTAGACGCCCGCCCAAGATCTCAGACAGCGCCCAAGGAAACTCTGTTACATCTCGAATCGGTTTTAGCACTGACGCGTCCGTCCATTATACTTGGACGCCCGCCCACCGTAAAACTTTACATCCCGAATCAAAAGTAGCCCGCCAGACGCCCGTCCAGGAATCCGGACGCCCGTCTGAGTTGAGACCAAGACTGCACGCCCGTCCTCTCAAGGCGGACGCCCGTCCAGCCTAGGTTTCAACTAAAACCCTAAAAGCTCTCTACGCGATTTTCGAGCCGTTTCACCACAACACAAAGAAAGAAACAACACTTTAGGCCCGAAAACTCCATACAAAGGTATCATATCGACTGTAGATTTTAACTAACACAAAAACACATTACTAGGAACGTTTAACACACCAAAACCGTGGCACACAAGCATAGAAGTCTTAAATTAAACTTTTTACATCAAGTTAAGCTTTTGTGAAGATAGAATTATCCTTACCGGAATTGGTGCGTTCTTGAAAGCCCTTGCTAAGCTAGAAACGATCCTCAACGAAGCTCGAATCTATAAAAGAAAACAGCGATTACCGATTTACTTAATTCCTAAACACCAAGGAGAGATTTTCTCTCCTTCCTCCTCACAAGCAAGTCGTCGACAAGGGAGGTTTTGAGGCTGAAAAATTTTGCTTGGGGAAAATAAGGGAGGAAAAGGAGTGAAAACCCTTTTATTCATTAAGTGATTAAAACTCCTTTTAATTACTAAATAAATCCTTCATAAAATTATTAAATCCCAAAATTTCCGAATAATTAGATCCTTTATTAATTAATTAGTAAGTCAAAATTTCGGGATATTACAGAGACGAGATGGGAGTTGTGTTGTGCTTAATTAAACGTTTTTATGATAAATGTTCATGTTTTAAAACTTGTTTTGATCATGTTAATAACTTTGAATAAGATTGACAACCTTGTTCATTGTTACATCAAGCTTATAAATGTATTTTGCGGTGAGATGTGGGATATGAGTATCACTAATCATAGTCTTGATTATCAGATTGACAATCTGAGTGACAGGTCAGGACTATGCCTATGTGAGATTCTTATCTTTACGAGATGAATGAAACATGTATTAGAATCACTAAAACATAGCCTTAATCGTTAGATCGACAACCTAAGTGACACGTTAAAACTATGCTTTTGTGAGGTTTTTCAGCGGTTTTTTATTCTGGTAAACCATGTTAGGCGAGTTAGCTTTCTAAAGGGAGAGTTAATAAACCTGGTATGGGGGTTAAGTGAGAGTTGTTCAGATTTTAACGCAAGAATAAAGAGTTGACACCCGTGAATGTCATATAAACTGAATCAGTTAAAACGCACTCCTTGTCAAGTCATTCCTGAGGTGACAACCTGTTGGATCATAGTTTGGCTATGCTTTTTAATCTTGTTAGTTAAACTTTACTTTTTGCATTAGTATAATAATCTACACCACAACTTTGATTGCCTAGACTAATAACCACGTTCGCTTTGGTACTCACAACCACATTTCTCTAGGGATCGACCTCGTACTCCTGTAGCTATTCTAACAATCGACCCGGTACTCTGCTGGTTAGAGAGTTAGTTTACCCACGGTTACGAGTCTTTTATAAATTGTATTTTTGAAGGGGTAAATTTTAGCTCATCAAAAATTGGCGCCGTTGCCGGGGAAATGTGTGATATTGTTGTGATATCTTGTAAGTGAACCGAAGGCTTGGGCCTAGGTTTTTATTATCTTTATTTTATTTTTCGATAAGAGTCTTGGGATGCTGAAGTAATATTGTCCTGAACTCGGTTTGAATACGACTTTGGTACTCAACCCAATCTCTTTACGGGGTTGTTATATTAGGTTGATATCTTGTAAGTCCAGCTAGAACTGAGGTTTAGGACCTTCGGCTACCATATATATATAAATAAATAAAATAAAATAAAAACGAAAAAAAAGGAAAATTTTTTTTATATTGTTTTCTTGTTGTTTTCTGAGATCTTGCAGATTGAGCTTAAATGGATGGATTTTTCAATCAATACTACTCACCTGAACAACAATACTCCTACCTACCTCAGGCATCCGCACAATGTTATCAACAACATTCGTGCCTCAACCTCAGATATCATCAACGCAGAATAACCAAGGTTCATGGGATTATCAGTGCCCTAGTACGTACCAGGATCAGAATTATGGTTATTCGAGTTATGAGCCACAATATTATGAGGGTTCTTCGAACCGTAGTGCTTATCAGGATTACGGTGTTCATACTCAATGCGTTGATAGCTTTACCCATTGCATTCACCACGATCGATTGTGCGGAATGGCAAGAGGACTGCTACTCACCTCCGATGAATCAAAGTCAGTATGATCGGTTTTCCCCCATGCCACGAGAAGACTTCACCGACAGTCAAATGGAGCAACTAGAGCGATTGGACCAGATCTTGCAAGAGTGACTGTTGGACATGCAGGAGTTCAAGGTAAGTACTGATTGCGCCATAAGAAATCTTCAAGACAAGGTGGGGAATTTGATTGAATTAGTGAGGTATGTGAAAGAGGCAGAGACATGTGAGGTGGTTAAGGATGATGATGTAACCATTGAAGAAGTTCAGGTTGAGAGTGAGGTTGATGATTCAGTTTGCTATAATAAGATTTTAGAGTTTGAAGAGCCTACGGGATCGCCCATTTCTCTATCACTTCCAAGTGGAGATTTCCATAAGGAGTGTATGAGAAAACCTAATAAGATTGATCGGCCATCTTTGGTAGAGCCACCAGAGAGTTGGTAATATTTGATATAACGGTCCCGGATTACTACATTCGCCCACTCTGTGAGGATGAATTTTCTGCGGTCCGCTTTTTGTGTACTCCACGATGGATGCACTTTATGGAATAGTAAAGAAGATGGTTCGACAGTGATAATGAAGATTCTTTGGCTGGGAGGAGGTGACATCGAGAATTAAAAGAGGTACGTTTCTAGACAATTTAATTTCGATGGTTCTCGCTTTGATCACTTTTCTTAAGCTGTTGATCTTCTTAAGTTCGGATTTTGGTTAATTGAGTCTGTATAGAGTCACCCTGTCGAGCAAATGACGTTAAACAAAAGCGCTACCGGGAGGCAGCCCGTTAAATAATAATAATTTAGATAAGACTAGTCTTAATGGAATGTAGAATCTGAATACAAAGCATAACCAAGTCCTAGGATGAATGTTTGAATGTCATTAAAAGGAACGATTAGGTGGTTATCCGAAAATCCCAAGGAGTACAAAGAAAACATTCAAATACATCATTTCTTGGACTTAGGTTATTGGACTATTTTGATGAGAACCCCTTGAGGATCGGGTATAAAAGACTCACATTCACTACTTTGCATACATTTCATTTTATGATCTAGTCTGTTTCAAATTTCTGGTCGTTGTAGTATAATGGTGATTATTCCCACCTTAATAAAACTGTGTGTAATTAAAATGAATTTAGGAATAGCTGACTTGACTATGATATATGCTCATGTGATACATATATGCTTAGATGTTCTGTGTTTTACCCGTGTGGGTTATTTTTCCATCTAAAGCTATATATATCACGCCTATCGAATTTTTCGACGTATGAGGCCATTATCTTATTATTCCCATATCCCTTTTGCATATTTTGGCACGAGGACCATGTCCCGTGTTTGCTTTGTTTTGGTTGTTTTTGTTTTTATAGGATTCAGATCGTGTTTTCTCATGGTCATTCACGGGATTCGATAGCATCTTTCCGCTGGTTTATAAGCTAAGTCTTCTCTCTATCTCATTTACACTGAGAATAATGCAAAATCGTAAGTTGGGGTAGAGTGCGGTTGGTTTAGAAATGGCGTAAGTGTTTAAACCCTTAGTTTTTGGATATTTTTTTTTTTTCTCTCGAGCATAAATGAGTTGATTAAAATGAATTGTATAAGGTATATATTTCATGGATTTAAAGATGTAATGATCAATTTGGATATGTATAACCAATGTGAACCGTAAGTGCATTTTAGCCTAAATTTATTTGTGTAACATGAATGCCTTCACATAAGCCTTTGATATTGAAGCGAAAATTTTAAATCTGCACTCCATTCAAGATTCTAGTGGTTTATCCTAGAAATAGCAGTAGCTTAGTACCTAATTTCTGAACATGTACTGTGAATATCTGAAGGTTTGAATGTGATAGAAGGAATGTCAAAATAAGTGAGTTATTTATATGCCGGATGTAGCTACCAATGATTTGAGTGTAGTAGGGCGTTATCACGAAACGCCCTATATCACTTTGAGGTTTAAAAGCTCCCGATCGCTCGATGATAGTAGTCCGGCTAGGGTGTTATCACGAAACATCCTATTCTTTGGGAATGAGGGCATATGCTACACATGTGAAATTAAGTGAAAAGTTAGATAGGTATTGATGTATTCGATCTCACCTCATGACGCTTGAAAGATAGTCGATTTTGGCAATGAGTTCGGATATGTTAGTGTCCTATGGAAAAAAAAAAAACAACCTAGTTATCTTCTGACTATCCCCAGTATAAACTGAATGATATGCTTTAGGGATTATACTAATAAGTACATAGGAGGACGTTGTGTGGTACTGTTACTGCATATACCTAGGAAAGTCATTAGGACTGTCTGAATAAATATTTGTGTGTATTGCTTGAATTATTCAAGAGAGGATAGTGGAAATTGAAAATGCTTGTCACACACTCACTCTATTATACATTTATATTAAGGTTAACGTGTAGTTATGATTCGAATGGTTGCATCATCTTATTGTCATTAATATCTTATCTTCATGAATTTTTTTTTCGTCATTCATTTTATTTTATCGGTTATTTTGTTCGAGGACGACCAAAAGCTAAGTGGGGGGTTGTGATGACAGAAAAATTCACTGTTATTTTTATAACTTTTGACCCCATTTCTGACATCATTTCGAGCACTTTTATATCAATTAAAGTCATTAATTCCTAAGTTTCCTAAAAATATATAAGTCGTGACTATTTTATAAAATATCGTGTTTTTATAAATTTTTATTAGTTTTTGTACCGGTTTAGTAACCGGAGTGTCGTGTCGGATTTACGTTTGGTATTTTGGTGGTTTATTGCAGAATTATAGGTTGACCAAAATCCCAAGTAATGACACGTTTTGAGGCCTAAAAGAGGTATATTTAGGGATATAAGAGTGTGCCACTAACTTAAGTGGTCAAGTGGCTCAGTGGTTAGTGGTACCACTAACGAATTATATCTTCGACGAACAAATGGCTCATTAAAACGGCATTTTCTGAAGAAGTGTCCTTAATGAAAGTTGTAGATCTTTGAAAGAGCTTTCCAACGCATTTTGAATCACGTCAATCGGACTTCTACAACTCAAGTATCATTAAGTCAAGTGGTCAAGTGGCTAATCGATTTGATTTAGTGGAAATCGAGAAATATCTTCGATGAATGAATGGCCCATCAAAACGGCATTTTCTGAAGAAGTGTCCTTCATAAAAGTTGTAGCTCTTCAAATAAGCTTTCAAACGCACTTTGCATCACGTCAATCGGAGGTCTACAACTCAAGTTATGGGCAGTTTACCGAATCAAACTGAGCCCGGTTCGAACCGGCCGCCTACTCGGTTCGAACCGGCCCATTTTGAGCCTATAAATACACCCCCATATCACCTTCATTTCTTGCCCCTTTCTTCCCCCATCCCTTCTTCATCTTTTCCCTTCATTTTTCTTTCATTTTGGGGCCTATATATATATCTATAGAGATATATATATATATATAGTTGTAATTTCGTTATAATTTCGAATAATTATCGTTATAATATAGTTTCCGTTTTAGTTCTTTCTTTCTTGTTTTCTTTCATTTTGTTATATATATATATATATATATATATATATATATATATATATATATATATATAAGTATCGAGAATCGGCAAATGATTGGATTAAGGTTTTAATTTGGTTTTAATAGAATTCTGGCATTGATGAGAAGGCTATTATGTAAAACTTCCTTACCGTATCGAGAATCGGCAAATGATTGGATTAAGGTTTTAATTTGGTTTTAATAGAATTTCGCATTGTGGAAGGCTATTATGTAAAACTTCCACTGCTTAATCCATGACATTTCGACAGAGTCGATTACTTGTAATATCTATATATATATATATATATATATATATATATATATATATATATATATATATATGAGTAGCTAAACTTTTTTATAGCCGAAATATGTGAAAACGGGTGAAATCAACCCTCGGGAGACGAGATGGGAGTTGTGTTGTGCTTAATTAAACGTTTTTATGATAAATGTTCATGTTTTAAAACTTGTTTTGATCATTTTAATAACTTTGAATAAGATTGACAACCTTGTTCATTGTTACATCAAGCTTATAAATGTATTTTGCGGTGAGATGTGGGATATGAGTATCACTAATCGTAGTCTTGATTATCAGATTGACAATCTGAGTGACAGGTCAGGACTATGCCTATATGAGATTCTTATCTTTACGAGATGAATGAAACATGTATTAGAATCACTAAAACATAGCCTTAATCGTTAGATCGACAACCTAAGTGACACGTTAAAACTATGCTTTTGTGAGGTTTTCAATGTTTTTAATTACGTAAACCATGTTAGGCGAGTTAGCTTTCTAAAGGGAGAGTTAATAAACCTGGTATGGGGGTTAAGTGAGAGTTGTTCAGATTTTAACGCAAGAATAAAGAGTTGACACCCGTGAATGTCATATAAACTGAATCAGTTAAAACACACTCCTTGTCAAGTCATTCCTGAGGTGACAACCTGTTGGATCATAGTTTGGCTATGCTTTTTAATCCTGTTAGTTAAACTTTACTTTTTGCATTAGTATAATAATCTCCACCACAACTTTGATCGCCTAGACTAAGAACCACGTTCGCTTTGGTACTCACAACCACATTTCCTTGGGATCGACCTCGTACTCCTGTAGCTATTCTAACAATCGACCCGGTACTCTGCTGGTTAGAGAGTTAGTTTACCCACGTTTACCAGTCTTTTATAAATTGTATTTTTGAAGGGGTAAAATTTAGCTCATCAATAACCATAGCTTTGCTGTCTGTTAGGAACATCTCTGTAATATGGAGTCTGCTGAGGTCCCTCGCCGAGGTCTTATATAAGTCCTCTCTTTGAGCCTCTCTTTGATTCCATTGCTTAGGTTTTACCCTAGCAGCATGGTCATATCTGTTGTTTCTAGTCAGTAGGTGTGGGAATATTCCAATCATCATCATGTAGGGAACAGTCCTACTTTTCCCCAAGATAAGTATCCGTTGAATGATTAACATTTTTCGATTTAGATTCTTATTCTTGGAATATTCTCGGTTTTTCCTTTTTGTGGTCCAAGCAGACATGGTAGCAGTGTGCGCTTATTAAGTGTCTAGAAGGCACAACAATCCTATTTTTAGATTTATTCTTTTTATTCGGAGTTGTTGACTTCCTTGACTTCTGATTTTGCTTCCTTGAAGCTTTCTCAAGAGGGCTTTACCGCCTCAAAGAACCCTTTTGGGAGTTGGATCTTGTGCAGGCACAAACTTAGGACCAATTCTCGTACTAGGTTCAGTGACCTTACTGGATCCACTCTTATTGGATTGTTGAGTTCCAAATCCAAGCCCTATTTATCACCATAAGGCTTTCCAGATTTGAATGCAGTGGAGGAACAAGATGGTTCAAATGAGACTCAAAGATTCATCGAATGTTCAAAGCAGCTTATGCCGATTCTCGTCTCGACTTCTTTTCCTTTCCTTTGAGAATTCTTAATTCAACATTTAATCTTTCAAATTCGATTGGAGAGGTTTTTTTTCACCTTCACAATCTCATAACCAGATTGTATTATCCTCGATTGATTAAGGATGGCATCCAAAGTTTCTTCATTGTCGTAATTTTTGATTTCAAATTTAAGTTGATTCACAATCACTTCCAAATAGGAGTATTTATAGATACATAATTGTATACCTCCGCTGTTTCTTCCATATTAGCCATTAAAGCATAATCTTCCATCTCAACAACAATTGCAGTATCATCATATTCATTTCCCTTTTCTGATTCTACTTCATATCCTGATTCATCTTCAGCAACCATAGCCTTCTTGCCATGTCTCCTTTGTTGGCTCTTGGTCTTCAGTAGGTTAGGACAATCAGGTCTGAAATGTCCAGGTTTTTTGCAATTAAAGCAAAGATAATCAAGTTCCTTTTTCTGTTTCAATTCAGGACAATCAGGTTTGAAGTGTCTTGGTTTCTTACAATGATAGCACAAGTAATCATTACCTTTCGTTGATTCTTCCTTCTTCTTTTCACTGAATTTATTTGTGAAATTCCTTGGAGAACCCTTTCCAGTTTTCATCATTCTAATTTTATTGCTCAATAGGGCAATCTGCTCTTGCATCTCATCTAGTAGATCATCTTGAGCTCCTGATGTCTCTTCTTGATGTGAAGCAGCCAATGCAGTGGACTTTGGCTCTTCTTTTTCAGTCTCAGGCACAAGCTTTTTGCTGAATTCATAGGCCTTAAGATCTGAAAATAGTTTGAAGGTGTCTTCTTCATGCAAACTCCTCATTTCTTCTATGGCAGTAACCTTCATCTCCCAAACTTCTTTTGCAGGTAATGCTTCCAAGATTTTTGAGTTGATTTCTTCTTGTGAGTACTTCACACTCAGTAAGGTGAGTTCATCCATGATTGCATTGAATCTTGATTCCATTTGTTCAATGGTTTCATTTGGTTTCATCTTGAACTCCTGGAACTTCTTCTTTGCCACATTGATCTTGTTCTTTTTGATTGCATCAGTGCCTTCACAGATTAATTGTAACTTGTCCCATAGTTCCTTTGCAGTCTTGCGATCCTTCACCTTCATATACAAATTGCTATCCAAAGTTCTGTATATGATATCAATAGCAATATTGTTGAGATTTGCTATTTTTCTATCTTCAGCAGTCCATTCCCTTTTTGGTTTTGGAATGTACTGTGTCTCATCTCCCATTGTTACTGACTTGGTAATCTCCAGTGGTCCATCTGTCAGCACATCCATCATTTCATCATGTGTTGCAGCTAGATACGCCTGCATACGACGTTTATACTCATCAGAACGATCTAAAGAACACATCAACATTGTTCTAGCATACTGGTTGTTATCCATGATGCAAAGCTTTGAAAATCAGAAACTTGAAAAAGTTTTCAAAGTATTTTCACAAGCACAACAAGTAGGATTACTTCAGAACAGAAGCACTACTTTGATACCAATTGTTGGTCCCTTGAATAGGCTTTGGTTAAGTTTAGAGGGGGGTGAATAAACCTAACACTTAAAAGTTTTGGAGTTAACAAACTCATCAACTTCAGCAGCCTGCAGATACTTCAGTAGTCTGGTGACACTCAGTAGTTTGCTGAATGTTGAGTTTACTGAATTTGTACAGCGGAAATATATCAAAAATTAAGCCTTATTACTTGTTGTTAAATATGATACCAACTATTAGATACTTAGTAGTGTATGTGTGTGATTTAGTTCTAGATTCAATAGATTGATGTGCTATATAAACTAAATGCAGAGTATAAATGCAGAAAGTAATAGGCAGATTTTATAGTGGTTCCAGGGCTGTCTGTTAGGAACAGCCCTGTAATATGGAGTCTGTTGAGGTCCCTACTTAGGTCTTATATAAGTCCTCTGCTGATTCCATTGCTTAGGTTTTACCCTAGCAGCATGGTCATATCTGTTGTTTCTAGCAGTAGGTGTAGGAATATTCCAATCATCATCAGTAAGGAATAGTCTACCTTTCCCCTGAGATAAGTATCCCTTGAATGATTAACATTTTTGGATTTAGGATTCTTATTCTTGGAATATTTCTGGTTTTTCCTTTTTGTGGTCCAAAGTAGACTTGGTAGCAGTGTCGCATATCACAGTCTAGAAGGCACAAAGAAATCCTATTTTTAGATTTATTATTTTTATTAGAGTCGTTGACTTCCTTGACTTCCGATTTTGCTTCTGAAGCTTTCTCAAGTGGGCTTTACCGCCTCAAAGAACCCTTTTGGGAGTTGGATCTTGTGCAAGCACAAACATAGGACCACCTCGGTACTAGGTTCGGTGACCTTACTAGATCCACTCTTATTGGATTGTTGAGTTCCAAATCCAAGCCCCTGCTCTATCACCATAAGGCTTTCCAGATTTGAATACGGTGGAGGAACAAGATGGTTCAAACAAACTCAGCAGACTCATCGAATGTTCAAAGCAGGCTTATCTTTGATTCTCGTCGACTTCTTTTCCTTTCCTTTGAGAATTCTTAATTCAACATTTAATCTTTCAACTTCGATTGAAGAGCTTTTTTTTTCAAAGATTCACAATCTCATATCCGCATTGTATTATCCTCGATTCATTAAGGATGGCATCCAAAGTTTCTTCATTGTCGAATTTTTGGATTTGAACCACAAGTTGATTCACAATCACTTCAGCAGTAGGAGTGTTTATAGATACGTAATTGTATACCTCCTCTGTTTCATCCATATTAGCCATTAAAGCATAATCTTCCATCTCAGCAACAAGTGCAGTATCATCAGATTCATTTCCCTTTTCTGATTCTACTTCATATCCTGATTCATCTTTAGCAACCATAGCCTTCTTGTCAGGTCTTCTTTGTTGGCTCTTGGTCACAGTAGGTCTGGACAATCAGGTCTGAAATGTCCAAGTTTTTTGCAATTAAAGCAAAGATAATTAGGTTCCTTTTTCTGTTTTAATTCAGGTTATCAGGTTTGAAGTGTCCTGGTTTCTTGCTATGATAGCACAAGTAATCATTATCTTTCTCTGATTCTTCATTCTTCTTTTCACTAAATTTCTTTGTGAAATTCTTTGGAGAACCCTTTCCAGTTTTCACAATTCTAATTTTCTTGCTAATAGGGCAATCTGCTCTTGCATCTAATCCCGTAGATCATCTTGAGCTCCTGATGTCTCTTCTTGATGTGAAGCAGCCAACGCAGTGGTCTTTGGCTCTTCTTTTTCAGTCTCAGGCACAAGCTTTTTGCTGAATTCATAGGCCTTAAGAACTGAAAATAGTTTGAAGGTGTCTTCTTAATGCAAACTCCTCGTTTCTTCTATGGCAGTAACCTTCAACTCCCAAACTTCTTTTGCAGGTAATGCTTCCAAGATTTTTGATTTCTTCTTGTGAGTACTTCAAACTCAGTAGGGTGAGTTCATCCATGATTGCATTGAATCTTGATTCCATTTGAGTTGATTTCTTCTTGTGAGTACTTCAAACTCAGTAGGGTGAGTTCTCCTGGAACTTCTTCTTTGCCACACTGATCTTGTTCTTTTTGATTGCATCAGTGCCGTCATAGATTAATTGTAACTTGTCCTATAGTTCCTTTGCAGTCTTGCAATCCTTCACCTTCATATACATAGTGCTATCCAAAGTTCTGTATATGATATCAATAGCAATATTGTTGAGATTTGCTCTTTTTCGATCATCAGCAGTCCATTCCCTTTTTGGTTTTGGAATGTACTGTGTCTCATCTCCCTTGCTACTGACTTGGTAATCTCCAGTGGTCCATCTGTCAGCACATCCATCATTTCATCATGTGTTGCAGCTAGATAAGCCTACATACGACGTTTATACTCATCAAAACGATCTAAGAACACATCAACATTGTTCTAGCATACTAGTTGTTATCCATGATGCAAAGCTTTGAAAATCAGAAACTTGAAAAAGTTTTCAAAGTATTTTCACAAGCACAACAAGTAGGATTACTTGAGCGAACTAATCGCTCGATACCAATTGTTGGTCCTTGAAAAGGCTTTGGTTAAGTTTAGAGGGGGTGAATAAACTTAACACTTAAAACTTTTGGAGTTAACAAAACAGCAACTTCGTGAGTCTCACGACACTCAAGAGTCTCATTGATCGTTGAGTTTCATTGTATTTGTGCAGCAGAAATGTATCAAAAATTAAGCCTTATTACTTGTTGTTAAATATGATACCAAGTATTAGATACTTAGTAGTGTATGTGTGTGATTCAGTTGCTAGATTCAGTAGATTGATGTGCTACATAAACTAAATGCAGAGTATAAATGCAGAAAGTAAGTAGGCAGATTTTGTTGAGGTTCTAGGTGGTGTAATCGTGTCAGTCCACTCTTCTCCTGTGATGTTGGAGGTAATTCACTAGAGATTCTTGAGGTAGCTGTTACAAAAAATCCCTAAGTTGCTTGTCCTTCACAAATAACTATGGCTTCACAAACCGAACACTTGGAACAGTAGAATTTTGCTCCAAAGTCTTCCACTGGTCCTTGAAGGGTAGGATTACCTCTTCACCAGCTCCACCACATAAAACAGTCCTTGACACAAATGGGCTTCACTGTCCTCAGTAGATTCCTTGTAAAAGAAAGTTTGAATCAAGTAAGTGATTCTGCTTTCAGCAGCTTGATCAGGATGATATGATCAGCAGCTTGAGATCTTCAAGTGTGTAAACTTGATGTAGCTTGAAAGCAGATTACACTTGTAGAATTGTACTGGATCAGTAGCCTTATGCTCAGTAGGGCCAGCAGGGTGTTTAATCGATTTAATTCTGATAGCTGAAGATGGATTCTTATTTTTTCTTCCAAAATCATCACTTGTATCTGAGTTATAAGTAATCTATTTATAGGTAGAAATCCTTTTGACTTATGTTTCAAATTCAAACATAGACGTTTTGGATTTGTCTTCATCTTGAATTGCTTTTTCTGTCTGTTCCTAGGACTGACACTGCCAGACTCCTTTTTGACAGTTTACAGTCTGTCCACCCTTTGACTTGTATTCATTGGATAAAGGTCTGAATCTTTCCAACATCCCTTTAATCTTAACCATTGATTTGTTTGATAAATCAGAGGTTGTTAGCTGTCCATTTCTATGTAATCTTCCAATGTATCCTTTGATTAGACCGAAATATGTGTCCAGCAGGTTCCTGAGAACATAAGTCTGCTGATATACACATCAGTAAGCTGATCCATAATTTGCTGTGTTTAAAAACACTTCAGCTAATTGTCTTTTATCTAACTTTTATTTATGAAGTTAGATTACACCTTTTTGCATATAACTAAGTTCCAATCACCACTTAACTTGTGGAACTTAGACCTTGTACACAATGTATATGTAATCAGTTTAGGTCATCACAGACTTCCCTATTCTGATTCCATATCCTTGACTTTAAATACTAAGTTTGATCCCTTAGCCTTCAATAACTGAGTTTGAGCCCTCAGCCTTCAGTCTTCAGCAGGTTCCTGATTAGTCTACTGACTCAGCTACCCTACTAATTTAGACTAGTCTTTTGATGTAAGTCAGCTGACCTTTTACAGTGCTTGTTTGATCAAACCTATACAAGATCAAGCTCTAATAAACTTATACATTTGATCTAGACATCTTTTTGCCTTTGCTCTATAACAGCTAGTCTGGCACTCATCACTAAAACTTAAAAATAAGTCCAACAAGTATGAATGCTAGCTTTGACATGTTGGTGTTTATATTCATGAGAGGCTAGTTCCCAACTAGTGAAGATAATGTTGTTGTGATAGTGTAATCTCTATTGGTTGATTCGGAATGGTAGTTTGCATTTCATAGCTTCATGTGTTGTATACATTGTATTGCTTGTTTGTGTTGGATTGATCATCTAGCACACACACGCACTTAGTTGAGACCGAAAGGAGGTGCTTGGTGTGGGAGAAGGGATAGGAAAACCGGAGGGTAAAATAGACCTTAAGTGGAACTTGATTAGTAATCCAGTGAGTATTGACATTGTCATTGCATTCAAGTTCGTATCATGTTGAATCATTAGGACTAGGACACTTAGACCAAGGAGGAGACATAGAGTAGTTTCATTCACTCGTATGAGGGGGAATTTCTAGCTTAGGAGTGCACCGATAACACACACTTGAACACCAAGGGAAGGTTGGTAGGTAGTTCATTCCCATGATACTAGTAGAGATTGGCTTGATCATTTCATTGTCTTGGCTAGGCTTTTTATCATTTTATCACCCTTTGTAATAGTAGATTCTTAGATACATTTACTTGTTGATTTGCAACATAGATCAAGATAATAATAGCTTTTTGGTGTTTGACCTCACAATCCCTGTGGGATACGACCTTGACCACTAGACTAGACTACAATTGACATGGTACACTGCCGGTAAAATTGGACATCTAGAAATGTTCCGATTAGGGTTCCTACTTTATTGAAACTTGGAATCGAATAAACGTAGATATACAGATGTATACCCCGAGTCTTATGAAGATAGTGGGAGCTACAGTCTGGGTTTGCAGTCACTTTGATTAAGTGATACAGTGAGCTGTAAATGTTCTTAGCTTGAAATCACTGTAAATTCTACAACTGACCCAAAACACAGTATTGCCTAAAAAAAGCGCAATGAGAGCAAAGATACATGGATCTAAGAGGTTCATTCATGAACCTTGTGCGGTTCTTCCACCTTTTCTATATAACTGATACAGTAAGTGGATCATTGCTTGAAGCAAGGACTAAGGTCTCGTCAGAGATTCATGTGTGTGTTGAGGCAGTTCCTTTTCACTTGGTCATTTGGACCATGATATAAAGATAGTCTGAGTCCCCACGGATTGTTATCCGTTCACGCTTAGGGTTGGTTGCGAGTATTGCATGAGATTATTGTGTTTCAACTTGGTATTATGTGTACGAGTGATTGGTTTTAGTCCAAGTGGGAGATTGTTAAAATAGTGTCCTAAACCCAAACGGGTTGGACCAGATCCGACCAGGTCGGATGATTTCTACTATTTCTTATTTTATACCTATGTTAAATAGATTTTATGTTATTATATATTCTTTTTATTTATGTGAACCAATTTGTGATTGTATATATGATAACGACCCTAGTGTCAAACTGTGAAAAAGAAATCATAATAGTGATTATGGTTGATGAGATCTCAACTCACTTTAAAACTTTGATATTAAATGTCTCTAGTCGTATGTGCTATCAAACAGGACTTTAATAGTACGATTAGACTAACACGTGTTACATGTCTTCTATCTTATTGAAGATAATGATAGATCTCGTCTATCAAAGTGTAGAGACACTTGGACTGTACGTGGACGTGTATTAGAGAATGCATACGTTAGACTGACCCACTTACTTTATTAAGTGTCACACTATGTGGCGGTTGTGTAATTATCCTAAGAACGGAGTCTTCATGACATGACGGTGTTGATTGTCATACTTTGACACTATTCAGGTTTCCCTTAGCCATGGAGCGATCATGCGGTAATGATTGGGTGTGATACTGAAGCATTCGTAGGATTCATGTTGCTCGTCCGGAAATCGTGTATCCTATGATTATGAGTAAATATCCGAAAGGGCCTTCTTATAAGGATTATCTTACTCTCGTGAATCTTTGCAAAGTGGGAGTAAATGAGTTACTTCAAGAGAGCATGATATCCAGATTAAAAGATACGGTCTTTAATGTCTTGACACTCGAGATAAGACCGTATGGATATTGTATTAGCGATCGGATTGTATTTACACGGTAACCGTTTCGCATGAAAGATAGTAGTCATTTCATTTGACTCTTCCGATGATTGGGGGACACGGTGTGTTGCTAGACGCTATTCCGTGATAGTTAGGTATGAAGGGTATTTTATTAAATGCACTTTGTGCCTACGGCCAACATATTCGGAATCCTATCGGGTAACACACATAAGAACATCTAGCTGGATAAAAGTGCGGTTATAGTGATAACCAAATAAGGAAAATTTTATCTCGACTGTAAAGTGTTATAGTGGTATATTAATATGGTGGTATTTATTTATTATGAATAAATTAAATACAAGATCTTAATTATGTTGATTAATTAAATATACATATAATGTGTATGTGAGTGTCGAAAATATATATATATATATATATATATATATATATATATATATATATATATATATATATATATATGATATACATATATATATATGATACACATATATATATATATATGATATACATGTATTTTATGTAATTAATTAATCATAGTAGTATATTAATTAATTAAGAATATAATCCGGATGCCAATATTATGGCATATGGAAGTATGAGTTATAAGTGTATAAGATACACTTGGATTGTGCAATTTAATTAATAGTGTTACCATATATAATATTAGATATTAATAGATTTACATAATATAAAAATAATCAATATTAGACATTGACAATATTTTGGATTTATTTAATATGGGATATTAAATTAAATGAGATAAAACTAGAATATTTATTTTCCTTATTTTGTTAGGAAAAAGTTTTCTTTCTCCTTTTTGTATTAGGAAGCTTCTCTCAATCAGTTTTTTGGGGCATAGGGGTGACACCTTCATCTATATAAGGTGAGAGGTGTCAAGCTCATTTGTATCATCACAATTAGAAGAGTTCCAATTTACTAGAAAATATGAGAACTTCACAGAGAGAGTTTTGAGAGAGAGAAAATGTCGGTCTAGCAATCGAGTTTTTCTAGTAGCAATCTAATGGTGGATTCCGGTGGGTTGTTCGTGTGGATCAACGGTAGAGGCCGAACCCTTGGGCGGCTTCATGCAGAAACTACAACCGTAAACAAAGTGACGATCTATTTTAGATCATCCAAGGGATCTAACAAGGGGTCTCGCCGACAAGATAGTCATGATCCGTTTCCTAAGCGACCTGATCAAGGGGCCCTTTAAGGCCGAGTTTGCCCTCAGTCCGCCCGAAATTTTACCGCAAATGCTATCCTCCGCTAGAAAGTTCTCTACCTCTGAAGCTATTCTGTGTTCACCATCTGGGCGAAAAGACAAGGCCGAGCCGAACTCGGCCAAGGATGGCCCATGCCGAAACAGGGACATTATAGACCTGAGAAATTCAAAGAGGAGCAGTACACCTCGCTGACTGACCCAATCAAGAAGATTATGCACGAGGTCAGAGACGACCTCCCCAACCCTCGTATTTAGTGTAGGTTCAAAAATATTGGTAAAGGAAATTATGACTAAAGAAATAAAAATGCTAACTAGAAATTCGTTTGATAAAAGGAATAACTAAACTATGGTCAGGAACACTACTCTTAACACCTTTACCGAAACACTAGGGACGAGCTTACCCTACCAACCGGTCCCTAGTGATTCGGTAATGTGTTTCGGGTGCAATCTCCTAAACTGGTCCCTAGGTGCTGATACCACAACCTAGTTACGCTGTATTCGGTTCAACAGTCCCCTCTACGGGATTTAATTGACCTAATATGATTAAAATGGCGAAATCTCCATATCCACTGAGTTCACGGCTTAACTAGGAAAACCTTGCCAAGGAACAAGCTGTGAAAAATTCGAATAGTTCGTGCATGGCAATCTTAAAACCCTAGTTCGCACCTCCCTCGCAAAATACATTTATAAAGTTCGTGTGTTTGATCAATTAACGGTTAGCCACTCCATTAAAGGAATTAAGTTCAAGTTTTAGGACACAACAATTCAAAAGATTCAATTTTTAAGTCATACTCATCCATAGTTCATCGTTTAGGCCTTAATTACGTAATTCCATCACATAATTTAGCTATGATAAATTTAGCTACCCATACTAACATAAAATCGCCGAAATTCATGAAGAAATAAATAACAGACATCATAAAAATATGAGTAAAATTACGAATAAATAGATTGAAGCAATTCACCAATGGAATCGTTATTTCGTTGTGTTCCAATCGTAAAATACATTTATTATTATTATTATTATTTGGACCAATTTGAGGCGTGGACTTGATCTGGTCCCAGCCCACGCCTCTTAGAAAAAAGGAAATTGAATTTTGATGAAAAGGGGAGGTGCAGGCCTGTGATGTAAAGCCTGGGCTTGAGTTTTTTTATTTTTATTTTAGATAAAAGATAAATAATCATAATTTTTTATCTCGAACTTTAATCTCTTCACGTTGCGCTCCTTGTCATGCCTTTATCTCGCCAAACCTATAATAAAAATAAACCGCATACCCAAACGTGACAAATGCCAATAAAACGCATGACGATCACCCAAAATAAAGAGATTTCCAGACGTAAACGTCTTTCGTCTCGTGAATCGAGCCGTGGGGAAAAGTGCCTATAAAAGCACTAAACTACCCAAAATCACATCGAATAGGCTACAAATAGGGGGTAAAATACACATGAAATGATAGCAAAGTTGACTCTCATCAACTATCGTGGTCAAATAAAGGCTGATAATGTCGAAATTATCTTGGGTGAATGGAGGGGTTTATGTGGTGGATATATGGCTGTGATTTACGTGTAAAAGTCGTGGTGTCTGGTGGTTAAAGTGGATTTCACGGTGGTGCTAAGTAGAGAGTAGAGAGCAAACACTTTGGCAGAGTTTGCCTTTGTTTTGTATTAATTGTATATCTGTAAATGGTTACATTGAGCCCAATTTATATGTAAGGCACATAAAAGGTTTGGCTAAGTACAATCAGATACAAGTAAGTACAACAAGATATTAATCAAGCTAATTATCGTCTAGTGGCGCCACTAAGATGCGGATCCAACACTTAGTTTCTTATTGTATTATTGTCTTGTAACCCCTGGATTGCAGTTTGCTCCTTGTGGTGCTGCCGGCTTTGGTCTCTGGAGGACCTAATGGCCGTATAGACTCGCTGGTTGGGCCCCTAGCCTCGTATGGTGCTGCGCAGGACTGTAGTCTTATGTGTGGGGCCGATGGCTAGCGAACCCAAATTGGCTTATGAGTTAGCAGACCGTGATGGCCGTTGGCCTCATCCACTATTTTGGTGGCGGACGGACTGTATAGAGATCCACGGGCTGAATTACGGTTTAGGCATATGAATGGCCCCCTACTTCATGCCTTCCACATTCTTTTGGTATGTTAGGTGGGGAGTAAAGTATGCTCCCGGATCGATTGCCTTGAAATACCATGATGACTTGCTATAGTGGCGAGTCACTTGTTAGCTTTGCATCAGTGCCTTACTAGGAGTCTTTTGTGGCGTTTATGTCGTAGATCGACTTCGCCTACGTGGCCTTATGCGGAGAATTTCCTTGGCCTTATGGGTGGCTTTATGTGGCGGATAGCCTTAGCCTTTGGTGGCTTTGTATGATGGATAGCCTTAGCCATTTGGGCGGCTTTATGTGGCGGAAAACCTTAACCTCTGAGACAAAGCTATTAAGCGGACGATCTTTGGTGCCACGCTATTAAGTATACAGTCTTATAAGCGGTTTTGGCCGTGTGACGGCTTGCTTATTTGCTGACCCAACCCCTTTATAACTGCTGCGAAAGTTACGCACGCTTATTAATGAGCCGTTTCATACCTATAAATTATGGGATGGATTATATAGATAGATCGTGGTCCCTGATTGGTTAGGCCATTTCGGTAACCGTTCTGACATGATGGAGGCGGTTTTGATTATCGTGAAGTAATGATGGCAGTTTTTGAAATTCAAAATTTCCAAAGACCGCCCGAATCTAAACCGTCCGATCTTTTAATCCTGAGCATGAGATCGCTTCGCCCTTATCTATAAAATGAGAGTTTTACCATTCCTTCACACTTTACGCATTCTGAGTATCCTTAGCAAAAGGGTGATCAGTATCTGAATCTATCTGGTGCTCATACAGAGACTCCTCCTTCTGCCGAGTGAAGATATTTCTTATTTTTGGCTTCTAACTTTAACTTTGTTCTATTTGACTTTCATCCAATAATCTCTGTAATAATTTTATTGTGTCGCACTTATTTGTATAACTTGTGGCCGTGGATTTTGGCCTTTGAATGCACGTTTGTTCCATGCAATGGTTTTTCCAAATGTTGTGCTCGAAATATTTCTATCTTTTGAGTCCGTTAGTTGAGTTCACTGTGTAGCACGTATGGGCATGCGGCTTCCTTGTTTTTGGCTAGGTTGAGAGCGCCAAATGTTAAGCTCGCTAAAAATAATTGGATATAAATCTGACCTGCCTTGTTAAATTTTGCAAATGTGAATCAAATAATCCAATATGCGGCCCCTTTGTTTCAATCAAGGTTGTGGGTATTTCATGCGAACTTGATTGAAATAAATGTTGAGGTTATAACATAGCATACGTTTGAAAATTCCAATTCATGGCCCCTTGTTTCAAGTGAGGTCGTTGGTGCTTCCTTGCGAGCTTGGTTGGAATAAAAGCTGTGTTTGGACATTCATACTTGTTTGAAAATTTCCACTTGTGGCCCCCTTGTTTTAAACATGATTGGATCACTTGTCTAAAACAGATTCTGAGGTTAACGTCCGTAATGATAGTTCTTGGATTGTATAGATGCGGAATGAAAATATTGACCCATGTAAAAATCGGACTTTTATTTAACCCCGCTCCGCTTCAATGAGCGGATTTGGTACTTGCATAGATCAAATAGCACAATTGTTAGTGTTGATTCAACTAGAAACAAGCTAATGACTGATACAAAGATAGCTCTAGCCTCGAGTTTCCAAAAAAAAGAAAAAGAAAGCGTGGTCACTCCAAGTTCGAATGAACCGGAGTGGTCACCATAACCCGTGCCGATTCTACATGTAGTACCTCTTTAGGTTGTCTGCATGCCAGGGTCTGTTGTATTCACGGCCTTGTTTGTCTTTCAGAATGTAAGTCCATTTTCTTGACTATCCTTGCGACTTGAAATGGACATTCCCAATTTTCGGAGAATTTCCCTTTAGTCGCTTTATGACCTGCGGCCTCTCTTTTAAGCGAGACGAAGTCACCAACTGTGAAGAAGTGGTTGCGAAACTGTTTATCATGGTGCCGCTTCGTGGCTTTCTTGTAGTTAACTAGACGGCCATAAAAATTTATTTGCTTTTCTACGAACAAGTTGAGGTCGAGCTGCCTTATAATCGGATTTTTGGTCTCGCTAAAGTGAGAGACCCTTATGCTTGGCAACGCCACTTTCACCGGTGCCATGGCCTCCGAACAATAAGTTAGAGCAAATGGAATTTCTCCTGTAGTCTTTTTGGGAGGTCCGAAGTGCCCACAGGCCCGCTGGTAGCTGATCTACCCATTTCCCGGCTTTTTCAAAATGGCTTTTCTTCAATATTTTAAGGAGCTATTTATGAGTATTTTCCACTTGACCGTTTCCCTGAGGATAACACACCGACGACTGCCAATGTTTTATGCTATGCTCTATGCAAAACTTGGTGAATTCATCCCTAAATTGTGGGCCGTGATCCGATACTATTGCTCTTGGGACCCCGAAGCGAGTCCAAACCTGGTCGAGTAGGAAATAGATGATATCTTTGGAATTAATCTTTGCTAGAGCCTTTGCTTCGACCTATTTTGTGAAGTAATCCACCGTGACAACGATGTACTCGCATCCGGATCGGCCTTTCTTGAGCAGGCCGATCAAATCGATTCCCCCCATGTTGAAAGGCCAAGACGCAACGACAATACTCTGTTTGACCGAGGGAAGTCTAGGTATATCGGTGAAGCGCTGACACTTGTCACACTCCCTAGCATATCTCTGAACATCATCAGCGAGCTTAGGCCAATAGTACCCAGCCAATATATCTTTTTGAGAGAATGTGCCGCTTGCGGGATGGCCCCCGAACACCCTTCGTGAAGTTTGAACAGAATTCCTCTCACTTCTTCAGGCCGTATGCATTGTAGTAGATGTTTTGAAAAGGATCTTCTATATAAAACACCATTCAGGATTTTGTTGCGTATTGGGATTTTCTTTAAAGCTTGTTTGAGATCGTCACGAAGAACTCAATTTTCAATATAAGCTACGATCTCGTCGATCCAACATGTCGCCGTTGGTTTAAGATCCATGATTTCAACCCGCTTGATGGCGGGCTCAGAAAGATATTGAACCATGATTGACGGCTTGTCCATTTCTTCTTATGTCGTTAACTTTAACAAGTAATCAGCTCTCATATTCTTTTCACGGGGTATTTTGATAAACTTGCAGTAATCGAACCCGTTTTTTAGTTTATGGACGTGATCAAGATATTTTTCCAAAACCTCACATTTTGTCGCACATGAGCCTGTAACTTGGTGAACCACCAGCTGTGAGTCAAAGTATACTTCGACGTTCTCCACATCATAGCCATTGCGAGCTCAAGGCCCACGATGACGGCCTCATATTCTGCTTGATTATTAGACGCCGTGAAGTCGAACCTCAATGTTTTTTCGGTTTTTTCAGATGTGTCAAGCTCAAGAATGATTATTCCGGCCTCACAACCATTTTGGTTCACGGCTCCATCAACGTATAAGTTCCAAAGAATGACTCGGCCGCCTTTGCGTATGTGGCGGTCATCATTTGGTGCCCTTGGTTTGCTGTTGGGATTCAAACTAAAATATGGCTCGGGCTATTCTTCGTTGAAACTTGTTTCTACTATTAAGACTACTACGGATTGAGATTTGATTGCTTTTTGGGGATCATAGTAAATGTCGAACAACGTAGTAAGTGCTGGATATACAGAAACCTGAATCCGGATCCGATCCATAATAGGATCGTCAGATCTGATTCACAGCACCGATCGAGACGCTCGATCATGCGCAGCGGAAGCTACAAATTAAATTAGCATGCGATTTTACAACGATTTAAGTCACATAACAAATTAATTAACTACAAGAAAGTTGAAGATTTACCCAACAGTAGAAGGAGCCGCAATCGACAAAAGAGAAGCATGATCTTCGGATTGTATCTCCAAGCGATGAGTGGTGGACGTCGGTCATCGTAGTAGAACCTCGAATATGCTCAAGAAAAACCCTAGGTTTTTCCTCTCCTAATGGCTAGAACAATAAACTAAATTTTCTTTTCTTTTTATTAAGTGTGGTGCAAATTGTGATGATTAATTGTGTTGGGAGGAACTCTCTTTATATAGGAAATTAACTAGTCAATAAAAAGTTATCTTTTTCACAATACAATTACCTTTTTCCATAAGGAAAAGATATTTGCCATAAAATAAGAGATTATTCCCATAAAATCAATCTCTTATTTTTTTTTTCATTAATTATCTAACAAATAAAATGAGAAAACACTCGTGTATTAGGAGCCAACCCGGGGACCATGGACCTATAACCAGTAGCTACAATAAATTGAATAATATATTCATTGAACATAACATTTCTATTCAACTTACTAATTTCGGAATTATGCCACCATAAATCCGAAACTGAACTCTATCGATTATAGATATAACTTATTTTTAGAAATTCGAGTCAATAAGTGTCCATTGATATAATCATTACATACATACTAACACTCCATAGACTATCTGTAACGAAGCAGGAATATTTCCGTAAACCTTATTCATTACATCTTATCCTTATTTACCATTAACCCACTAGTGATCAATTAGTTCATAACCAATACGAACTCAGCCGTTCGATCAGTTTTTAGGGGGGATTGTCTTTCTACTTCCCGTAGGAAGGAATTGAATTCATATCTATGAGATACACACTTCTCACTCATTCCAGAATAGTGCCAATGTGGAAGTGATTCGGACCGCGCTTCATAGCAATCCTTAACGAACACATCAAATCCTATATTGAAACAAGCAGGCGTCTGCAATCACTTCAGGATTAAGGTTAATCCATATATGATCATCTTATGATTTAATGAGATTTCTCAATCACGGAATTATATGAGAAACGCAGATTAAATTGGTCAAGTTCTATATGACTACATCATATATAAATGCCCCACTTAGATAACCAATATCGACAGTCCGGATACGATGGTCCCATTTTAAATTGTTCTGGGCACATTAATGGTTGTTTAATCAATAGACCCCATACTTCGATTAAGTTTACCACGGACTAATAATTCAAGTGTATCACCATAAACGTAATCCTCACGTGTGACACACACTTATTTATATGGCTACATATGATACAAGTTGGGGTTTTCAGCAGTGTATTACATACAAGCACGAAGCAAGTAATAAGATGATAATAAATCTTTCATTTATTAATATAAAAACAATCACAGAAATTGTCTTTTGGGTGCTACTTCCAACAATCTCCCACTTGCTCGTATAGACAAGCAACAATAGTCTTTCGGGAACTACATCCAACAATCTCTCACTTGCCCATAATGACAAGCAATAATTAATTTTAGAGCACCACACCCTTATTCTATTTAACCACAACATTCACCCACTTGCTCTAAAGCAGATGAGACATGTCTCCCAATTTCATACCTGCCAAGCGCTTATCAGTGACATTAGATGCCACGCGACTTGGCAAACTGATCATCTAGGTTGTCGGCTCGAGCCAATCTTTAGGACCGAAACGTCGCCCTCTGCGCACGGTCCATGCGAGTAGGTGGTACTTTCTCTCAATATGATTTTGACCTCTAGTGATGTCAAAGATCCTTTGCATAAGCTACCTCTCAACTATTTTCACAGTAAAGTGATATCGGCTTACTCAGACCTGGAATCACTTCCCGATCCAATAAAGAACTTCTCAAGCCACACTACCTCTTTAGCTGCTCCAAAAGCTGTTGAATATTCGACTAATAGAGTCAAATTGGCAGTGCTAGATTGCTCCGGACTATAGCTCCATCACTATGAGTAAACATTGAGCCCGAGATCGACTTACTATCATCCTTAATCTGACTGAAAGTCAAAATCAGTGTAGTGAACAACATCTAGGTATGCACTTGAATATACAAGCATATTATTCCTCATTCTCCGAAAATACTTGAGGATGCACCATACCGCTATCCAATGCTCGAATCCAAGATTCGAATTTTTAATTGACTTTTAACAATCCGACTTCCTCTGTCCAAAAGAGAATCAATCCCATTTTCTCTTTATCCAAAGACTAAAAGAACTATTCTATGAGGGGTTGGGTAGGAAGCCTATCGTTGAATGTTGCATACGAAAATGCATTATATCATCTTCACTAATAAGATGGATAGGATACGGCCAATAACTTGTTCTCATGAATTCGACCGAATCAAACTCTAAGAATATAGTCCACTGTAATTTAGAGAATCTTTGGCTCAAATCGGTTCTCGACTTTAGATAACACACCCTGTTGTTCACAACTGTTTCAGTTTTATCTTTATGAATACTAATATTCACTACTTTACCAACATTGATACTCTTTCTACGAAAGACTTATCAATATACTGGTCATGTCCATATATTTAAAACATGTGACTTTTAATGACCTAGAGGTTTTCTTTAATCCACCAATGGATATAAGCATAGGCAGTCAATCTGCCATTTGCTTTAAGCAAGAAACCATTCTGTTCCGAATGAATTCAAGCTCCGTTGTACAGCAATAAAGTTTCAGGGCTTCACCCCTAATAATCTTTCTTCTTTCCAATGGATCAAGAAAGGCTGAATGGTGAGAAAGTTTCAGGGCATCACCCATGTTTAACTCTCTACTTGTCATGGAATTACCCTAGACCACTTAGCTTTGATTTGAAAGATAAACTTTCTCATTCATTCATATTTTCTTCACTTAGATCCAATTACTCCCACTAGGCCTAAGACACTCGGCGGTTCTACAAGATTGTGAAAGCAATTGGAGTACCAAAACTCCATTTCTGAGTTTATGGCATTAAACCGACCTCTTATTATCGAAATTCTATCTGACCTTCCTAAAAGACCATAGGTGATCAATCACCCTAGCGGACTATGAAGTTCAGATGATCCTGATGGGTCAATGGTTAAACCATGCTCCCCTTTGCATTTGGGTGGATCAATATTACGATCCGGTTTAGTAGTATTTATCAGCATAAGCCCCAACAACCAATGTTGGATGCGGTCTGATTAAATCAGAAGTAACACCTTTATTTCAAGGTCCAAGGTAGGTATTTAAACATTCTTTCTGAAAGGCTGTGACAGTATAACCGTCACTATCCGATCTTCAGAATTTTATAACCAACCTATACTCATTGCATTAGTATATTTCATGAATAGTCACCTTATACGAACGTGTATGCAAAATCTCGAGCCCTACCTTCAAGCACGAGTGCTAAATGCCTTGCGGAAGTGGTGTAAAGGTACTTCACTCATTATCCACAAACTCATAGGCATCTTCTTGGTAGACTTCTCGGTATCACATGAAAATATAATCCGTTATTTTGCAACCAATATCTTAATCGAGTTTAGCAGTGTATTGTAGCATATCAATAACTATACAAGGAAATACATGGTTTATCCTTTCAGTGAAATCATTTCACTCGGAGGTAGGCCGAACATCAGTGCCAAATGCTATAGCCTATATCTGAGCATGGAATACTCTCTTCTCTGGTAATATCAAAGATTCCTCCAAATATTCAGATAAATTAATCGGCGTTTCGAGTAGTGATTAGATAAAATGTCTACCACTCAAAAGCTCCCACTAGCTTGTATCCTTCATAAGACCCCGAAGGTCAACATGAACAAGCTGTGATACTTCTTCGGCTCTATTACCCTTTCCCAATTGAAAGGTTACTTAGTTTTTTTTCCTTTGAGAGATGGTTCTTAGACTGGGAGATAGGAATTACCCTTAGCCAGTCCTTGACCCGTTCGTTAGGACACATGAACTAATTAATAGACGCCAAACAATTGTTTATCTAAATACGGAAACCATTTACCTTAATAGTTTATGAAGTGTTACATATACCTTTTCAGAATTACTTAACGGATTTAACTTTATCAGACAAAAGTCCGAGTCTCGGATTCGTATACAAATGTCACATTCACTTTCTTTAAGGAAACTTTATTATCGATATGAAAGTGAATCCATTCGTTCCAACGAATCCGAAAATAGAAATTATATTTCTTTGATATTCAAGGATTAAAATCCAAAATTTCTTTCCTTATATCACTCCCACTATCTCAGCTGAAATAACTGCATGTTGTCTACTCTTCATCATGAATGCCCAGCTACCTTGTTCTTACAGAAGAACTTTATCTTCTGACTCAAATTACTCAGTTACGAAAGTCTCCAAGGATTCATAGGCCAGTGATCCGAATTCACTTTCCTTATCCAACGCTTTCTTATATTAATATTTCGGTTTAGCCTTTAACTTATTTAGTTATAGATGACATATATGCATAGATATTTTCCTTCCCATTCCTGGATTTCTTTTAAAGGAAATGGCCGTGAACTAGCTGTTCATTTGAGTAGACACTACTCGTGAACTGTGGGATGTCTAGTGAGATTGATACCAAATCATTCTCGTCATCTTTGAACTAATTTTTGTTTTGTCTCTCGTTCAACACAAGTGACAGAAGTGATACTCTTGTCACTTAAGTTTGAAGGCTCAAGAGGAGAATCCTCTACCGAAAATTAATTGCATTCTCGATTAACAAGTTCAACGTTCATTTACTTTTCCACATTTATGAAGTCATCATCAGTCAATTTATCGTGTTTAGTGATAACGGAAAAATTCACCGTTATTTTTATAACTTTTCAACCCGTTTCTGATATCATTTTGAGTATTTTTTATATCAGTTCGAGTCATTAATTCCTATGTTTCATCTAAATATGTTAGTAGTAGTTATTATATAAAATATCGTATTTTTAGCGTGTTTTTATAGTTTTTGTACCGGTTTAGTAACCGGTGTGTCGTGTCGGATTTACGTTTGGTATTTTGGTGGTTTATTGCAGAATTATAGGTTAACCAAAATCCCGAGTAACGACACGTTTTGAGGCCTAAAAGAAGTGTTTTTAGGGATATAAGAGTGTGCCTTGCCAAGCTTAAAAGGTCAAGTGGATCAGTGGTTCGTAGTGTCACTAACGATTTATATCTTCGACGAACCAATGGCCCATTAAAACGGCATTTTCAGGGGATGACTTCTTAATGAAAGTTGTAGATCTTCACATAAGATTTCCAATGCACTTTGAATCACGTCAATTGGAGTTCTACAACTCAAGTTATGGTCAATTGACTAATCGATTCGGATTAGTAAAAATCCCGAAATATCTTCGTAATACGAATGGCTCATCAAAACGACATTTTCTAAAGAAGTTTCCTTAATAAAAGTTGTATATCTTCAAGAAAGCTTTCCAATGGATTTTGAATCAAGTCAATCGGACTTCTACAACTCAAATGGCGGTCAAGTGGCTAATTGATTTGTATTAGGGAAAATGTCGCAAAACGTTCGGAGTATGAATTGCTTATCAAGACGGCGTTTTCTGAAGAAGAGTCCTTCATGAAAGTTGAAGAATTTTCCGAGAGCTTAATTTTGACGTTTGAATCATAATTATTGGAGGCCTACAACTCAAGATATGAATTTTAGAAGTTTTATTTCAATAATTATAATTATAACCGAAGGATCGAGAATCAAGCTGAGGTGTTAAGCAATGATGAGTCCGGACCGATCCGGCTAACCTCCGGCCCGGGCCGGCCTTCAACCTCATTTCTATAAATAAGGGATCAGAGCAGATGAACGCTTTGCCCCTCTCTTCTCCCATTTCTCTTCTTCTCCTTCTTCTTTCTTTTATTTATGTTATGGAGGGGCCTATATGTAATATATATGTCGTTATAATGTCGGTGTAATAACCCGACTAGTTATAGTTTTAATATAATTTCGTTTCCGCTTTTTATTGCTTTCTTTTATTTTATGCAATTAGTATAAATATATATATATACGTATATTATATATATATCTATATATACATCTATACGTATATCTATATAGCTGTAGTTATCTTTTTCGTTTTGTTTTCTTTCGTTTTCTTATTTTCGTTGTTATTTTCGTTAATATGAGTAGTTAAACTAAACATAGCCGAATTATGTGAAAACGGGTAAAATTAACCCTTGGGAGACGAGATGGAGTTGTGTTGTGCTTAATTTAACGTTTTTATGATAAAATCATGTTTTAAACTTGTTTTGATCATTTTAATAACTTTGAATAAAATTGACAACTTTGTTCACGGTTACATCGAGCTTATAAATGTATTTTGCGGTGAGATGTGAGATATGGATATCACTAATCATAGTCCCGATTGTTAGATTGACAATCTAAGTGATGATCTGGACTATGCCTAAGTGAAATTCTTATTTTTACGAGATGTGCGAAACATGTTTTAAAATCACTAAACCATAGTCTTAATCGTTAGATTGGCAACCTAAGTGATACGTTAAAATTATGTTTTTGTGAGGTTTTTCAACGGCTTTTTATTCCGGTCAACCATGTTAAAGCGAGTTAGCTCTCTACAAAGGAGGGTTAATAAACCTAGTGTGGGGTTAAGTGAGAGCTATTCGAGATCTTAACGCAAGAATAAAGAGTTGACTCCGTGAATATCATATGAAATGAATCGGATAGAACACACTCCTTATCAAGTTTTTCTGTGGGGAGACTTTGTTGGATCATGGCTCGGCTATGCTTTTTAATCACCTAGTTAATCTCGTTAGTTAAAATTTATTTTTCGCATTAGTATAAAAACTCCACCTAAAACTTTGATCGCCTAGACTAAGAACCACGTTCGCTTTGGTACTCACAACCACATTTCTCTTGGGACGACCTCGTACTCTGTAGCTATCCTAGCAATCGACCTGGTACTCTGCCAGTTAGAGAGTTAGTTTACCCACAGTTGCGAGTTTCTATAAATGTATTTTTTAGTGGGTGAATTTTTCGCTCATCAAAAATTGGCGCCGTTGCCGGGGACCAATATTTTAGTAGGTGTATTTTTCTCTCATCAAAAAATTGGCGCCGTTGCCGGGGAAATGTGTGATATTGTTGTGATATCTTGTAAGTGAACCGAAGGCTTGGGCCTAGGTTTTTATTTTCTTTGTTTTATTTAGATGTCGATAAGAGCTACGGATCTTTGAAGTGATATTGTCTGAACTCGGTTTGAATACGACTTTGGTACTTAGCCTCTTCGGAGGGTGATATCTTGTAAGTCTGGCTAAAGCGGGGATTAGGGCCTTCGGCAACCATAACTTTTGAGGGTCTAAATATCGTGTGTTCTGAAAAAAAAAAACGAAAAAGAAAAAGAAAAAGAAATTTTTATTGTTTTATTGTTGTTTTACGAGATCTTGCATTGAGCTTAAATGGATGGATTTTTCAATCAAAACTACTCAATTTGAACAACAATACCCTACCAACCTTATCAACAACGATTAGGTATGCGAGCCTCAGTATCAACGGCCCAGAATAATCAAGGTTCATGGAATTATCGATTGCCCTAGTGCATACCAGGACCGTAATTATGGTTATTCGAGTTATGAGCCACAACATTACGAGGTTACCCGAACCCTAATGCTTATCAGATTACGGTGTTCATACTCAAAGACGTTGATAGCTTTAACCATATTCAGCCATCTGATCAGTGTCTGGAATGGCAAGAAGACTACTACTCACCTCCGATGAATCAAAGTCAATACGATCAGTTTTCCCCCATGCCACAAGAAGAATTCACCGACAGTCAAATAGAGCAACTCGAGCGATTGAACCAGATCTTGGAAGAGCGACTGTTGGACATGCAGGAGTTCAAGGTAAGTACTGACTCCGCCATAAGAAATCTTCAGGACAAGGTGGGGGAATTGATTGAATTAGTGAGGTATGTGAAAGAGGCAGAGACATGTGAGGTGGTTGGGAAAGATGAAGTGCTCATTGAAGAAGTTCAGGTTGAGAATAAGGTTGAGGAATCAATTTGCTTTAATAGGATTTCAGAGTTAAAAGAGCAGGAGAGTGATCGGCCATCTTTGGTAGAACCACCGTGAGAGTTGGTAATATTTGATATGACAGTCCCGGATTATTACATTCGTCCACTCTGTGAGGATGAATTTTCTGCGGTCCAATTTGTATACTCCCCGATGGATGAACTTTATGGTGATTTTCAAAAGAAGATGGTTCGACGGGATGATAAAAGAAGGTTCGACGGTGGGAGGAGGTAACATCGAGGCCAAACAAGCAGTGCGTTTCTAGACAATTTAATTTCAATGGTTCTCGATTGTTAATTTTTCTAAAGTTGTTGATCTTCTTGAGTTTGGATTTTGGTTGATTGAGTCTCAGATAGAGTCACCCTGTCGAGCAAACGACGTTAAACAAAAGCGCTACCGGGAGGCAGCCCGTTAAATAAATAATTTGGATAAGCCTAGTCTTAATGAAATGTAGAATCTGTAAAATGAATGAACACAAAGTACAACCAAGTCTCAGGATGGATGTTTGAATTTCATTAAGAGGGAATGATTAGGTGGTTATCCGAAAATCCCGATGGAGAAAAAAGATAAAAATTCAAATGTATCATTTCTTGGACTTAGGTTATTGAACCCTTGAGGATCTGGGTATAAAAGACTATACTCTTTCACACATTTCATTTTTATGATCTAGTCTGTTTCAAATTTCTCGGTAAAGTAAGTAGTATAGTGGTGAGTATTCCCGCCTTAATAAAAGCGTGTGTAATAAAAATGAATATATGAATTCTTGACTTGACTATAATAAATGCTCATGTGATACTCTCTATGATACGTATATGCTTAGATGTTCATGCTTTACCCGTGATGGTTATGTTTCCATCTAAAGCTATTATATTGCCTATCGAATTTTACGACGTGACATGGCCATTATCTTATTATTCCCATATCCCTATTGCATACTTTGGCACGAGGACTATGTCCCGTGTTTGCTTTGTTTTGGTTGTTTTGAGTACAGGGGTTGGGACGTGCTTTCTCATGGCATTTTATTACGGATTCGGTAGCACTTTTACGCCAGGTTTATAAGTTAAGTCTTCCTCTCTATCTCATTCACTATGCTTTAAGGATAATGCAAGTTTGTAAGTGGGGGTAGAGTCGAGAGTTAGTCTAGTAATGGCATTAAGTGTTTATTTTGTATCGAGAAAAACCCTTAGTTTTTGATAATCTTTCGAGCATTAATGAGTTGATTAAAATAATCTGTATAAGGTATATATTTCATGGATTTAAAGATGTAATGATCAATTTGATATGTATAACTAATTTGAACTGTAAGTGCATTTTAACCCCAAATTTATTTGTGTAACATGAATTCCTTCACGTAAGCCTTTGATATTGAAGCGAAAAATTTTAAACTGTATCCATTCAGTATTCTAGTGGTTTATCCTAGAGATAGTAGTAACTTAGTACCTAACTTCTGAACATGTACTGTGAATATCTGAAGGTTTGAATGTGATAGAAAGAATGTCAAAATAAGATAAACTATATGTCGGTTGTAGCTATCAATGATTTGAGTGCAAGAGGGGTTATCACGAAGCGCCCTATATCACTATGAGGTTTAAAAGCTCCCGATTGCACGATGATTGTAGTCTAGCTAGGGTGTTATCACGAAACATCCTATTGCTAGGAATGAGGGCATATACTATACATGTGGAAAAAAAAAAAAAAAAGTTAGATAGGTATTAATGTATTCGATCTCACCTCATGGACGCTTGCAAGATAGTCGATTTTGGCAATGAGTTCGGATATGTTAGTATTCTATGAAAAAAAAAAAGAAAAAAATAGAAAAGAAAAGAAAATTTTGGTTGAAAACTTAGTTATCTTACGACTATCCCAAAGATAAACTAAATGATATGCTTTAGGAATTATCCTAATAAGTACACGGGAGGACTTTGTGTGTGCTATTCTATCGCCTATACCTAGGAAAGTTGTTAGGATTGTCGAATGGATACTAGTGCGTTTGCTTGATTTATTCAAGAGAGGATAGTGGAAATTGAAAAGGCTTGTCACACACACTCTGTTATACATTTATATTAAGGTTAACGTGTGGTTATGATTCGATTGGTTACATCATCCGGTTGGCCTTTATATTTTACATCTTCGTGAATTTTTCCTCATTCATTTTATTTTATCGCTTGTTTTGTTCGAGGGCGACCAAAAGCTAAGTGGGGGTTGTGATAACGGAAAAATTCACCGTTATTTTTATAACTTTTCAACCCGTTTTCGATATCATTTTGTGTATTTTTATATCGATTCGAGTCATTAATTCCTATGTTTCATCTAAATATGTTAGTAGTAGTTATTATATAAAATATCGTATTTTTAGCGTGTTTTATAGTTTTGTACCGGTTTAGTAACCGGTGTGTAAATGTCGGATTTACGTTTGGTATTTTGGTGGTTTATTGCGAGAATTATAGGTTAACCAAAATCCCGAGTAACGACACGTTTTGAGGCCTAAAAGAAGTGTTTTTAGGGATATAAGAGTGTGCCACAGGCTTAAAAGGTCAAGTGGATCAGTGGTTCGTAGTGTCACTAACGATTTATATCTTCGACGAACCAATGGCCCATTAAAACGGCATTTTCAGGGGATGACTTCTTAATGAAAGTTGTAGATCTTCACATAAGATTTCCAATGCACTTTGAATCACGTCAATTGGAGTTCTACAACTCAAGTTATGGTCAATTGACTAATCGATTCGGATTAGTAAAAATCCCGAAATATCTTGAATATCTGAATGGCTCATCAAAACGACATTTTCTAAAGAAGTTTCCTTAATAAAAGTTGTATATCTTCAAGAAAGCTTTCCAATGGATTTTGAATCAAGTCAATCGGACTTCTACAACTCAAATGGCGGTCAAGTGGCTAATTGATTTGTATTAGGAAAATGTCGCAAAACGTTCGGAGTATGAATTGCTTATCAAGACGGCATTTTCTGAAGAAGAGTCCTTCATGAAAGTTGAAGAATTTTCCGAGAGCTTAATTTTGACGTTTGAATCATAATTATTGGAGGCCTACAACTCAAGATATGAATTTTAGAAGTTTTATTTCAATAATTATAATTATAACCGAAGGATCGAGAATCAAGCTGAGGTGTTAAGCAATGATGAGTCCGGACCGATCCGGCTAACCTCCGGCCCGGGCCGGCCTTCAACCTCATTTCTATAAATAAGGGATCAGAGCAGATGAACGCTTTGCCCCTCTCTTCTCCCATTTCTCTTCTTCTCCTTCTTCTTTCTTTTATTTATGTTATGGAGGGGCCTATATGTAATATATATGTCGTTATAATGTCGGTGTAATAACCCGACTAGTTATAGTTTTAATATAATTTCGTTTCCGCTTTTTATTGGTTTCTTTTATTTTATGCAATTAGTATAAATATATATATATACGTATATTATATATATCTATATATACATCTATACTATATATCTATATAATTTGTAGTTATCTTTTCGTTTTGTTTTCTTTCGTTTTGTTATTTTCGTTTGTTATTTTCGTTAATATGAGTAGTTAAACTAAACATGGCGAATTATGTGAAAGCGGGTAAAATTAACCCTTGGGAGGCGAGATGGAGTTGTGTTGTGCTTAATTTAACGTTTTATGATAAAATCATGTTTTAAACTTGTTTTGATCATTTTAATAACTTTGAATAAAATTGACAACTTTGTTCACGGTTACATCGAGCTTATAAATGTATTTTGCGGTGAGATGTGAGATATGGATATCACTAATCATAGTCCCGATTGTTAGATTGACAATCTAAGTGATGATCTGGACTATGCCTAAGTGAAATTCTTATTTTTACGAGATGTGCGAAACATGTTTTAAAATCACTAAACCATAGTCTTAATCGTTAGATTGGCAACCTAAGTGATACGTTAAAATTATGTTTTGTGAGGTTTTTCAACGGCTTTTTATTCCGGTCAACCATGTTAAAGCGAGTTAGCTCTCTACAAAGGAGGGTTAATAAACCTAGTGTGGGGGTTAAGTGAGAGTCATTCGGATCTTAACGCAAGAATAAAGAGTTGACTCCGTGAATATCATATGAAATGAATCAGATAGAACACACTCCTTATCAAGTTTTTCCTGTGGGGAGATAACCTGTTGGATCATGGCTCGGCTATGCTTTTTAATCACCTAGTTAATCTCGTTAGTTAAAATTTATTTTTCGCATTAGTATAAAAACTCCACCTAAAACTTTGATCTTTAGACTAAGAACCACGTTCGCTTTGGTACTCACAACCACATTTCTCTTGGGACGACCTCGCACTCTGTAGCTATCCTAGCAATCGACCCGGTACTCGCGGTTAGAGAGTTAGTTTACCCACAGTTGCGAGTTTCTATAAATGTATTTTTTAGTGGGTGAATTTTTCGCTCATCAAAAAATTGGCGCCGTTGCCGGGGACCAATATTTTAGTGGGTGTATTTTTCTCTCATCATTTAGCAGTTTAAATACCTTGAGATGATATGTAGTTGAAAAATAAATTATGACAGAAATATAAATCAAATCATACACCACAACATATAATGATTTTAGGAATTAAAAACGTGATGTCATGTATTCAGTTTATCCTACCATTCCAAGGATTTAATCTCACACCTCAGTGCCGCCGTAGGGTAGGTCAAAGAGTTGATGATTAAATTGAGACAATCTCTCTCAAAAATTAAACCATTTAAGAATCGAACATCTCATATTTAATTGTTGATTACCTTCCTTTTTCAGCCAAGATATTTCCAAACATATCCTTGTGTGTATGACCTACTATTTCAGATTTTTAAATGCACGCTCTGAGTATCCCGTCGTAGGGTAGGTCGGGGACCCGACGAGTACTCAAAATCCTATCCTTTCGGAGACCAAGCCTTGAATTTTGATAGCGTTGAAGGCCATCCGTAGGGGGCCAAAATCAAAGCGGCATGAGGCATCACCATTCTCTTACGTGCTTGTGTCAACAGTAAAGGCCGTGGGGTCGGTTGTCACCTCCCCGCTCCCACTCGTTATTTTGAAAAATAGGTAGTGTCATTATAATTTTAGAATTTTATAATAATCCAAAAACAATAGATCATGAATATTTAATTTATTTTCCCACTAGTTTATCGGTTTCAAATACCGTCTAACAAGTGTCACTATATTCACGATTTTCCAATTTTATGGATTAAAATTCCTTTGTGTAGACATTACACAAATAAAATTCACCCAAAATTTTGTAATCCTCGTACATTAAGACTTATTAAATTTTCAATAATTCGAAAAACAATAAATCACGAAATTTAAAGCTCTCACTAGTTTATCGATTCCAAATAGCGTCTAACTAATGTCACCTTATTCATGATTTTCCAATTTTTCGATCATTTATAAAACTCTCGTGTAGACATTACACAACACAAAATTCACCAATGAATTTTATTGTCCTAATTTTATCAGGATAAAAATTTAGGATCTCGTGATTTTTCTAATAATTCGAAAACAATAAATCATGAAAAGAAATCACCACCTTATCGGTTCCAAATACCGTCTAGTTAGTGTCCTATCTTTTCACGATTTTCCGAATTTTCGATCATCAAAATCCCATTTAAATAGCCACTACATAATTAAATTCCCGAAGGATTTAAGATCCTAAAATCAAACTTAACCCGTAAATTTTATTTTTATCATGTGAATTTTATATCAAAGATAAAATTCCGTTTGGCCAATTAATTTAATTAATTATCTAAATTAATCAAAATTAATTACATGTTCATACATGCCTAATTAATGTCAAAATTAATTATCTACATGTATTCATATGCTAGGAGTGGAATTAATTAATATGAGGCATGGTATGACATTGTTATATCACATAAATAATCACATAAGAAAATAAATACGAAAAAAGTAAACCACTGAGATGGATCGTTGGTATCCTCGCATCTAATCTATTAAATAAATTATCTTAAACCCAAACCTAGTGGGTTTACTAATTATCTATAATAGAAAAAACAACTCTGCAGCTTTATATTAATATGCATGATAGCTGAGTCAGTCAGTGCTATTCTTTTCCACCGGCAGCACATTGGTTTGACTCCCTCAAGCTGCACTTTTTTTTTAATTTAATAAAACAGCAACTTTTCCAGGAAAAATTGAATAAAAACGCATCTAGTGTGTTTTGAACACTAGAGCTCTTGATCTAATGTAGCACTCCTCAACCGCACGCATCTTGGGTGTTTTGAACACTAGACCTCTTGATCTAATGTAGCGCTCCTCAACCGCTGCGCCTCCGTGTTATTTGTTGATGAACAACTTCGACTTTATATAAATACAACAGTGCAGTCGATTTGATATAAATTCTAATTACTAGGAAATTAAATTACAACAAATAATTTACATAATTTCCTATACCCGGAAAAACGGGTTTACAACAGATCTAACGGTAAACAAGTACCAACCCCAAACCATCTCATCAACCAAGAACATTCAATAAGCCTTTATAATTTTTTTATTATGAAATATGCAATAGCTATTCAATTCCACTCATTACTAACTAATTATGCAATCAAGATCGCAAAATCGCTTTAACCTCACTCCGATACCACATCTTTGGATATACGAAACCCGAATCGAGATCCGATTAATTGGATCGTCGAGATCGATTCACAAGACCGATCGAGACGCTTGATATGCACGGAAGAAGCTACGAATTAATTCACATGCGATTTTACCACGATTTAATTCACATAACTAATTAATTAACTACAAGAAAGTTGAAGATTTAACCAAATGGAGAAGGAGCCGCAATTGACAAAGCGAGAAGCCGTAGTCTTGGGATTGTATCTCCAAGCGATTTAGTAGTGACGTCGATCTTTGTAGTAGAACTTCCTCGAATATGCTCAAGGTTTTTCTTGTCCTAATGGCTAGAACAAGAAACTAAATTTTCTTTTCTTTCTATTAAGTGTGGCGCAAATTGTGATGATTAATTGTGGTGGGAGGAACTCTCTTTATATAGAAAATTAACTAGTCAAGAGAGCGTTATTCTTTTCACAATACAATTACCTATTTCAGTAAGGAAAAGATATTTGCCATAAAATAAGAGATAATTCCCATAAAATCAATCTCTTATTTTTTCCATTAATTATCTAAAAGATAAATAAATAATTAATTACACATGTGACATAATCTAGAAAAAAAAAATTTCCTAATTCCTTTCACATGTGACATAATCAATTTTACCAAATAAATAATATTCGCATATTCATTAAACAAACCAACTATTTAATTTATTCTCGAGGTTCCACAAAACGAGAAAACACTCACGTGTTAGTAGCCAACCCGGGGACCATGGACCTATAACCAGTAGCTACAATAAATTGAATAAAATATTCATCGAACATAACATTTCTACTCAACTTAGTAATTTCGGAATTACGCCACCATAAATCCGAAACTGAACTCTATCGATTATAAATATAACTTATTCTCAGAAAGTTGAGTCAATAAGTGTCCATTGATATAATCATTACATACAGACTAACCCTCCATAGACTATCCGTAACAAAGCGGGATTATTTTCGTAAACCTTATTCACTACATCTTATCCTTATTTACCATTAACCCACTAGTGATCAATTAGTTCATAACCAATACGAACTCGGCCGATCGATCAGTTTCTAGGATTAACAAATAAGGGGATCGCCTTTTACTTCCCACAGGAAGGAATGAATTCCATATCTGTGAGACACACACTTCTCAGTCATTCCCGAAAGTGATTCGGACCGCACCTCTTAGCAATCCATACCGAACACATCAAACCTATCTTGAAACAAGCAGGTGTCTGCAATCATTTCCGGATTAAGGTTAATCCATATATGATCATCTTGTGATTTAAGTGATTTAATGAGATTTCTCAATCACGGAATTATATGAGAAACGTAGATTAAATCGGTCCAGTCCTATATGACTACATCATATATAAATACCCCACATAGATAACCAATATCGATGGTCCGGATAAGACGGTCACGCCTTAAAGTGTTCTGGTCGCATTAATGGTGGTTTAATCAATAGACCACATACTTTGATTAAGTTCACCACGGACTAATAGTTCAAGTGTATCACCATAAACTTAATCCTCACGTGTGACACACACTAAGTTATTTGGCTACATATGATACAACTTGGGGTTTTCAGCAGTGTATTACTAAAAAGTACGAAGCAAGTAATAAGATGAGAATAAATCATCATTTATTAGTTATAAAAACAATTACAAAAATTGTCTTTGGGCACTACTTTCAACGAGAAGTGGCACGATAAGTCGGCGTGTGCAACACTTGGCGAAGTGAATTTGTCGAGATAAAACAATGATAGTATGTGTAGAAAAAATCGCCACTTGGTTTTCGGGCCGCATAATAACAACCTGATAAGCCAACTTCTCTATATTAAAATATCGGCTCTCAACGGGACTGAGAACTTTTGAAACATAGTTGACGGGCTTTTGGAGGGTACCATCCTCCTTAACAAGAATAGCAGCAACAGCCCGATCTGAAGTCGCCAAATACAAAAATAGCCTATCACCTATCAGCGGACTGACCAAGAGTGTCGGACTTCCTAGATAAGTCTTGAGATCTTTGAAAGCTTGGGAGCACTCCTCAGTCCAAGTGAAAGACTTATCTCCCTTCAGAATTTGAAGCACGGGAGGCATTTTTCTGCAGATTTAGAAGTGAATCTTCCCAGCGCTATGATTCTCCTATTCAGCCTCTTCACTTCCCTAATGCAATTTGGTTCCTACATGTTCAAAAGCACTTTAATTATTTCTGTGTTGGCCTCAATGCCCCGCTGGCTTACCATGAATCCCAGAAATTTTCCTCCTCAGACCCCGAAGGTGCATTTGGCCGGGTTCGGCTTCTTGGAGTGCTTCTTCCCATTCTCAAAAGTTTCAAGATGATTGGCTGCGTGGCTGTTGCGGGCCGACTTCACAACCATGTCATCAATGTAAGCTTCCACGTTTATCCCAATCTGCGGCGTGAAACTTTATTCACCATTCTTTGGTAGGTTGACCCCGCGTTTTTCTGGCCGAATGGCATCATCTCATAGTAGTGGAGGCGCGCGCTCTGAAAGTTGTCATTTCCTTGTCACAATCGGCCATCCTTACTTGGTAATACCCGGAGTACGCATCCAGAAAAATCAAAGTTTCAAAACCTGCGATCCCATCAACTATTCGATCTATTCTGGTCAATGTGTAGGGATCTTTGGGGCAGGCCTTGTTCAGATCGGTAAAATCAACGCACATTCTTCATTTTCCGTTATGCTTCTTGACCATAACGACATTTGCTAACCAAGTGGGGTACTGGAGCTCTCTATTATTACTCATTTATTACGTTTTTTTTCTCTATGTTACCCCTAATTTGTTAATACTTCATAACTATTTCATAATGATAATCAAAAGAACATTTTATGAATTTTCCTTAAAATTTGCAGCATTCAACTATTTTCATAATACGTGTGAATACGTTCAAAATTCTTCAAAGGAACAACTTGAAGTATTAGAATTCTTGTGCCTAAGAGTATGACGGTAGTTGCATGATTTTTTTTTATTGGTTGTAAGAGTCCATGAACTCCAAAACAATGCGTTGAATGCATGCTTATCGAAGAGTCATACTTTTTGACTTATCTAAAAAAAAAAAAAAGAAAAAAAAAAAAATTGAAGAAAAGTTGACATCAATGATTCTCCGGAAACAAACAAAAGGCTATCCATTGACTTTAAAAAAAATAATTTAATTTAACGTTTTTAATTCTTGCTCATCTGAAAAGAAAAAAAAAAAAATTTACGTTCAGACTACTCTCGGTCAACGCCTTGTCTCAGCAGAGGGATTTTGATTAAATTTCCAAAGCAATTTGGTATTCAAAGATTAATATTGCTCATTTAATCGGGATAGATAAATGAGAAGTTACTCTCATACCACGGTAACAAAATAACGAGTTCAACGCAGAGAAATTTTTTATTTTTTATTTTTTATAACAATATTGACTTTGATTTGTTCTATCAAAAATGACAATAAATATTAAAACTTTACCGATTGATCTAAAAAAACGAAGCTTTAACCTTCTGGTTGTTGATCCGAACAGGAAGTTGTTCAAGCGTCCGGCTTCTAGCGATAATCTACACGAACGGCCACCAAAATCCTCCAAACACGGCTACAAGAAAAGTTCGACAGCTAGTTTGACTTTTTTCATGTCCAACTCTCTTTCAAATAAATATTTATTAACTGATAATGTTGGAATTATCAAAAATAAGATTCAGCGGTGGATATCTAGCTAATTGTGGGGGAATTTATGTATTTTATGTCATTCCATTTCAAGAGCAATATGAATATCAAGTACAATAAAAGGAGGGTGTTTTATGGGGGGATTGTGAAAGAGCCGGGATGACTGCCTATGTACCCTTGAGCGTAAGGGATCAAACCACATAACGTAGTTTTGGTGCGTGAAGAAGCACCACTATTATAGATGACATAGTCGGTGTTTACAATTGGGCGTTAAATGTCTGTGTCGTTGGGCGATCTCTGTTAAGAGAGCTTGAGTCGAGGCCGATGCAAGCTCGGTGCTGGACTGCTTGTGCTTATTAGGGCTCTTTTCGACCGGGGTAGCGGTGGGGGTGAGGTGACGGCCCCGTGGTATCCGTCTTGAGTAGTTTCTTTGGCCGATCGTCGCCCTCTGCCCCGCCCATTTGCAAGAACTTGTAGGGGCACGATCGCGGTTCCGCTTCCTTGGTGTGAGTTGGCTTGTGATAGGCGAGCTAGCTGGGTCGCCGGATTTATATCCTTTCCTACGCTCATGTGTGGGCTAGGCTTTGGACTCTTCGGTCATTTTTTATGCTCGGTGTATATCAATGGCCCATGATATTTTCGAAAATATCACAAACAAGATTTAGCTGTGCGTTTATGCTGATATCTGGATTGTATACATGTTTTATGAGGTTTTTGCTCAAGAAATGCATGAAGATATGAAGAACACTCAAGAACACCAAGACAGTCGACAAATTGAATGGGCTTATCCTGTGATTTCTATTATGCTACCTCTGTTAGGGTTTAAGGTGCCGCTATTTATTGGGCGTACGTAAGTTACAATGAGGGCTAAAAGAGTACATTCATCATATAAACATAAATGAAAATACAATAATGCGGGATGAACTCCAGTTGTGTGGGATAATATGCATCTCGTCTGTAGCGCACTCATCTCTTGTAACCTGACATAGATGCCTAGCTATGCGGGCATCGAGGTGAGGGGCAGTCGACTCGGCCCCCAATGCTTCATCTTTCCTGGTACGTGGCGTATGAAGGCTTTGATCCCGACGCCTTTCGCATGACCAATGATAAATATCGTAATGGCGTGAGTCGGGCTGGGATATGTCCGGAACGTCTCGTCTAATGCAGATGCGAGCTAGTTGGACCGGCGACCCTATTCGATATTGGGCCTGCTTTGAGGCCCAACATGAATTCGTGGGCTCCTTTACGGGCTTTCTATATCAATGGCCTCCTACTCCTTCAGCTCTCCATTGTGAAAATGGAAGTCATGGAGTGAAGTTGTCGGCGAGTTGATATGCCGTTTGCCTCTTAGACTGATGTACCGCGGCCTGCTCGATCAGCTCGAGGCTCGCGAGCTTAGTCTGGTGTTGAGCTATTGAATCCTTTATTATTTAGGCGGCTTTCTTGTTAGAAGACACAACATACATTGCATTTAATGCTCTTGTCTGCTGATAGTTGTTATGTATTGATCCAATCCACAAGGCCTTTGTATTCCCTATGTAATCTCATCTTCCTCATCAGATTATTATAGAAGAGTTCTTTCTCCTTTAAATTACATCTTTTAATCTCTTCACTTCCAAAGATGTGAAGGTGAGAGATGTTGGGTTTTCTCCCATTCCATAGTTCATAAGGTGTCTTTCCTCTGACTTTGTTGATAATAGATCTATTCTGAGTGTAGTAGGCTGTGTTGACAGCTTTAGACCAATAACCTTTGACATGTTTTCTTCTTCTATCATTGTTCTTGCAGCTTCTTTTAAAGGTTTTTTTTTTCTTCTTTCAACTAATCAATTGTGTTATGGAGTTCTTGCAGTAGCCAGTTGATGTGGCATGCCATTTTGTTCACAGTAGCTTCTGATGACTTGATTCAGGATTTATGTGCCTCTGTCAGATATGATTTTGATGATTGTCAGATCCCTCTCATTTTGAAGTCTCTTTAGTATATTTGGCAGCTTCTTGTGAGTTTCCTTCTTCTTGTTGAGGAATACTGTCCAAGTAAATTTTGAAAAATCATCCACTATCACCATAGTGTACTTCTTTCCACTTACAGTCATTGGTATTACTTGTCCAAACAAATCCATATGCAGCATTTGTAAAATCCGATTTGTTGATGGAGTAGTCTTTAATTTGAATGACGCTTTTATTTGTTTCCCCATTTGATAGGAGTCACAAAGACTATGCTTTTTGTAGACAATGTCTGGAAGTCCTTTTACTAGATCGTTCCTTGCCAATCAGTTGATTGTTTGGAAATTGAGATGGCTCAATCTCTTGTGACACATACGACTTATCCCCAGTTTTGATTGTATTGGTAGACAGACTTTCAAAGTTGCAGTTTACCAGTTACTACATGCATCTTCTTCTTTCTCTTTCCAGTTAGGATCGTCTGTCCGTTTTCCTCATTGATAATTCTGCACTTTTTCTTGTAGAAAAAGACCTCATATCCTTCACAAAACTGACTTGCACTGAGAAGATTGTACTTCAATCTTCCAACAAAGGTGACATCACAAATTTCTAGATCATTCTTGTTAAGACTTCCAATTCCTTTGTGATTCCAGGCTTTTCATTTCCACCAAATGTAACTCAAGGTTCATCGTTGTTTCGATATTTTCACCAAGCAGTGTTTGTTGCCCGTCTTGTGTCTTGAACATACACGGTCTATGTACCAAACTTCTTGCAAAACAAATTAATGCGATTTAGGTACCCAAGTCTGTTTGGGTCCAACAAGGTCAGTGCCAGATGATGTAAGGCCTAATCTGTACTTGAATGTGGGGACTCTTAGGTGTTTACACCATTGTTGTTGATAATCAAGTGGAATTTCATAAAATTTCTTCCTTCCATTTGAAATATTTTCTCGAACTTTTGTCATGTATGATTTTGCATGATTACCTTTAAACGTAGACACAACAATTATCTCAGATTTCTTTTTATACACGTGTTTAGTTCTGGTAGGAACCTTTTTGTGTGTAAAGAGAGACATTGGATGTTCTATTGTTATGCTTTTAGGATTATCATTCCTGATATTGAGTTTCCTGTTATGAATAGGAAGTCTAACGTTCTAGTCATTATTTGAAGGATATAACATCTTATTCCCCCCGACCTTATGATTTTTGATCTATCATTTCTTTTGGGTTCATAAGTGACTGGTTATTCATGTCCTTGATTTTCAATCATATGTTTAGAAAACTTGACTTGTTTGACTTGTCTTACTTTTGGTTCAGGTTCGAAAGATGGTTCATAAGGAGTACCATTTCAGATCTGAACTTTGAGTTAGACTTGACAAGTGTTGTCTGTTCTGAGTAACCCATACTAGACTTGTCTCCAGGTCTTTTGGCTGGTTTATATTCAGGAGTGATTGATGCAATAGGCTTTATTTAAACTTGTATAATTTCATTCAGATCTTGTATGTTTTCATCTATCATTAAGGTTTGCTATTTCTCAGATTGATCAATTCGGCTTTCAGTTTCAAATTCTCAAATTTGAGATATGTTAGTAATACCATCCACAGCGGAAACGATTTAATGGATCTAGATCTATAAACTACACGTAATAAAATAACTAGATCTATATCTACAAGGGGGTTGTAGATCATACCTCTTGGATCTCTAAATCCAAGTTGAAGAATCGCAATAGGATGAACGAAGGAAAGCGTGAAGAGCACCACGATCTTCCGTGACGTGTGATCCAAGCAACTCCCGGTGGAAGGAATTCTCGACTCGAACCCTTCCGATATGCTATCCGGAAAAATCTCCAAGATTTTCCCCTTGACTCCCCTTGGCCGAAATTTTCCTTCTCCTCTCTAAGAGGTGAAAGTCGAAAATTGTAGTGTGTTCTTTGGCTTGGGAGAACTCTCTTTATAAAGGAGAGTAAAACTTAAGCCCCAAGGATTTTATAATTAATACAAAATCAATTATGATAATCCTATTAAATAAAAGATAATCCCAAAATATTCTAGAACAAATCTAGAACAATCTTTATCTTTATTTCTTACCATAAATATTTATCCAATAAATATTTTATGCACATGTCTTATTAATCACAAGAAACTAATTCTTGTTACCAAAAAATATGCATGTGGCGTGAATTGTATCTTTAATTGACCTAGTCAATTAATTTTTGTCATACACACTAATTTGCCAATTATTATGGAAAATATATTTTCCACTTATTTTAATTATTTAGTTCCAACTAATTAAATAGTCACTAAACAATTAATTCACATATCGTTTTAATAAAGTCCAATAAGAACTAAATTAATATTATTAGGATTCGACGTCCGAGAATAGCTATGCTATATTAGGAGGCACGTCGGGGACCATGGACTAATAATCAGCGGCTCCGATAAATCAAATAAATAATTATCTTACGAACAGAATAATTATATTCGATAAATCAATCACAGAATATGCCACCATAATCCGTGATCGCACTCCTCCGATTATGAGATTATATTTATCTCCTCACGAGAATAATAATAAGCGTCCATTGATATAATCATTACATATGGATTAATCCTCCATAGATTTATTCATTCTAAATCGGGAAGTTACCGTTAACCCTTTTTAGAACCTCTTATCCTTATTTACCATTAACCCCTAGTGATCAATTAATTCATACAACTCACTTTGGTGATCAATCGAGTGTGATATGAACTCGCGATCGATCGGTTTCTAGGATTAACAAATAAAGGAGGCGTTTCTATCTACTTCCATAAATGGAAGGAATGGATTCGTATCTGTGATAATACTGAGACTACTCACTCAATCCATTACAATGCCAAGATTGGGTAATTCGGACCATTGACTCGAGTGTAATCCTTAACCGTCAAGTCAAACTTCATCATGCGATTCAAGCGGTTGGATTGTGATCACCTCGGATTAAGATATATCCATAAATATGATCATCCATTGATTCGATAAGACTTTCGACACGGAATTATATCGTGAACTCTAATCAAATCGGTCCAAATTATATATGATATATCTATCATATATAAATGCCCCATTAGGTTCTCTTAACCGAAAGTCCGGATAAGACAATCACACCTATTGTGTTCAGGCGCATTAATAGCACGTTAAAGGAGAGACCCGATACTCTCGATTAACTTCACTACGGGCTAATTGTATTTTAAGTACATCTTCACTAACTCAATCCTCCCGTGTATATACCATACACTCGAGTTAAGTGATTACATAAACGATATACTTAGGGTTTTTCTGTAGTGTAAAAACTATTGTCACATCGGTGAATATGAGAATAATAAATATGAATAATAACATCATTTCATTTATTAAATAAAACAATTACAAAAATTGTCTTTCGGGCATCACACCTAACAATCTCCCACTTGCACGAAAGCATGTGATTAATTGTTTTAGAGCACACCATATTATTTAAAATACAACAAACTACATCTCCCACTTGCTCTAAAGCAATGGAGACTTATCCCGTATTCTAGTACCCACTAAGCATATCATAACCATTTTTGATTCCAAAGTACACTCTCGAGTATGCCGTCGTAGGATAGGTCGGTTGACTCGGGAGTACCTACATCTAAATGTCATGGGTCTTAATGATTAGTCGGGTTGTCACTCGAGACGATCCGTAGAATCGAAAGCGTTACGGTCCATCAAATCATGTGGTAATGCGAGTAAACATCGAGCCCGAGATCGACTTAACGATCATCCTCAATCTGACTTAAAGTCAAAATCAGTGTATCACACATATCCAAGTTCACACATGAATATGTCCGCATATTGTTCCTCGTTCTCTTCAAGATACTAAAGGACATACTAAACTTGCTTTGTTAACCGCCGAATCTAAGATTCGATCAAAGTTGACGTTCAATAACCTGACCATCTCTTACTAGAAAGAGAATCTATCCCATTTCTCTTGATCCGAAGATTTAGAGAGTCATTCCTGAGGCATAGGGTAGAACTTCCTCGTCGAATGTTGCATACAGATGCATCATCTTAAGCAATAAGATGGATGGGAAACCGATGGATGATTCTAATGAATTCGACCGAGTCAAACTCTAAAGAATGTTGTCCAAAACTCTGTTGCAGAGAATTGTGGTATTGTCAGATTCTGACTTCAGATAACACACCCATGTTGATTCCAACTGGTGCAGTGTTATCCTTCACAAACACTAATATATATTTATATATTCACTACTGTACTAAAATTGATGTCCAGTCTACAAAAGACTTATCAATAATATGGTCAAATCCACATATTGTAGAAATATATGACTTCCAGTGACCGAGAGGTTTGCTTTTTATCCACAAAGGACATAAGCCTTGACAGTCATCCTGTCATAAGTTCATAAGTCAATACCCTTTTGTTTCGAATGAATCCAGACTCCGTTTGTTTGGCAAGAAAGTCTTAGGGAATCACCCCTATTTTCTGCTTTTGAACGAAATCATGCAATACCGAAACCATTCTACTCTTTTCCGTGTAGATCCAATTACTCCCACTTTGGGCACGAGACGCTCGGTGGTTCTACAAGAGTATGAACAGAATTGGAGTACCGAACTCCATTCACAGGGTTATGGCTATTAAACCAACCTCTATTATCAGAATCCTATACAGCTCACAAAAGAGCCATAGGTTATCAATCGATCCTCAGACTACAAAGTCCGCCGAAACCGTAATGGGTAATGGATAAACCATACTCCCACTACATTCTGGGTGGATCGAAATTCTGATCTAGTTTAGTAGTATTTAGTGTTATCACCAACAACCGATGTTGGATGTGGTGCGATTTTAATCGGTTAGTAACTACCTTGAGTAAACGCATTTCAAGGTTCAAGGTTTTTCGAACATGGATTCTATCGAGAAAGGATGCAACAGTATAAGCGTCCTTCACGATTTCAAGAATCCTATATCTAACCTTTATACTCAATAGTTTAAAAGATATAGCACGAATGGTCATTGACCGAACGTATGCATGAAATTCCCAGTCTTACCTTCAAGCACCGTGTGCTAAATGCTTATATTTACGGAAGTGGGGTGAACCGAATCCACACCTTATCCGAAAATTCCAAGGCATATTCTAGGTAGACTGCTTGGTCTTACATTTCAATGTAAACCGATATTTCGCTTCTAATATCTTTATTGAGTTAAGCAGTGTATTGTAGCACATCTAAAAAATATATAAGGCAATTTAACGGTTTCTCACTTAGTGAAAGCATTTCACTATGAGGCAAAGCCGAGCATCATCCCCTCAGGACTATGTGATGGCCCATTTCTGAGTATAGAATACTCTATCTCTGTTGAAAACAGAGAAAACCTCAAAATATTTTGGATAAACTTTCCGGAGTGTTTGAATAGTTATCAGACAAGAAGTCACTACTCGGAAGCTCCTACTAACTTGTATCTTTCATCAGACCCCGAAGGTCGTCATGAACAAGCCATGTTACTTCTTTATTTCCATTATCCTTTCCCGATTGAAAGGAAACTTAGTCATCGAACCTTTGAGACAATATAACCAGACTGGGAGAAAGGAATCACCCTGAGCCAGTCTTCAGGTCTTGTCTTTTAGGGACTATGCACTAACTATAGAATATGAAGAAGCGTTTATCTAAATATAGAAACCAATTGCTTTTAATAGTTCTTGAGATGTGTTTTATATACATACTTCAGCAATTGTAAGTGGTTTTGACTTTATCAAACAAAAGTCCGAGTCTTGGATTCGTACTACAAATGGTATATTCACTTTCTATACGACAAACAAATTATCGAATAGAAGGTAAATCCATTCGTTCAATAATCTTAAGCAGAAAATAAATCTTCCGTGATATCTAAGGGTTGAATCGAGATTCATTTCCTTATATCACTCCCACTATTCTAGCTAAATTAAGCGCCCGTTGTTTACTCTTTTAATCGTTAAATGCACCGCTACCTTGTTCTTCCAAAGAACTTAGCTCGAGAAAATCGCCAAGGATTCATAATTTGGTGATCCAAAATCAATGTCCTTATCCTATGATTTTCGATTAATTAATTTTTGGTTCGACCTTAAAGTTTTCTCGTTTAGATGACCAACACTTTTAGACATATTCTCCCATTCTTGACTTTCCGTGAATGGAAACAGATCTTGAACAAGCGGTTCTTTTGAGTAGACAGAGTACTCTTGAACCGTGGGATGTCCGTTACGAGTGTTACTTGTCGGGACTTCTCGGATTTTCTAATACCGAGAAAAAACAATAAATCATAACATTAAAGCTCCTACTAGTTTATCGGTTCCAAATACCGTCTAACGAGCAATGCTTTATTGTTTATGATTTTCGATTTTTTCCGATTAGAAAAATATTTCGTATATAGTTCCAATGTTTCGGAAAAACAACAAATCATAGAACTCCCACTAGTTCATCGATTCCAAATATCGTCTAACTAGCAACATTTCATGACTTTCCGGTTTTCAATTAGAACGGTTACGTGTGTAGTCGATTACACTTTTCTAATGTTCTAGAAAAACAACAAATCATAAAGCTCCCACTAGGTCATCGATTCCAAATATCGTCCAACTAGTAACACTTCATGATTTTCCGATTTTTCAATTAAAAAATTACTCGTGTACACACTCAAAATTCACTAGAAGAATTTCAAAGTCCGAAATCACCTTTGATCAAACTAAGTTTGTCTTCCGTTTGACATGAATGACACTAGTGACATACCTGTATGTCACTCTTGTTTTTAAAAGGCTTAAGAGAAAAAATATCTCTTCCAAAAATTAATTGCATTATCGATTAACTAGTTCAACGTCCTAGTTACTGTCCACTTTTTAACGAAGTCAATACTAGTCAATTATAAATTTTAAGCAATTTAGTAAGGAATATAATGCTGTAAATAAAATGACATATATTAATTCAAGTTTAACACTACTATATTTTATTTTAGGAATTGTAAACTAAAATTAAGTCTACTCTACCATTCCAAGGTTTTAACCTCGCATCTCAGTGCCGCCTTAGGGTAGGTCAAAGAGATGACGGTTAAATCGAGACAATCTCATCAATGAATAACTTGTGAGAATCGAACATCCCACGAGAATCGAACATCCCTTTATTCATTGACTACCTTCCTTTTAGCCTAGATATTATCAAGAAAATACCCATGATGAGTGTGACCTACTATATCGGATCTCTTAGGTACGCGCCCGAGTATGCCGTCTTAGGATAGGTCGGTGACCCGACAGTACCAGTAAATCCTATCCTTTGGAGACCAAGCCATGAATGTTGATGAGGCGAACACCATCCTTAGGGGACGAAATCAAAGCGCCTCGGCGTCACCCTTCTCTCACTTACTTGTATCTATAGTAGAGGCCGTGGGGTTGGTGTCGCCTCCCCCGCTCCCACTCAATATTTTGGAAGTGGTGGTAGGTTAACTAACCACGTCTTTTGATGTTAACATAAAAGCACATCAAATCAAGGATTCGAATGGTGTCGGTAACGTAGGCAAGCCTACCCGCCCTATTCGTTGGAACATATGTGATGATCGGACGAAGTCGGGTCAAGTCGGCCCCATTGAGATAAGAAGGAATCACCCTCGCGCTCTCCGGTGTAGCTTAGTCTTGCCGGACCCCGTGCATACATCACACTAGGAGGGTTAAGTCGGATTCGAGCGAAGCTCGATTGACCACCCAACCTATAGGCAAACCGTTTTTATCCAAGATTTATTGTTCTTTTACAATCATTCAATCTCGTAGACACTACGAATCGAAAGCGTGATCTCGTTTGGGCTTTAAGGCGGTTCACCGAGAACACACACGAAAGGCCTAACGATTTCATAACCCGTCCTCGGATCATTAATTAGTTACTAAATTTATTAATTACCACGTATTAATTAAATTTCAACTAATTACACGAGTTTGTATACATGCCTATTTTAATTACCAAAATTAAAATTCTACATGTATGCATGGAGTGGATTTATGATATGATGCATGTCATGGCAATTCCGATTTTATATCTATTTTATGATCAAACTCATAAAAAATAAATGCGGAAAATTTAAACACCGAGATGGACCGTTGGCACCCCCGAATCTAACCTATTAGAAAATAAATAACCAAAACCCTAACTAGGGTTTACGACTTTCTAACTAAATCTGCAGCTGTTCGAACTCTTCGACGATCGGCATACGAAACGGACTCGGATCGGGACGAAACTTTCCAGATCTTTTCTTCACTCCTTGAACTTCAATATGGACGGTTGGATCGGATTTTTGACTTACCAATTTTCTCCAGTAAACCGCCAAACTTTCTGCTGAATCTGACTTTGACTGCACTGCATCAAGGACTTCCTGAGGCAGATCGGGAATCGAGATAAATCCCGATCGACCTGAAATTTTTATGGTATGTCCGAAACTCCAAGTTGATCAATCTGAATGGTCGGATTTGTATTTCAACGGTCCAAACTCTCCCAGAAAATCGAGGAAGTCACAGATAGTGTTTCTGTGAATCCTGCGTTTTTCTGTTACAGCAGCCTCTTCGCAGCATCAAACGGATATCGAAACGGACTCTGATCGACGCCAAAATTTGTGGAGTTGATCATCATCTTCTAATCTTGATTCTGACCGGAGGGATCTTCGTTTCAACGGTTCGATCAACGGGAAAAGGTAAAATACTAAACAGCTACTAAACAGATCTATTTTCTGGAAATTAAAATTGCAATAAAAAAAGAATTACATAATTTCCTATACTCATATGGACGAATTTTCATCGTTTATATGAGTTTACAATAGATCTAACGGGTAAATGATGCCAACCCCAATCCATCTCTTCAACCACGACATTCATAAGCATAAAAATAAACATATGCATCGCCCGCAAAAAAAAAAAAAATTGGGACAAAAAAATCTACATGTTTTCCACTCATAGATCTAATATTTTATACGTATAAATATAGATCACCATGATGACCGATACCACCAATGTTAGTAATACCATCCACAATGAAACGATTTAATGGATCTAGATCTATAAACTACACGTAATAAAATAACTAGATCTATATCTACAAGGGGGTTGTAGATCATACCTCTTGGATCTCTAAATCCAAGTTGAAGAATCGCAATAGGATGAACGAAGGAAAGCGTGAAGAGCACCACGATCTTCCGTACGTGTGATCCAAGCAACTCCCGGTGGAAGGAATTCTCGACTCGAACCCTTCCGATATGCTATCCGGAAAAATCTCCAAGATTTTCCCCTTGACTCCCCTTGGCCGAAATTTTCCTTCTCCTCTCTAAGAGGTGAAAGTCGAAAATTGTAGTGTGTTCTTTGGCTTGGGAGAACTCTCTTTATAAAGGAGAGTAAAACTTAAGCCCCAAGGATTTTATAATTAATACAAAATCAATTATGATAATCCTATTAAATAAAAGATAATCCCAAAATATTCTAGAACAAATCTAGAACAATCTTTATCTTTATTTCTTACCATAAATATTTATCCAATAAATATTTTATGCACATGTCTTATTAATCACAAGAAACTAATTCTTGTTACCAAAAAATATGCATGTGGCGTGAATTGTATCTTTAATTGACCTAGTCAATTAATTTTTGTCATACACACTAATTTGCCAATTATTATGGAAAATATATTTTCCACTTATTTTAATTATTTAGTTCCAACTAATTAAATAGTCACTAAACAATTAATTCATATATCGTTTTAATAAAGTCCAATAAGAACTAAATTAATATTATTAGGATTCGACGTCGAGAGAATATTTATGCTATATTAGGAGGCACGTCGGGACCATGGACTAATAATCATCGGCTCCGATAAATCAAATAAATAATTATCTTACGAGCAGAATAATTATATTCGATAAATCAATCACAGAATATGCCACCATAATCCCGTGATCGCACTCCTCCGATTATGAGATTATATTTATCTCCTCACGAGAATAATAATAAAGCGCCCATTGATATAATCATTACATATGGATTAATCCTCCATAGATTTATTCATTCTAAATCGGGAAGTTACCGTTAACCCTTTTAGAACCTCTTATCCTTATTTACCATTAACCCCTAGTGATCAATTAATTCATACAACTCACTGGTGATCAATCGATTGTGATATGAACTCGCGCGATCGATCGATTTCTAGGATTAACAAATAAGTGGAGGCTGTCTATCTACTTCCATAAATGGAAGGAATGGATTCGTATCTGTGATAATATAGACTACTCACTCAATCCAAAGACAATGCCAAGATGGGGTAATTCGGACCACAGACTCGGTGTAATCCTTAACCGTCAAGTCAAACTTCATCATCGATTCAAGCGGTTGATTGTGATCACCTCGGGATTAAGATATATCCATAAATATGATCATCCATTGATTCGATAAGACTTTCGACACGGAATTATATCGTGAACTCTAATCAAATCGGTCCAAATACTATATGATATATCTATCATATATAAATGCCCCATTAGGTTCTCTTAACGAAAGTCCGGATAAGACAATCACACCTATTGTGTTTCAGGCGCATTAATAGCACGTTAAAGGAGAGACCCGATACTCTCGATTAACTTCACTACGGGCTAATTGTATTTTAAGTACATCTTCACTAACTCAATCCTCCCGTGTATATACCATAAACTGAGTTAAGTGATTACATAAACGATATACTTAGGGTTTTCTGTAGTGTAAAAACTATTGTCACATCGGTGAATATGAGAATAATAAATATGAATAATAACATCATTTCATTTATTAAATAAAACAATTACAAAAATTGTCTTTCGGGCATCACACCTAACAAGATATTCATTTTATTTCTTTATAAGATTACAGTTTATTTGAATTTCTTCAAACTCACTGTGAAGATACTTAAGAAATCCTTGAATATACGTATTCTCAAGATTTGAATTCAGCTTTGGAACATGAAAACAGATGAGGATCTTGAGTCGAGAGAATAAAGATATTACCTCATCATTATCCTCTCAGTGCCAAGAACGCATTGTCATCTAAGTCGATAAGGTCTCTCGCTTGACTCTCGTGAGATGAGTCATCATCCGCTTTGTAAGGTAATCTATTTTCGCTTACGGTCATATGCTCTTTCACATCTATCCTTATATCTAGTTCTCTTGATCGGTTATGGATGATCTAATTTAAAATGTCCGGGTTTGTTACAGTTGTAGCATAACTCTTTTTGTTTCTTTCTTTCTTGATGATCATCTTTATTTTGATCATCTATGTTGTCCCTTCTATCATCTCTGTGATCGTCTCTACGATGTTCTCTCCCAGTGTCTCAACTGTCCTTTCTTTTATCATCATCTTTTCTTCTGTAATCATCTCTTATGCTCTGATTTTGCTGTTGAAATTTCTAGATAAGTGATATAGTCCTTTGACATGTCTCGTGATTAAGGCCATATGATCTTGTAGTTGGTCAATCTACTTTGTTTGACCATTTCAATCATTGATTTGGAAGTTTTACCAGTGGGAGTAATGCGAGCTGTAATTTCTTGAACATTCTTCTTGACTTTGTTGTTCAGCTCGAACTCATATTCTTTCATATCAGAAAAGAATTCTACTTTGTCTAGTATTATTAGATCTTTTGTTGCAGCTAACACAGTAGTTATGATATCCCATGATTCTGGAATAGCTTTCAGAATCTTCATGTAGAACTCATTTTGAGTGTACTTTCGATTTATCATTTCTTGCTCATTTATGATCTCATGAAAATGAGCTTCCATCTTTTCAATAGTTTCTATAGACATCATCTGGAAGGTTTCAAATTTTTGAACAACAACTACGAGCTTGTTGACTTTGACAGCTTCAGTGCCTTCACAATAGTTGATCATAGTTTTCCAGATCTCTTTTGTAGTTTTACATCCTTTGATCTTCAAGAACATGTTGCTATCCAAGGTCTTCATTATTGTATCTTTAGAAACATTGTCCAAGTTGTTGATCTTTTTATCTTCTGGTCTCCACTCATGCTTTGGCTTTCATACAAAAGGATCAGTTGTTTGAGTGGCTGGATATGTATTTGGCTTCATTATTGTAATGGGGCCATCCTCTATCACTGTGACCATATCCTCAAGCATTGCAGGTACATCAAAATTTGAAATAGAGAAAGTGGGTACTCTAACAATGTGCTATTTGACTCCAAACTGAAATGATGATTTTAAAACTTTTTGAAAACACTAGCTTTGGATCACTCCAACACACAGAACACAAAGATGTCTCTATTTTGGAGAAACGCTTTGATACCACTTGTTGGTCCGTAATACAAGGATTTTAAGAGTTCGGTGAATGATGTAGTTTCTTTGCACAGTGGATGGATCACGATTTACAAATTATAATACATAAATAAAGGATCTAAATTCCTACAAGGAGGTTTAGTATGTCTTACCAATAGCGGGAAGAGAAGCCAAGATCTTCCAATGTGTTCTCCAAACGGTGGTTGGTGGCACCAATTCTTGTTACTAGAACCTCCTTGATATGCTTCCACGAAAAAAACTACATGTTTTTCTTCAACCAGAAACCCAAGACAAGAAACTAGTTTTTCTCTCTATTTTTGTGTGTGTATGTCGAAAAAAAAAAATTCTCATATATCTTGGAAGAACTCTCTTTATATAGGAGAGTAAATCCTTGGCCTCCAAGTTTCTAATTAATTAAATAAATTAATTAAAATAAATCACAATAAAAGATAATTCCATTTATAAAATATTGTGATTAATCAATCAATCAATTACAAATCAATTATCTTTTATTAATTAATTATTTAACTAGTAAATAATTAATCACACAAGAAAATCAATTCTTGCACTTTATGACATGGGTGGCGCCACACCTAGGGTTTTAGGCCCACAGAAAATGTCTTTTCTGTGTATTATATTATTTAGCCCAACTAAATAATATTTCGCATACCAATTAATTGGCCCAGCAAATTAATTATCCCTGAGGCCCAATAACAAGAAAAATACCCAAATTACAGGAGCCACATTGGGGACCATGGACCTATAACAAGTATCTCCAATAATTAAGTAAAATATTCATCGAACAGAATATTCATACTTAAATTATTAATTCGGGATACGGCACCATAAAGCTCAAAGCAGTAACTCTACCAATTATAGATATATACTTACACTCAACCACGTGAGTAAATAAGCGCCCACCGATATAATCACTACATACGGACTAACCCTCCATAGACTGTCCATTCTGAGTGGGAAGTCTCCGTGAACCCGACTCAGAATATCTTATCCTTATTTACCATTAACCCCTAGTGATCAATTAGTTCACATATCTGACTAGTAGCTACTTAGTCTAATATGAACTAGGCCTATCGGTCATTTTCTTAGGGCTAATAAATAAGGGGACTGTCTCTTTACTTCCCATAGGAAGGAATGGATTCTATGTATGTGAAAAACAAAACTACTCACTCATCAGGGAATAGTGCCAACGAGAAGTGACTTGGATCACATATCAATGTGATCCGTAACTAACACATCAAACACTACCACGAGACAAGCAACATCCTATGATCCCCTCAGGATTAAGGTCAATCCATATATGATCAACTAAGGATTTAATAAGATTTCCTGATTGATGAATTATATCAAGAAATACAGATTAAATCGGTCCAGTCCTATATGAATGTCATCATATATAAATGCCCCACTTAGGTACCTTCTACCGACAGTCCGGACAAGACTATCACACCCTAAGGAGTTTTGGGCGCATTATTGGTGTTTTAATCATGAGACCCTAAACTCTGATTAAGTTCACCACGGACTAACAGTTCAAATATATCACCACTAACTCAATCCTCACGTGCATGCCATACTGTTAGGAACATTTTATTATGTTTTGATGATTGCCATACTAGCTATTATAGCAAGCCTGAAATAAGTTAGAACACTCTTTATAGTCTTTACTTAGAGTGACATGTTGCATAAGTTGAGTCAGACAAGTATTGTACTAGTTGGTAGGACGGCAAAGCAAAAACAGATTTTCGGCAGAGTAAGGCCAGTCAAGTACCAGCAGAGAAGCAATGAAGACATTATGTTCTGACTTATAACCAAGTAAGTCTGTGATGACATTGGATAAGCCTAAATTATGTTTTGAGTGATGAAACTTAATGTTTAAAATATGGTGTACACTAATCTCACCCAAATCAAGGATCAGTGAAGTACAAGGATTCTCCTTTAACTGAAAGAATGAAGGAAACATTGAATTGACAAAGTAAACTGACTTTTGGCTGAGTGAAGACAAAGCAGTGAAGGAAGATCTAAGCGGCAAAGTCAGATAGATCACTTGACTGATCAAAGAACGGCTGAGTAAATCTTACTTACTCAGATTTTTGAAATATGAATAAGATACTGAAGATCAAGCATTAAATGCAAAATCAATAGAGGATCAATGAAGGACAAATTTTATGGTAAACGTTTGAAGAAAAATCCGATCGCTAAAATCAAGGAGAATACAATTAAAGAGGGAATCAAGAATAAAATCAAGGATTAATCCCCTCATTAATATAGCCAAAGGAAGGAAATTCAAATCAAGAATAATCAAGGCTATAAATAGAAGGCTCTGACAAGAGAAAAAATAAGAACATACGAACGATCAAGAATCTGAGCAAAAACTCTGTCAAAGCAAAAAGTCTTCTATATGTGCTGAAAACAAATATCTAGTGATCAACTCAAAACCGAGAGCTATAAATCAAGCATCAAGCATTGAGATTGATCAACAAATTTGTGAATCCAATTCACATCAATCAAGAAATTGAATCAGAGCCATCTGAGAAGGAGTTGTGTTTGTGATAGCTGCTGAAGGATTTGATCCCAAGGAGCAGTGAAAGAGACTGAGTCACTGAAGCTATTGTAGTCAAGGAGTGATAGTCTTGTAGGTTGTGAAGCTTGTGAAGTCAAGGACAATCGTACTATTGTATCTGTGAAAACAATAGTGAATTCCTCCGATCATCACAGAGAAGAGTGGATTAAGGGATTACACCCACCTCGAACCACTATAAGCCTTATTTCAATATACTTTACGCAATTTACCTTCTTCTGCATTCATTTAATTGCTTATATTATATCTTATATTTGTGATTGCTTAAAATACCTTGAAATAACTTAGTAAGAAGGGACTTATCTGCTGCCCAAAAGCTTTTAAATATAAGAAAAGTTTTTGAAACTCCACAATAGTCATTCACCCCCCATCGACTATAGTTTTACCCTTCTCTGGGACCAACAATTGGTATCGGAGCAGTGTTCTAGTATCGAACACATTGAGATCTAATTTACAGTAACAAGGAGATCACATATTTTCAAAGTAGTTTTCAATTACGTGCTTTCTACTTATATACATAAATATATCAAACATGTACTTATGGATTCCTCAAACTTTATGTCTAAAGTACCAGTTTTTAATGTCAATGATTTTGATGAATATAAAATAAGAATGTTATCTCATCTTGCAGCAACTCATGAGGAGATCTTTGGATGTAATTAATGATGGCCCAATCATGATCATGACTGTGATAACCACAGGAGCAGATCAAGGAAAAGAAGTGGATAAACCCAAGAAATATTGGACCAAGGATGACAAGAGAAGAGCAAATCTAGACTATGTTGCAAAAGATATGATCTTGAAAGACTGGATAGCAACATGTTCATGAGAATAAAAGGCGCAAAATAGCAAAGGAGATGGAGGACAAGGCGCGATAAATGAAGGATCTCAAGGCGATTAAAGAAAACAAACTATCTGTTGCAAAACAGAAATTTGAGAAATTCAAAAAGAAGGCGGGTGAATCCATTGTTCAAAATGGACAACAGATTCTCAAGCATCATCAGTGAACTGCAACAGCTTGGGCACACATATCCTCAGAAAGAAGTATCTTTAAAGATCTTAAGAGGCTTACCTGAAAGATGGAAGATCATAACATCTGTAATCAGAGGAACTACAAACCTTGCAAACACTGACACTCTGACTCTGATGTCCCAACTAAACGCTCATGAAATTGAATTAAAGCGGTGAAGATGGTGCTCCAAAGAGAGACACAATGAACGGTGCATCGATAGCACCACCACACAAAGTAACTTTCTTTGATTGCATCAGCAAAGAGACACTAGAACTCAAAGAACATGTAGCTTTATTAGTTAAACGTTTTGACGTGTTTAGCAAAAAGAATACATTCAAAGGAAACTCATCATCAAACAAGAGGTCAAACTCAAACAGAGAGATGATGAAAAGAGATGATGAATACAGATGCTTCAACTGCAACAAGAAAGGACACTTCAAGGCTGATTGCCCAGAAAAAAACAATAAAGATGAGGAAAAGAAGAAGTACAAAGCATCCGAAAAGAAGAAAGACAAGAAAGCACTCAAGGCTGAATCCAGCAGTGAAAAGAATGAAGAATCATCTGACAATGATTCAGATAATAGTGATGAAGAAGACAGCTCAGATAATAAAAAAGCATGTCTATGTCTCATGACCAAAGAATTAGATAAAGATGAAGGTGACAGCTCAAATGATAAAGAAAGTCTATGTCTTATGGCCAAAGAATCTGATGAAACTGAGGTAACATCTAGTTCTTACTCTTCATCAAATGCATTCATATCTAACACTGCACAATCTTCTATTCTCCCATTAGATCCAGCAGCCCTAGTCTAAAATCTCATGACTAAATTTGATGAAATTGAGATGAATCATGAAATTCTGGAAAAGAAATGTAAGGATCTAAGTAAAGAAAATAAAAGATTGAAGGAACAACTGGACAAATTGAAAGCTAAACTAGCTACTAAGGAGATATATTCACCTAATTAAAAAGCAGCAAATGATAACTCATCCACTGCTAACAGATTGGCGGAGAAAATCCACTTAGTAGCTAAAAACACCACTGCACCACTAAATGCACCAGCTTACAAACCTCTAAGAAGGTTTGGATCCAGATCTGGTCTTGGCTACAATAGTCAGGATGAGAATACAAACAATGGACAACAGAATTCTGAATCTAGGACCAATAATGGACCAAAGTTCAGAAAAGGATAGACCATAATTTCAACCACTCTTCCTGTACCAGTGAAGTCAAAACCTAATATAGTGAAACAACAGACTAAACCATCATTCCAGTCAACCAAAAACAAAGACCCACTAAAAGGTAAAGGAAGACTTTATCCTTCAGAGGATGATTGGAATGCTGCACCTCCAAAATACAAGAAGAAACCATACCATTATATGCATCATGTGTTTAAGAAAAATCAACCAAGATATGTTCCTAGACACATGAAGAAACATAGGTTTCCCCCTGCATATTGGAAGGTGAAGAAGGATGCAAATGCACCAAAAAGTAGAGAAAAGTATCATAATACCTTCAGTAGAAATATCAGAAGCTATTCTGCCATTCCTTATACATATGAAGTTGTGATTTCAATTATCCAAAAAGAAGATCATTTGGATATACACTCGGAGTAGAAGCCATGACTGCTAACATGTATGGACCCAAGCAGTGTTGGGTACCTAAACATTATTAATTTGTTTTGTAGGATGTCTGGTATATAGACAGTGGATGTTCCAGACACATGACAGGGAACAAAGGATGGCTCACTGATTTCAAAGCTTTTGATGGACCCAAAGTCGCATTTGGAGGCAAAGAAAACCCTAGCAAGATTAAGGGGGAAGGCACAATGCTCAAGAAAAATTTGAAGATTCAAAATGTAGCATATGTTAAGGGACTCAATTTCAATCTGCTAAGCATCAGCCAATTCTGTGACAAAGGCTACAATATACACTTCATCAAGGAAGGATGCAAAGTGATTCACACCCAAACCAACACAGTAGTTCTTGCAGGAAAAAGGGAAGACAACATGTATGTGGTGGATTGGAAAATAGCTAAGGCAGAAACATATTTGTTTGTCAGAAATAAACAATCAACCAGCTGGATTTGGCATAGAAGATTAAATCATTTAAATTTCAAGACCATCAACACATTATCAAAGAACAAGTTAGTTGAAGGCCTGCCAGAAATCACATTCAAGAAGGAAAGTCTCTGTGATGCATGCCAAAAAGGAAAACAAATCAAAAGCTCCTTTAAGTCAAAGCCCTACCAATCTACAACAAAAATTCTGCATCTGTTACATATGGACCTGTTTGGACCAGTAACACTAGTGAGTGTAAGTGGTTACACTCTAGTAGTGGTAGATGACTTCTCTAAATTCACCTGGACCATATTCATGAACAAGAAGAAAGAGACACTCAAGAAGATGCCAGACCTACTCAGAAGAATTCAAAATGAGAAAGAACTAAAGATTATCAAGATCAGATCAGATAGAGGCACAGAGTTTATAAATGAAGTGATCAGAACTTAATTATCTACAGCAAGAACTCCACAACAAAATGGTGTAGCAGAAAGAAGAAACAGAACACTCAAAGAAGCAGTCAGAACAATGATTGCAGAAGCATGCCTACCAAAGAGGTTTTGGGCTGAAGCAGTAAACACAGCATGCTATACTCATTACAGATCAATCATCAACAAACATCATGGAATAACGCCATATGAGATATGGAAGGGAAGAAAACATCTCACATTTACACATGTTTGGATCTAAATGTTTTGTTTTGAACAGGAATCAGTTACACACCTTTGATGAAAAAGCTGATGAAGAAATCTTTATGGGATACTCAGACACCAGCAGGGCATTCAGAGTTCTCAACAAAAGAACATTGGTGATTGAAGAATCAATACATGTAGTATTTGATGAACCAAACACAAATGGTGAAAGTCTTCAAGATCAAGAAGAAAAAGCAACACAAAGGGATGTATATACAAATACAACCATACCAGCTACCATTCTGAATCATCACTTTGAAAATCAAAATGAGCCACATGTCAACACAACAGAAGAAGCACCAGAACTAGAAGCTCATGCAGAACCTGAAGTTGCAGAAGCACCAAGTGAAGAACAACTTCAACCTGACCTAATTTGGCTAAGAGATCATCCGAAGAACAAGTCATTGGAAACATTCACACGAGATTTAGAAAGCGAAGACAAGCTGGAGCATATGCTAACATGTTTTCTATCACAAGTGGAACCCAAGACAATAGATGATGCAATTCAAGATGCAGATTGGATTACAACCATGCAAGAAGAACTAAATGAATTTGAAAGAAATGAAGTGCAGGAACTTGTTGTGAGACTGAGACACAACCAACATCATTGGAACAAAATGGGTATTCGAAACAAGATGGATGAGCAAGAGCAGTTTGTCGAAACAAATCAAGGCTAGTTGCAAAGGTTATTCTCAAGCGGAAGGAATAGATTATGATGAAACATTTGCACCAGTGGCAAGACTGGAGGCAATCAGACTCTTTCTAGCTTATGCTGCACACAAAGACTTCAAAGTCTATCAAATGGATGTCAAGAGTGCATTTCTGAATGGACTCTTGGAAGAAGAAGTATATGTGGAACAACCTCCTGGTTTCCAACTCAAAGGAAAAGAAGATAAAGTATACAAAATCAAGAAAGCTCTGTATGGACTCAAATAGGCACCTAGAGCTTGGTATGAAACACTATCACAATTTCTGATCAAGAATGGATTCAACAAGGGAACTATAGATAAAACTCTGTTCAAATTAGAAGAAGGAACAAGCACATTACTAGTACAAATCTATGTTGATGACATTATCTTTGGATCAGAGGATGAAAAGCTGTGTGAGAAATTTGCAAATCTAATGAAGAGCAAATTTCAGATGAGCATGATGAGAGAATTAAATTATTTTCTTGGCCTTCAAGTGAAACAAATGAAGGATGGTATTTTTATCAGTCAAGCCAAGTATACAAAGCTCTTAATACACAAATATGGTATGGACACAAGTTGCAGATACACCAATGTGTGCAAGAGTCATTCTTGGAAAAGATGAAAATTTGGAAAAGTTGTTGATCGAGAAAATGTACTGAGAGGAATCATTGGATCCCTACTTTATCTAAGCGTAAGCGAGACTGTCATAGTATTTGCGGTAGGAGTATGTGCAAGATTTCAAGCTCAACCAAAAGAATCACATCTTCTAGCAGCCAAAAGAATAATCAAATACTTGAAGAACACCATCAATGTTGGAATTTGGTATCCAAAAGATGGAGGACTCGATTAATATCATATTTAGACTCGACTATCTTTGGACGCAAGATAGATAGATAGAAAAAGCACTTGGAACATGCCATATGCTAGGCACCGAGACTAGTCTCTTGGTTGATAAAAGCAAAACTCCATATGAACATCAACAGCTGAAGCAGAATATATACCAAGAGGCAGTTGTTGTGCACAAGTACTATGGATTAGACAACAGCTAAGGGATTATGGAATAGAGGAAAAGACAATTCCAATTATGTGTGACAACACAAGTGCCATATCTATTACTGAAAATCCAGTATTACACTCAAGAACAAAGCATATTGATGTGAGACATCATTTCATCAGGGATCATGTTGAGAAAGGAGATGTTATTCTAAGATATATACCCACTGAAGATCAATTGGTTGACATCTTCACTAAACCACTCAGTCATGAAATATTTAGCATGTTAAGAACTGAGTTGGGAATGATTGAAATTGACTAAGTACCAAAGAGCGGCTAACTGGAGTAAATCAGCTAAGTGACTTCATCAGCTGTTGAAACCTTTGCCATTACAGGAGATGTAGCAGGTAAGGCACTGGTACTCAGCGAAGTTAACTTCACTAATTGTTAGGAACAGTAGATGTCACGGATTTTATCTAACAAAACAAACAAGTAATAAAATTTATAAATCCGGTATTCCCCAAGTGTAGGGATCGTAGTATAGCGATTAATACCGGTGTCGATCTCAGGGAATCGAGGTTGTTTAATCTAGTTCTTGTTAATTCTTCTAAAATTGTCACTACTATTTATTACTAAACCTAAACTAAAACGGAAAATAAACTGGGCAGAGGATTGTCAGTCCAAAGCCAGGAAAATATCATTGCGAACAAAAGCAAATAAAATAAAACTACAACTAAGAAAACAATAAAACTAACTATCATGATAATGACTGAAGCAAATCAACATAAAACAAACATGATCCACCATCCCGCAACCCTTAATTCTTCCCTAGATTATCTTGTGATGATTCAATCAAAGTTGTGGTTCACCTAATCAAAGGTATGAATTCCTACTTCCGTAAGTAATCCGCCTATCAATCTCATCATCTTCCGATCTATAGAGATTAACGCTCTCAAAACAAGGTGCAAGATTTATTAGATCTAACAACCTATAAATCTAACCTATCAACTTCCGTTATGTCAAGGTTAAAAGTCTAATCTTTCCTATGGTGATCTAAGGTTTACACCGATCTCCATCATACGGTAAACATCAAATAGCAATACATCTTCCGATATCGATTGCATAAACAAATAAACAAAGGAAAGAAACAAACATGAAATTAAACTCACAAAATATCCAAAGGAAAGAAAATAAAAGCTGCTGGAAAAAGTTTCCCATGGCTGCTCCAAGTTCATAGCTTCAGGCCATCTTCATGCGAACAAGAAAAGAAGAAAAAGAAAACAAAAACCTAACTAATCCACAATTCCCCACCTCCTCCCAAGAAGTGGGCAGCCGCTAGGTTTCCTTCTTATGAGTATGTATCAATAAGAGTCGATAATGATGTGTTTTAGGGTTGAAATCGCGCTGGTATTTATAGAGAACTAGGTCGGCTGCTGCTTAAGTCGGCCGTGGACGCCCGTCCAGACCTTCTGGACGCCAGTTCAGTTGCTTTGGACTGCTCCAGATGCTCGTCCACTCAGCGTCCAAACTCTCTGAACCAAAAATCTCACCTGGGCCTTGATCCAATATTCAGACTTGATCCAGTAGACGGACACAGGACGCTAGTTTAGGATTCTTTTCTTCCAAATTCATCTTGATCGTCACTCCAACTTCATCTCTATCTCTTTCCTTCCATGCAAATCATCACTTGAACATCTTTTAAGCTCCTTTCATCCCACTCCATGACATGTAAATGTACCTTCAAAACCATAAAAACACGCAAAGTGTAAAACCATAGATAACTACCAATAAAATCACGAAATTAGCTCAAGTTTACACTTAAAGACTTTTAAAACCCATTTGCTCAATATTTCAATATAAAGCTCGATTTATATGAGAAACATACGAATATGGGGGAAATTGACATAAAATATATCCTTATAAAACGTATAAAATCACCCTTAACAGTAGAAAAATGCAGCTTAGTGAAAAATTCACTACATCGGCTAAGTGACCAGCCAAGGCACTCCACCGAAATGAAGAATGGAGAAATGGGCAAATTAAAGTGTGAACCAATTCAACTTTCATACACTTGGAGAATAAGGAAGTTATAGAGAATTATACTGTGGAAGATTATACGCGTGGAGATCAATTTACAATTATGGAGGTAACCATATTATTTCTCTGATTATAAACGCCTCGATTCCCGGGGTTTATCATTAGTTACCTCAATCCACTCCCTCACTTCACTCGAATATCGGGATTCATATACACAAAATCACGCCATTATGTCATAAAATCCTTCCACATTCAAATCACGTTCACACTACCCAAACCATCCTATATAAACAACACTTAGAGGTATTTCAGAAATCTTTACGCTCTCTTGCAGATCAAAAATTCTATTGCAAATTCGAAGCTCCCCTTCAAAAATTCTCTTAACTTCCAACAATGGCTTCATCCTCCTCAAACACCCAAGCTGGATATGAAAATTCGATTGTTACTGGATCGTTCTTTTAGGAAGAACACTACTAACTATGCGGAAATGATGAGGAAGCAAAACACTTGGCAGCTGGATGCAAAAACCTAAGATTATCAACGTTTCTAAATCCTCCAATAACCGAAATCTGTTATGAAAGTCTAATCTCCTTTTGGAAAACTGCAAAATATGTTTCTGGGCTCCTTGCAGAAGAAGGCGATGAATGGGAGGAAGACATGATTGTTGCATCTGTCAACGGCACAGAAGTGGTCATCACGGCAAAGGTAATTCGTACTCACCATATGTTAGTAATATCATCCGCAGCGGAAGCGATTTAAGGATCTAGATCTATAAAATACACGTAATAAAATAACCAGATCTACATCTACAAGGGGGTTGTAGAACATACCTCTTGGATCTCAAAATCCAAGTTGGAGAACCGCAATAGAAAGAACGAACGAAGGTGTGAAGAAGCACCACATCTTCCGGTACGTGTGATCCAAGCAACTCCCAGTGGAAGGAAATCCTCGTCTCGAATCCTTCCGATATGCTACCCGGAAAAATCTCCAAGATTTTTCCCCAACCCTCTTGGCCAAAATTTCTTCCTCCTCTCTAAGAGGTGGAACTCGAAAATATTGTATGTATTAAGGCTTGGAAGAACTCTCTTTATATAGGAGAGTAAAACTTAGCCTCCAAGGATTTAATAATTAATACAAAATCAATTATAATAATCCTATTAAATAAAAGATAATCCCATAATATTCTAGAACAAATCTAGAATAATATTTATCTTTATTTCTTTCCATAAATATTTATCCAATAAATATTTTATGCACATGTCCTAAAACAATTTCTTGTTTCCTAAAACATAAGCATGGGGCGAAAATTACATAAGCTTGTGACCTAGTCACAATTTTCGACTAACACACATTTTGGGCCAAGATTATGAAAAATGCCTTTTTCATATATTTAATTATTTAGCCCAACTAATTTAATAGTCCACTAAACAATTAATTCACATATCGTTTTAATAAAGTCCAACAAGAACTAAATTAATATTATTAGGATTCGACGCCCGAGAATAGCTATGCTATATTAGGAGGCACGTCGGGGACCATGGACTAATAATCGCCGCTCCGATAAATCAAATAAATAATTATCTTTATAAGAATAATTATATTCGATAAATCAATCACGAGAATATGCCACCATAATCCCGTGATTTGCACTCCTCCGATTATGAGATTATATTTATCTCCTCACGAGAACAATAATAAGCGTCCATTGATATAATCATTACATATGGATTAATCCTCCATAGACTGTTCATTCTAAATCGGGAAGTTACCGTTAACCCTTTCTAGAACCTCTTATCCTTATTTACCATTAACCCCCTAGTGATCAATTAATTCATACAACTCACTGGTAGCTAATCGATTGTAATATGCACTCCATGTAGATCGATCGGTTTCTAGTATTAACAAACAAGGGAGCGTCTATCTACTTCCATAAATGGAAGGAATGGATTCCGTATCTGTGATAACACAGACTACTCACTCAATCCAGTACAATGCCATGATGGGGTAATTCAGAACACAGACTCAGTGTAATCCTTAACCGTCAAGTCAAACCTCATACTGATTCAAACAGTTGACTGTTATCACCTTAGGATTAAGATATATCCATAAATATGATCATCCATTGATTCGATAAGACTTCTCGATTATGGAATTATATCGTGAACTCTAATCAAATCGGTCCAGCCCTATATGATATATCTATCATATATAAATGCCCACTAGGTTCTCTTAACCGAAAGTCCGGATAAGACAATCACACCAATTGTGTTCTGGGCGTATTAATAGCACGTTAAAGGAGAGACCCGATACTCTCGATTAACTTCACTACGGGCTAATTGTATTTTAAGTACATCTTCACTAACTCAATCCTCCCGTGTATATACCATACACGAAGTTAAGTGATTACATAAACGATAAACTTTAGAGTTTTTCAGTAGTGTAAATACTATTGTCACATCGGTGATTATGAGAATAATAAATATGAATAATAATATCATTTCATTTATTAAATAAAACAATTACAAAATTGTCTTTCGGGCATCACACCTAACAATCTCCCACTTGCACGAAAGCATGTGATTAATTGTTTTAGAGCACACCCTATTATTTAAAATACAACAAACTACATCTCCCACTTTCTCTAAAGCAATGGAGACTCATCCCGTATTCTAGTACCCACTAAGCATATCATAACCATTTCAGATTCCAAAGTACACTCCGAGTATGCCGTCGTAGGATAGGTCAGTGACTACCTACATCTAAATATCATAGGACTTAATGATTAGTCAGGTTGTCGGCTCGAGACAATCCGTAGAATCGAAACGTTACCAGTCCATCTAATCATGTGGTACTTTCCCAATATGCTTTGGACCTCTAGTGATTTCGAAAAACCTTATAAGCTACCCCTTCATCGTTCGCACAATGATGTGGTATCGGCTTCCAAATCTAGAATCACTCCCAGATATGAAAAGGAAATCCTTAAGCTATATCGCCTCTCTAGCTACTACAAAAGCCGCTAAACACCCAACTAGTTAAAGTTGAGTTGGCGTTGCTGGATTCCTCCAGGCAATAGCTTCAACACAAGAGTAAACACTGAGCCCGAGATCGACGCAACGATCATCCTCAATCTGACTTAAAGTCAAAATCAGTGTATCACACATATCCAAGTTCACACATGAATATGTCCGCATATTATTCCTCGTTCTCTTCAACATACTAAAGGACATACTAAACTTGCTTTGTTAACCGCCGAATCTAAGATTCGATCAAAGTTGACGTTCAATAACCTGACCATCTCTTACTAGAAAGAGAATCTATCCCATTTCTCTTGATCCGAGGATTTAGAGAGTCATTCCTGAGGCATAGGGTAGAACTTCCTCGTTGAATGTTGCATACACAGATGCATCATCTTAACCAATAAGATGGATAGGAAAACAGTGACTGATTCTAATGAATCCGACCGAGTCAAACTCTTCAGAATGTTGTCCAAATCTCTGTTGAAGAGAATTGTGGTATTTTCAGATTCTGACTTCAGATAACACACCCATGTTGATTCCAACTGGTGCAGTGTTATCCTTCACAAACACTAATGTATATATTCACTACTGTACTAAAAATTGATATCCAGTCTACAAAAGACTTATCAATATTATGGTCAAATCCACATATTGTAGAAATATATGACTTCCAGTGACCGAGAGGTTTGCTTTTTATCCACAAAGGACATAAGCCTTGACAGTCATCCTGTCATAAGTTCATAAAGCGATACCATACGTTCGAATGAATCCGGACTCCGTTTGTTTGGCAAGAAAGTCTTAGGAATCACCCTATTATATGCTTTTGATCGAAATCATGCAATACTAAGTGGTAAGAGAGTTCAAGGTCTGATCAACTCTCTAATTCTTAGGGAATTACCCCTAGACCACTCAATCTTTGCTCCGAAAGATAAACTTCCCCATTCATTCTACTCTTTTCCATGTAGATCCAATTACTCCCACTGGGCCTGAGACACTCAGGTGGTTCTACAAGAGTATGAACAGCTCTGGAGTACCAAACTCCATTCACAGGGTTATGGCTATTCAACCAACCTCTATTATCAGAATCATATACTGCTCACAAAAGAGCCATAGGTCATCAATCGATCCTCAGACTACAAAGTCTGCAGAAACCGTAATGGGTAATGGATAAACCATACTCCCAATACTTACTGGGTGGATCAAAATTCTGATCTAGTTTAGTAGTATTTAGTGTTATCACCAACAACCGATGTTGGATGTGGTGCGATTTTAATCGATTAGTAACTTCCTTGAGTAAAGCGTGCTTCAAGGTTCAAGGTTTTCTTTGTTCATGGACTCTATCGGGAAGGATGCAACGATATAAGCTGTCCTTTCCCAATTTCAAGAATCTTATAACAAACCTTTTCTCAATGCTACAAGATATATAACGATTGGTCAGCGACCCGAACGTGTTCGCGAAAATTCCAGACCTACCTTCAAGCACCGTGTGCTAAATGCTTATATTTATGGAAGTGGGGTGAACCGAATCCACACCTTATCCGTAAATTCCAAAGCATATTCTATGTAGACTTCTCGGTCTTACATTTCAATGTAAACTGTTATTTCGCTTCCAATATCTTTATTGAGTTAAGCAGAGTGTATTGTAGCACATCTAAAAAACTATATAAGGCAATTTAACGGTTTCTCACTTAGTGAAAGCATTTTACTATGAGGCAGGCCGAGCATCAGTCCCTAGGACTATGTGATGGCCTATTCCGAGTGTAGAATACTCTATCTCTGTTGAAAACAGAGAAACCTCAAAAATATTTTGGATAAACATTTCGGAGTGTTTGAATAGTTATCAGACAAGAAGTCACTACTCGGAAGCTCCTACTAGCTTGTATATTTCATCAGACCCCGAAGGTCGTCATGAACAAGCTATGTTACTTCTTTATAACCATTATCCTTTCCCGATTGAAAGGAAACTTAGTCATTGAACCTTTGAGACAATATAACCAGACTGGGAGAAAGGAATCACCCTGAGCCAGTCTTCATGTCTTGTCTTTTAGGGACTATGCACTAACTATGGAATGTGAAGAAGCGTTTATCTAAATATAGAAAACAATTGCTTTTAATAGTTCTTAAGATGTGTTTTATATACATATTTCAACAGTTGTAAGTGGTTTTGACTTTATCAAACAAAAGTCCGAGTCTTGGATTCGTACTACAAATGATATATTCACTTTCTATCAACGTCCGAGTCTTGGATTGTCATGCTTTGACACTATTGAGGTTTCCCCTAGCCACGGGGCGATCATGCGGTAGTGATTGGGTATGATACTGAAGCATGCGGAGTATACATGATTGGTCGAAATGCGGGAATCGCGTATCCCATGATTGGGATCGAATATCCGAAATGGCCTTCTTATAAGGAATGTCTTACTCTCGTGAATCTTCGCAAAGTGGAAGTAAATGTGTTACTTCGAGAGAGCATGATGTCCAGATTATAAGATACGGTCGTTGATGTTTTGACACTCGACTAACGACCGTATGGATATTATTACAAATGATAGGATTGTAAGTTACACGGTAATCGCTTTCACATGAAAGGTAGTAGTCATTGCATTTGACTCTTCCGATGATTGGGGTCACGGTGTGTTGCTAGACGCTATCCCGTGATCGTTAGGCATGAAGGGCATTTTCGTAATTTGCACTTTGTGTCTACGGCCAACATATTCGGAAGCCTATCGGGTCACACACATATGAACATCTAGCCGGATTAAAATGTGGTTATAGATGATAACCAAATAAGGAAAGTTTATCTCGAGACTATAAAGGTTATAGTGGTAAATTAATATTGTGGTATTTATTTATTATGAATAAATTAAATACAAGATATTAATAATATTATATTAATTAAAGAATATTCCGGAAGCCAATTAATTGGCATATGGGGTGCATATGATTAGTGTATAAGATACACTTAGATTGTGCAATTTAATTAATAGTATTACCAAATATATTAATATAAGATATTGATATATATGTATATATCTAAAATGCATGCGGCTAACATTTGTGTGCATGTCACACGTGAAAGCCAAGTTGACATGTTTGAATATTTAATAGATTTTTATATGTGTAATATATATGTGATATATACACATGTGTAAATTGATTTATGGTAATAAGATAAATATAGTCAATATTAGATTTTGACAATATCTTGGAAATATTCAATATAAGATATTGACAATATCCTAGATTTATTTAATATGAGATATTGTAATAAATGAGATAAATCAATCTAGGAGATATTCCTTATTTTATTGGAAAAAGGTTTTCTTCTCCTCCACACTTTCTAAGAGGCGCCACTTCCATTATAAATAGGAGGTGGGTGTCAAGCTCTTTTGTACAACACAATTCCAAGAACTAATAGTTCTTGTGTAAAATAGGGAGCATCCTATAGAGAGTTGGAGAGAGGGGAAAAAGGCCGGTCTAGCAACCGGAGTTTTCCAATAGCAATCCATGATGGGATTCCGGTGAGCTGTTCGTGTGGACTAGCGGTAGAGGCCGAACACTTGGGCGGCTCTATGCAGAACTACTCTCCTTTGACGGTCAAAGCGTCGATCTTTTAGATCAACCAAGGTAACCACCGTCTACTACTTGTTTGTTTATTGCTTAAACGAAGTCGATCTTGGGTCGATAGGAAATACATTTTTGAATTCCGCTGCGTTCCCGCGTAGATTTCCTAACAGTGGTATCAGAGAGAGCTTCTAGCTTAAGCAATAAGCAGTTTGTTATGCGTAGTTAATTTTATCGTTTAAAACATGTTATTAAAAGATGAAAGATTTTTGATTCGCAAAAGTGATACATGAAAAGAAAAAGAAAAAAAAACGAGATCGGGTGGTGCTCGGCCGACTGGCGGCGGCACCACCACCGGCGGCGGCGCCGGACGGGCGGCGGCGGCAAAGCAGGCAACTGCCGCCGGCAATCGGTTGACCGGTCAATACTGGCGGATCTCTAAATTTTTGTTTTGTGTATTTTGTGATTCAATATGGTTCATAGTCGTGATTGTTAATTTCTGTTTGTTTAGTTGTGTCATGTGGCTAACCAATGGTTCAAATAGTTTGGCCATTGGGATGCCACATGGCATTAAAATAATAATGGCCTTTCCAAACTTTGTTTGGAATAGGTCTAGGCCCTTTCCAAATATTTGATTTGGGAAAATGCCTAGGCCTAGGCCACTTCCAAAATTTTGATTTTGGAAAATGGCCAGGCCTAAACCAAAATTGTTTGGCCTTTCCAAATATTTGATTTGGAATAGGTCTAGGCCCTTTTCAAATATTTGATTTGTAAAGAGACTGAGCTGAGCCACTTCCAAAATTTTGATTTTGAAAAGTGGCCAGGCCTAAGCCAAATTTGGTTTAGGAAACCAAAGGCATCCCTTTTGATTACGAATCAAAAGGAAAGAAACAAAAGAGAAATAATTTTAATTTTGATTTATTTTGGAATAGTTCTAATTAATTAAAATTAAAATTAAAATCGGTTTAAAATTAATCGTTAATTTTATTTCGATTAAAATCATTTAATTAATTAAATGTTAATTAGTTAATTGATTGGATAAAATTATTTAATAGATTAAATGTTAATTGATTAATTAAGACGCAAGTAGTTAAATTTTAATTTTATCTTTTTCATAAGATTTTATTGTATGGATTAGATATAGTAGATATAATATGATTATATGGACCCGATTGATCATGGACTCGGCCGATAGGATAGATGTGAGTGATTTATTTTTTCGTTGGTTTAAAAATTGTCCTAGGCCGTTATGAAGAACGTGACCTAGTTTATTTTTCCGCAATTATCCCATTCCGTTGGCTCCCCGTGTGCGGCAAAGTTGTATTTATTTTATTAGATAGAATTAAATGTAACAAGAATGGAGCGGAAGATGGAGACCAAAGAAAGCGAAAATAAAGATCCCGTTGGAGAATGGAGCATTAAAGATCCTATTGGCGGTTGCGCACTACCCTTAGATTGTGACCCGCGGTTTCGTCGGTTTGTATTGAAACCGAACCTAGGAAAAGTCCATCATCATCATCTTTGGTTACTTTACGCATTTATTTATTTTGTGTTTGTATTTATTTTATATGATATGATAGATGCATGACTAGGCACGATCTAGATAAATGTGTAGGATGTATGTCTATAGAGATAGATATATTTGATGAGACCGTAATTAAAATTAATTAAGTGAATTAATTTACGTAAATACTTCCACAACAAAAATCAAGTCGAAAATTGTCTCCCAATATTATAGCGACGGTGAAGAGCCTTTGTTCGGATCCAGCGATCGGCCCTCGTCGGGAGTTGACCTACCACGGGTATATAAATCGTTATTGAGATATGATCGTATGAGATCTCGCGAATATTGGGTTATGACTTGACTAGAGTATTGCGGTGATTGGCCTCGTCAGGACCGTCTTATTCTAGAGGCAAGGGTTGACTACCACATAAAGATGTGAATTGTCAAAGAGTTGACTAGTCAACCACCAAGAGTCACATAGAGATGTGATTGATAAGAGTTACATACCTTCGAATTATTCGGTTGATCGGCCCTCGTCGGGAATCGGGGTAACCAGATAGGGATCTTGGCCACTAAAGAATTTTGAAAGATTCTTGAAAGTCAATTGGGAGTAGTTGACTAGTGGGAGCAAAATCATAAATCAAAAGAACATTTTTGATTTTGCGTGTATAAACAACAACACTCTTTTATTTTCATTTTTATGTTGTAGTTTTAGCAAACTTTATATTTATGTTTTATTCTCGATTAAGTAAAACCAAATTATGATTGTTACCCTTTGAGAAACGTTCTCAAATATGGTTAAGTAATTTTAATCCTTTTAAAATAAGCAATGACATGAGTCATCCCGTTATAGTAGTTAGAGACAAGGAGATTACATAATCGATGCAGTGCTCCGAGACTTTAATTATTAATGAAAGCGGAAGCTCATGATATGATTAAATCATTTGAAATAAGTTTCAACGAATTAGTCATATATTGGATACGATCCAAGATGATCATTCAGTCATACGATGACAATTAATTCAAACGTTGGATAAGAATGACCACATCTAATTTTGGAAAGGTTGTTTTCAAAATTGAAAGATTTAAGTATCGACTTAATTCTATCATTGCTTAAAGGTTAATTAAATAGTCAATGTTTTGAATACGATTCAAAAAGTTAAATAAACTATTTAATAAACTTTAGATTTTCTTTATGAAAGGAAATCAAGACATAGCTTATGTGATCTTTCTTAAGTCTTATGAAGACTACGCTAAGAAATATTTACAAGTGCTTAAAGGATTAAAAAGGAAAGTTAGGGCATGTGCTTAAATAGAGAACTTATTGAAGTTTCTATTCTAGGCAAGTGAGTTGAGATAAATCTGTCTAAGTTCAAGTCAACTCTTAGATATATGATATCTTACAAGTGTGATTAAATTAGAAAGATTAAATCTGAGATATGGAAGGTTAAACAAATGTTGTAACACTTACCATATGCGGATCTGATCTAGTAAAGCTGATAAGGAACTAAATAAATGTTATTACGTTTGGTTCTTATGAAGAACATGCTTTCAGTTATTTGTTAGGATTTAGTAGACATATTCAATTGTAAAGAATAAATGTTATTCCGATAAAGTTGGATGGTCACTGAATCTAACATACTAGATTGATGTCACTATATAGATGATATAAGTGATGGGATCTCAACTAAATATTTGTATGGTTATTATCCTTGATTTGTGGTTACTCTAGACATAGTCTCTCTAGAAGGGAAGCGTGTAATTAAACGTCATTCTGATGATGTTGAACCATGTGATTATGAATCGTGTGGGTTATACGTATCTTATCTAAAGATGACTAAAATACCCTTTTTCGAAAAGGTTGTAAAATCTAGAAAAATTGTCTAAAGCCTGAACATACCGATGTTTGTTGGCTTGTGACTATTAATGCCATAAATAATTGTTTATTAATCTCTACAACTATTTTTAGAAATAGTCAAGTGTACTCAGTGAAGTGCATAATTCGGAAAGCCCAAAAAGTTCGAGCCAGTACGAATATGAGATTGATGAGCTACTTAAGAATTAAACTTCAATTGGATTGAAGTAATTAATACCTGAAGGGTGATTCAGAAGTCGTCTGATAGGAATAAGATTCTCCCTTGAAGGATACCATCTTTGGGATACGGAATTAGATTGTGTTCCCAAAATGGAAATAACACTTTATATGATAAAGGTGTGACGGAAGCCATGCGATGTATCCCTTACCCGTTTTGGGATAGTGCCCTTTTACTTAACCGAGTTCCGAAGAATAAAGGTTGAATAAATTCCATATTAGATATGGAAGAGGATAATGTCAAATCTATCTTAACAGATGATTTGAGGTTGTCATAAGCAAAGTCAGAAAGGCTTGGAGCCTAGTACGACATATGCACCTTTGTGGAATATCTTAGCAAGTATGCTTGATATTGTTTACTTGTCCGCGGAGCAAAATGTTTGTCTCCAAACGTGCTGTCTTCTAAAGGAAGTGTTTCTCCCAAAAGAAACAGTGGGAGTGAATCAGATCTCAAAAGAGTTTGAGAACCCCAAAGATATATTCAACCAATGGAACATGAGCAGACGCCACATAATGATGTGGTGTAGATCACTGCTCAGTGCATACAGAAGTTCTGTAAGTCTGTGGATAACCTCAAGCCTGAAAAGGCTGTTGGTATGTTCATCTTGAAGAATGAATATCTCACGACTTGTGAAAGAATGTTTGAGAGGTAAGATTGAGAGATATGGCTAGGAGCCATAATATATGAATTAGATTCCATCAGTGACAACCAGGTTGCGAACCTAGTCTGTCTTACTTAAAGGGAATGTCCCTGAAAGGCTGACATGGATAGTAATATGATTACCATAAGGCTATAGACATGGTGAAGGGTATGAGGTGTAAACCTTGTATCGCTTGTCTTTATCTTTGCCGGTGTGCCCGATTCTATTCGAGACTATGCTTGTTATAACTTCGTATCATGACTATATGATAGTGTTGAAGGCGTTGTGCAGACAGCTCGATGTTCATAGACAATAACATGATATGTAAGCCCACGAGATCCATTTATGGACTCAAACAAGTTTCTCTAGACAATTTCTTTGTTTGATAATGAAAGGAGTTTGATTTAGTCAAAAGAAGGATATGCCCAATGTGCAAGATGGATAGTGGGAGTGTGTTACGATTTTTGAGTAAGGTATTGGATATCTCTCTCATGAATCATCTCCCCATGTCACAGTCAATTAATGGTTGGTAGTTCAAGGTCTTTACGAAAGCACTTGGATTAGCAGTTCTTATTTTTAGAAATAAGAATCTATAGTGATAGATTTAACTGCTGTTAGATTATTGTTTACCTATATAGATGTGATGCTAAAAGAAGTTTAGCATAGATCGCAAGATCTATCTGTGTTAGGACGTTGGTCCTAAAGATGAGGTGAAAGATGATGCTTATGGAAGGTTTCCTTCGCTACTGCGATAAGAACCATCATAAAGGAAATGCCGGATGTTCATAGTTCATGAAGAGTCATGAGCAATTATGAAAGTAAATCTGGTAAATGTCAAGAATATCCTTAAACAAGTTAAGGAAGAATTCATGTTTTATCGAAACTTGGAGTTAGATAAATATAGTTAAACAGACGTATATCCTGAGTCTTACGAAGGCGAATGGGAGCTACAGTCTGAGTTTGCAGTCACTTTGAATATGTGATACAGTGAGCTAGAAATGTTCTTAGCGATGGGTCACTATAAATTCTACAACTAGGCCAAAACACAGTAGTGCCTTAGAGGCGCAGCGGGAGCAGTACATGGATCTAGAAGGTTCATTCCTGAACCTTGTATGGTTCTTCCACCTTTTTATATATAGCTGATATAGTAAGTGGATTTATTGCTTGAATCAAGGACCAGGGTCTCGTCAGAGATTCGTGTGTGTGTTGAGGCGGTTCCTTTGACTTGGTCATTTGGAGCGTGATATGAAGATAGTCTCGAGTCCCCACGGATAGCGATCCGTTTATGGCTAAAGCGATTCTGAGTATTGCATGAGATTCTTGTGTTTCAACTTGGTCTTATGCAAATGCGAGTGATTGGTTTTAGGCCAAGTGGGAGATTGTTGAAATAGTGTCCTAAACCCAATTGGGTTGGACCGGATCCGATCGGGTCGGATCATTTCTACTATTTCTTTATGTTTATACATATATTAAATGGCTTTTACATTTGTCATATATATGTTCTTTTAGAGAACCAATTATGAATTGTTATATGATAACGTCCTTAGTATTAAAGCGTGATAGAGAAACCATGATAGGCGATTATGGTTGATGAGATCTCTAATCACTTTAATAAGTTTGATACTTAAATGTCTCTAGGTGATGTACTATTAAAAGCAGGGCATTGATAGTATAGACATACTAGCACGTATTAGATGTCTTCGTCTTTAGGGCGGGGATAGATCTCGTCATCGAAGTGTAGACACTTTGGGCATGCGTGGGCGTGTCTTAGAGAATGCGACGTTAGATCGATGACCCACTTACACGGATAAGTGTCACACTATGTGACGGTTGTGTAATTATCCTTAGGACCGAGTCTTCATGGCATCACGGTGTGGATTGTCATGCTTTGACACTATTGAGGTTTCCACAGCCACGGGCGATCATGCGGTAGTGATTGAGTATGATCATCAAGCATCGCGGAGTATACATGATTGGTCGTCCGGGAATCGCGTATCCTATGATTGGGATCGAATATCCGAAATGGCCTTCTTATAAGGAATGTCTTACTCTCGTGAATCTTTGAAAAGTTGGAGTAAATGTGTTACTTCGAGAGAGCATGATGTCCAGATTATAAGATACGGTCGTTGATGTTTTGACACTCGACTAACGACCGTATGGATATTATTACAGCGATAGGATTGTAAGTTACACGGTAACTGTTTCACATGAAAGGTAGTAGTCATTGCATTTGACTCTTCCGATGATTGGGGGTCACGGTGTGTTGCTAGACGCTATCCCGTGATCGTTAGGCATGAAGGGCATTTTCGTAATTTGCACTTTGTGTCTACGGCCAACATATTCGGAAGCCTATCGGGTCACACACATATGAACATCTAGCCGGATTAAAATGTGGTTATAGATGATAACCAAATAAGGAATGTTTATCTCGAGACTATAAAGGTTATAGTGGCAAATTAATATGGTGGTATTTATTTATTATGAATAAATTGAATACAAGATATTAATAATATTATATTAATTAAAGAATATTCCGGAAGCCAATTAATTGGCATATGGGGCGCATATTATTAGTGTATAAGATACACTTGGATTGTGCAATTTAATTAATAGTATTACCAAATATATTAATATAAGATATTGATATATATGTATATATCTAAAATGCATGCGGCTAACATTTGTGTGCATGTCACACGTGAAAGCCAAGTTGACATGTTTGAATATTTAATAGATTTTTATATGTGTAATATATATGTGATATATACACATGTGTAAATTGATTTATGGTAATAAGATAAATATAGTCAATATTAGATTTTGACAATATCTTGGAAATATTCAATATACGATATTGACAATATCCTAGATTTATTTAATATGAGATATTGTAATAAATGAGATAAATCAATCTAGGAGATATTCCTTATTTTATTGGAAAAATGTTTTCTTCTCCTCCACACTTTCTAAGAGGCGCCACTTCCATTATAAATAGGAGGTGGGTGTCAAGCTCTTTTGTACAACACAATTCCAAGAACTAATAGTTCTTGTGTAAAATAGAGAGCATCCTATAGAGAGTTGGAGAGAGGGGAAAAAGGCCGGTCTAGCAACCGGAGTTTTCCAATAGCAATCCATGATGGGATTCCGGTGGGCTGTTCGTGTGGACTAGCGGTAGAGGCCGAACACTTGGGCGGCTCTATGCAGAACTACTCTCCTTAGACGGTCAAAGCGTCGATCTTTTAGAACAACCAAGGTAACCACCGTCTACTACTTGTTTGTTTATTGCTTAAACGAAGTCGATCTTGGGTCGATAGGAAATAAATTTTTGAATTCCGCTGCGTTCCCGCGTAGATTTCCTAACAATCCTAGATCATGTGAGGGAATTCTTCAGAGCTCAAGAAGGGTTGTATCCAAATCTGACACAAGATCAAGCATGGGTAGACCGGCTAAGCTACCAGGATGAACAGAGGAGAGTTGACATGGCCAAAATATACAATGACATCAAAGACAACATGCTTCTCTTGACAAAGTAGTGGAACCCAGTGAGACCAAGTTCGGCCATACCACTTCTCGCAAAGGGACCGGAAGACTTGCCAAGCGAGCAACAAGAAGACTTCAACTATATGGTAAAATTCTTCAACCCTATGGGGAAAATGAATAAAAAGACCAATGGGGTCTATACAAAATCTCAAGTTCTTTGACTCACACATTGCGAAGCTAGGGAGAGACTTGAGAAGTACTTTGGAGAGCCAGGGCAAATGAAACTATGCTGATTTTAATGAGACTCTTTGCCAAAAGAAATTTTCAAGGAGTATCTGAATACACTTCTATGGCATAATGAAAGTGGAAGTTTCAGAAATGGATTGGAAATACATTGAAGAGGTTCGAGACTACAAAATTCAATAGGTACAAAGTGAGAATTAAGCAAAATGTAGTTAATGTTCCTTTAGTATGTTTTGAGATCATCCTTTCTGATTGCCCTTAAATGGATGAATAAAATTATTGAGCTATATTCGTTGTTCTTTTATGAATATTTTTTTGGCATACTTATGTTCAGGCTTATGAGGGTTTTGGCATCATCAAAAAGGGGGAAATTGTTAGGAACATTTTATTATGTTTTGATGATAGCCATACTAGCTGTTATAGCAAGCCTGTAATAAGTTAGAACACTCTGTATAGTCTTTACTTAGGGTCTGACATGTTGTATAAGTTGAGTCAGACAAGTATTGTACTAGTTGGTAGGACGGCAAAGCAAAAATAGTTTTTCGGCAGAGTAAGGCCAGTCCAGTACCAGCAGAGAAGCAATGAAGACATTATGGTATGACTTATAACCAAGGAAGTCTGTGATGACCTTGGATAAGTCTAAATTATGTTTTGAGTGATGAAACTTAATGTTTAAATTATGGTGTACACTGATCTCACCCAAATCAAGAATCACTGAAGTACAAGGATTCTCCTTGAACTGAAAGAATGAAGAAGCTTGATGAATGAGCTAAGTAAACTGACTTTCGGCTGAGTGAAGACAAAGCAGTGAAGGAAGATCTAAGAGGCAAGGTCAGATAGATCATTTGACCGATCAAAGAACGGCTGAGTAAATCTTACTTAGTCAGATTATTGAAATATGAAGAAGATACTGAAGATCAAGCATTAAATGCACAATCAATAGAGGATCAATCAAGGACAGATTTTATGGTAAACGTTTGAAGAAAAATCCGATCGCTAAAATCAAGGAGAATACAATTAAGGGGGAATCAAGAATAAAATCAAAGATTATTCCCCTCATTAATATAGCCAACGGACGGAAATTCAAATCAAGAATAATCAAGGCTATAAATAGAAGGTGTTGAAAATAATATCTGTGTTTTGATGATGATTTATCACGCATTTAGTAAGATCACTTACAACTCATGATGATGAAGTCATAACTAACTGTTATAGAGCGAAATAAAAGAAGAAGCAAGAAATGGTCTAGAGAAAAAGTATAAGTTCTATCTAGAGTCTGAACTTTGTATAGGTTGTTTCATACAAGCATTGTATTAGATAGGAACTAGGCGAGCAATTTGAGTCACGACAAACAACCGAGTATATACATGGAGGCGAGGATCGAGACTCAATTATGAGAAAACTAAAGAAGCGGGGACTGGACTCAGTTATTGAAGATGAAGAAGCGAGGTGGCAAACTCAGTTAGAAGCTGATCAAGCCGTGAATATAGGTAAGGATTCAGGCAAGTCTGTGGTGACCTGAAACTGAACTATATATCATGTAAAGCTGAATAATCTTAAGGACAAAGATTATCAGTTACCTGAAAAAGAAGAAACTGAATGGTGTACTCTGACTCAGTCAATTGAAGTCAGATGTCAAGATCATAAGGTACTCAGTTTTGAAGAAGAGTAGAAAACTGAGTTAAGGCCTTGTCAAATTTGAATTGACAGTACGACAAAAGGTCGTACATATGAATGTTGGCTAAATGATAAATGTAACGGCTACAAGAGCTAGTGACCATTACATCATCCCTATATATACACAAGGGAAACACTTTAAAGAAAAAAGTGAGGGATCAGAAAAAGGTTTTAAAAGCATATATCTAAAGATCCAGATCCAGAAAATCAGATTTCATATCTAGAATAGGGGAAGCCAACAGAATTGCCGTGGAGATTAAAAAGGAAGATCCAGTAACCCATCAAGGGGGAAATAAGGCATCTTGGAGCTGAAAAGTCATATCCAGAAGAAGAAAACAACTCACTGAATTAATCTCTTGATTAATTCTAAACCTAACCTTTGTGAAAAAAGGGTTGGCTGTGCATTGTATTAGGAGAGCAACTCCACCTTTCATCATACGGTTGCAACTTGGTTGCCACAGCTGTTGGTGCAGTTTGCGGACTGTATTTGTGTTAGTGGTGAGCTGGTGAAGGAGCCATTCCACGTCCGAAAGATCAGTGTGCAGAGTGAAGGGAGAAATCTTACCTTTCTTCATTATGTGTAGACAGTGAAACTAGGGTGTCGTGAAGGATTGTCATCAGGCTAGGATTTTGTAACAGTTATCTCAAGATTCTAGTGATACCTCCTACACCACAGGAGAAGTTGTGACGTACATGATTACAACACCCGGAACTTCCATAAAAAACCTTATGTTACTTTATGCGTTTATGTTTGTGATATGATTGTTTTATTTATTGGATAATCATGCTATTACTTACTCAGCAAACATTAGACACTGAGTCAGCACAAAACTAATACATAGGAGGTTTAGATCTTTACTGACACATCTATTGCACAAAAGGCTTAATCTTATCCGCTACAATTTAATTCAGTTCTCGCAGTAGCAAAACTGAATTAACTAACTCCTTAAAAGTTTAAAGGATAGTAACAAAACTGAGCTGAGCATCAGTTTGAGTTTAGGAAAAACTCAGTTCTGGGGTACTTCCAGTTTGGGAAAGTTTTTGGTGACAAGTTTATTCACCCCACCCCCCCTCTAAACTTGAGTTAGCCTTTCCAAGGGACCAACAATTGGTATCGGAGCAATTCTTCCGTTTGGAAGTGATCCAAAGATATCTTACACCAGTTGTTAATTACCCCTCACTGTATCAGTTGTAAAAGCACTTAGTTGAAATGGTTACATCCAGAATTAGAAGTTGGCTTATTCACCCCCTGACTAATTGTTTGCAAAATGTATCTGATTTTCAAGATCAAATATTTGAAAGGTTTAATGCTACAAATTCTCAAACAAATCCAGAATCTCAACTTAGTGATGATATGGATAGCGATCTCAATGTATATGTTGACAAATCCAGAGGAGTTCCATCACTAAGAGATCTCTCAGAAGAAGAAGAAAAGGAATTTTTGCAAGTAACTGTTGATATAGAAGATTCATCAGAGCAACAAGAGAATGTACCGTCAAACATTAAATCTGTAACAAACAATCAAGGAAAGGTACATTTCTCAACTCAATTATCATCAGCTAAACTCAGTCTGAGAAACTCTGAGCTTGCCAAGTTGACAGAAAAACTCACTCTGGAGTTAAAACTAAAAGATATAGAACTCGGCAAAGCAAAAGATTGGAATGAGTTTCTTGAAACTGAAATGTCAAATCTAGCTGAAAGGTTATTATCTAGTAAATTTGACAACAGCAATGATAATTCCCCACTCTTACCCAGTCTTAAGATTTCAAGGAGTACAAACTCTAGACATCAAAGTTCTTGAAGACCTAGTGGATTACACAAAGAAAATAAAGATGATAAATCTAAAGTAATCCTTGTGAACTCAACTAAGGATGAGCGTAATGGTTTATCTAGAAAAGAAATGAGAAAGCTTAATTCTCTTATCAAAGAAACTGAAGTGTGTACTTCAATAACTAATCCATCCGGACCCAAAATGCTATGGGTACCGAAGAAAACTTAAAATTGTTTTGCAGGCTAAGTCAGTTCTCATATTGCTGAATCCTGAGAAAACTGACTCATACATTGCAACGAAGCTAAAAAGGCAAAAGCTGATGAATGGCAAATTGGTCAAAAGTAGAAAACTTTCCAGCTACCATCTGACGCTTGAGCTTACATGAAAAATCACTTGAAGCCACGTGTCAATCAAGGAGAAAAAGTAGATGTACATCACTATAAATCTCATTGATTGTGACACGACTCTTATTTGAAAACGATTGAAAGACTTAATCTTGACAAAATCTTCCTAAATCAATTTCAAAACATTCAAGTTCCCTCAAGAATTCTAAATTCAGAGATCCATGGAGCGATACAACATTGATGAAGGAATTACCATGAGTCTGAATGACTTCAGTCAAAAATTCTCAAACTCTATCCTTTCGACTCAGATTGCAGACAAAATCAAGAAGATTAGAGGACTTTGAAATTTGATTGATACGAAGGTCAATACTCTGTACCCAGAAAGTATCAAAGAATTCTACAGAAATGCCGTAATCACCAATGATGGAAAGAGTTTCAGGATAGCAGTTCAAAATAAAAGCATTAATGTTGATGAACATTTGCTTTCCCTAGTCTTTGGTTTAGACATATTTGGAGGATCTTCATCTCTCACCTTTGGAAATGAAGAAAAAGGAAAACTTTGGAATATCACAGCACTCAACAAGGACGAGAAGAATTTCATCGGATCCATTTATCAACAAAAACAAGAGTTCGCATTCTTGACAATTCTTCTGACCAAAAATGTTATTGGTCACACTTGGAATCCCTACACACATTCAACAGAAAAGATGAAGCTGATCTATGCTATTTGGTTTGAAGAAAAACTGGATTGGAACAAAGTTGTTCTCAAGCAACTGATCAAACAAATTTCAGATGAAAAGTCAAAATCTCAAGGAAGAAAGGCTGTTGGAGAAAAATTCTTATTGAAAAAGTGATTTACGTATTTGGTGTAAAGTATACTAAACTACTTCTCCATCTCAAAATCCAAAGAAACAGCAGTAAAACAGAAATCAGTGTCCACTGAAGCAAAGAAAAGGAAATTCGTCGAAGAAAGGAGAGAAACTTCAGACTCCATCTCAAGAGAAACTATAAATTTGGATGAAAGGGCTCAAAGAAGACAAAGGAGGATGTGGAACAAATCTCTTGCAAAGAAAACTGAAACTGAAGATGTAATTCAAATAGAATATGAAACTGAAGAAAGTGAATCCTCAACTGAAAAGCATGAAGAATATATTGAGAGCAAAGAGAAGATTTAGAAGACGCTGAATTTTGCTTGGCCGAGTATGGGAAAGAAGCTGTTAAGTCATAACTCACTTTATCATGAAGCCAGTTCTTCAACTCAAGCTCACAATGCGTCTACAAGCAAATCTGCAACTGAAAGATCTCAGCGCCAGATAACTGAGATTGAAGAAAAATTGGAAGGATTGAAAGAGATAATCGAAAGCTTGATAGCGACATTACAACAGAAGCTCCACAACTTGCAAAAATTTATTTCAACAGCACATTACTCAGGATTGAACAAATACTCCAACATCATCACCTTACGCAAGGTATTTGAAGAAAGCTTTTGCATATCTTCAAACAAGGGGGAAGATAATACTGAAGGTGATGAAGCTGAAGGTGAAGTTGATTCGATCTTGATAAACCGACAAAGTCGAAATATCTATGCCAAACTGTTGATTGAAGAACAAGAAAGACAAGTAGATGCTGATCTTCTTGCTATTCAACAAAATGGAGAAGCAGTTGATAATCTGATTGAAGAGCTAAGTGTAGAAGAAACCTTTGAAGAAACAAGAACTGAGGAAGATGAAGAAGCCTCGATTAAAGGCGTGTTGACCATCGAGGAAGAAGCTTGTGTCTGTGCGATTGAAAAGAAAATTTAAAAGCGAGATGGAGGCAAAGAGACAAAAGCGAGGGGAAAGTGAAATGAAACCAGAGGGAAAAGCTGAAAAAGAAAAACATAATTTGATTTCAAAAGAAGAAGAGAAGATAATGAATGAGGAAATTAAAGAAATCTTGATGAAGCTCAAAAACCAAGAAAACGAAGAAGCAAATTGGCTGATCAATGAGCATCTGGATATAAAACCTAGAGATAATGAATCAAGTGAAGAAGGAAAAACAAGGAGGCTTCTAGAAACAAAATGAAGTATTTTTCTTGGTGAAAAGATGATTATTTTGGAAAAAGGAAAATTATGTCGATCCAGTTATTGATTTGCTTTGTAATAAACTCAGTTGTTTTCAGTTTGTTATTTTAATCTGTTTTGATTTCATGCATCATTCTTTTATTATTGCTTTTAGGGAGGGTTAGGATACAACATCAAAAAGGGTGAAATTGTTGGAAATAATATCTGTGTTTTGATGATTATTAATCACGCATTTAGTAATATCACTTACAACCCATGATGATGAATTCATAACTAACTGTTATAGTGTGAAATAAAAGAAGAAGCAAGAAATGGTCTAGAGAAAGTGTATAAGTTCTATCTAGAGTCTGAACTTTGTATAGGTTGTTTCAGACAAGCATTGTAATAGATAGAAACTAGGCGAACAACGGAGTCACAACAAGCAAACTGAGTATAAACATGGAGAACTGAGGGATCAGACTCAGTTATGAGAAAACTGAAGAACTGAGGGACACAGACTCAGTTATTGAAGACTGAAGAATTGAGGTGGCAAACTCAGTTAGAAGCTGATCAGGTCATGACTATAGGTCAGGATTCAGGCAAGTCTGTGATGACCTAAAACTGAACTATAGATCATGTAAAGCTGAATAATCTTAAGGACAAAGATTATCAGTTACCAGGAAAAGAAGAAACTGAATGGTGTACTCTGACTCAGTCAATTGAAGTCAGATGTCAAGATCATAAGGTACTCAGTTTTGAAGAAGAGTAGAAAACTGAGTTAAGGCCTTGTCAAATTTGAATTGAACAGTACAACAAAGGTCGTACATATGAGCGTTGGCTAAGCGACAAATGTAAACTGACTACAAGAGCTAGTGACCGTTACATCATCCCTATAAATACACAAAGGAAACACTTAAAAGAAAAGAGAGGATCAAAGAAAAAGGTTTTAAAAGCATATATCTAAAGATCCAGATCCAGAAAATCAGATTTCATATCTAGAAAAGGGGAAGCCAACAGAATTTCCTTGAATATTACAAAGGAAGATCCAGTTACCCATCAAGGGGGAAAGAAGGCATCTTGGAGCTGAAAAGTCATATCTCGAAGAAGAAAGCGACTCTTTGAATTAATCTCTTGATTAATTCTAAACCTAACCTTTGTGAAAAAGGGTTGGCTGTGCATAGTTTGAAGAGATCAACTCCACCTTTCCTCATACTGTTGCAACTTGGTTGCCACGGTATTAGTGCGATTTGGATTGTGTTTGTGTTAGTGGTGAGCTGGTGAAGGAGCCATTCCACCTCCGAAAGATTAGTGTGCAGAGTGAAGGGAGCAATCTTACCTTTCTTCATTATGTGTAGACAGTGAAACTAGGGTGTCGTGAAGATTGTCTTGAGGCTAGGTTTTGTAACAACTATCTCAAGATTCTAGTGATACCTCCTACACACACGGGAGAAGGGGAGGCGTCACGGGATTACACCACCGGAACTTCCATAAACAAACCTTGTGTTACTTTAGGCATTTATGTTTATGATATGATTGTTTTATTTATATCATAATCTTGCTATTACTTACTCAACAAAAATAGATAGACGAGTCAAAGACAAAGCGATACATAGGAGGTTTAGATCTTTCTTGACACATCTATTGCACAAAAGGCTTAATCTTATCCGCTGCAAGTTAATTCAGTTCTTGCATTAGCAAAACTAAATTAACTAGCTCCTTACAAGTTTAAAGGACAGTAACAAAACTGAGCTGAGCATCAGTTTGTGTTTGGGAAAAAATCAGTTCCTGGGGTACTTCCAGTTTGGGAGAGTTTTTGGTGACAAGTTTATTCACCCCCCCCCCCCCCTCTAAACTTGTGTTAGCCTTTCCAAGGGACCAACAGAAGGCTTTGACAAGATAAAAAATAAGTACATACGAACGATCAAGAATCTGAGCAAAAACTCTGTCAAAGCAAAAAGTCTTCTATCTTTGCAGAAAAGAAATATCTAGTGATCAACTCAAAACCGAGAGCTACAAATCAAGCATCAAGCATTGAGATTAATCAACAAGTTTGTGAATCCACCCAATGATAAACCTTTGATGGACCCCAACAATCAGAATGGATGTAATCAAGTGATGTCTTTGTATTGTAATGCCTGCTGAGAATCTGCTTCTATGTAGCTTCCCAAACACACAGTCCTCACAAAAGTATAGATTCTTGACCTTATATCCTCCAAGAAAACCTGTTGAAGAAAGGACGTGTATTCCTCTTTCACCCATATGACCAAGTCTCATGTGCCGTAATTGATTCTGCTGTGACTGATGAACTGCTGAGGATGCCACGACAGCTGAGCCAGCTATAGTAGAAGTTTGTAATATTTACAAGGTTCTCTTCTTGATACCTTTGAGGACAACAGTTGAATCTTTGTAGCCATTTAGCTCTCCACTTTCTCCCTTGGAATTAAAACCTTTGATGTCCAGTAGACTAAGAGATACCAAATTCTTGGTTAATCTGTGGAACATATCTAACATCTTTCAATGTTTACAATCTACCATCCTCTGTCCTCAACTTGACTGAGCCAATTCCCACTATCTTGCAGACCTTGCCGTTGCCATAGAAATATGACCACGATCTATCTGCACATAAGTAGAAAACCACTCTCTGTGTGGTCAAATATGATAGGATGCTCCAGAATCTAAGATCCAAACATCAGCATGGTGTGCTGAATCCCCAACAACTAGAACCAGATCCTCATCAGAATGCTCGACCCACAATTTCTTTGTGCCAAAATTATTCCCTTTGCACGCTTTTCATCTTTGGACAATTGGACTTCCAATGCCCCGCTCTTTCTGATAATTACAGACATATCGTGGCTTTAGGACCTTGAATTCTTGGATTTCTTCTTCCCATCGGCTATCCATATCCTTTCCCCTTCTTTGTTGACTACTAGTCCAGCTGACTTCATTTATCATCCTTCTTTGCGCTTGTGTCTCGGTCTCTCTCCTGGCATGCAAAAGCGCCTCACATCCTCTAAAGCCATTGTATCCTTCCCAACTATGAAGGACTATATAAAGTTTTCATATGAACTTGGTAATGACACCAACAGAATTAGGGCTGCATCTTCATCTTCAATTTTAACATCAATATTCCAGAGATCAAGTAATATTGTGTTCAGCTGATCCAGATGTTCCCTCAGCAGACCTCCTTCATGCATCCTCAAACTAAATAGTTTCTACTTCAGCAGCAACTTGTTGGTTTATGACTTCGTCATATACAGGCTTTCAAGCTATGCCCACAACTTGGCAGATGTGTCTTCCTCGGCAACTTCAATGATAACATCATCAGATAAGCACAACATGATGGTTGAATGTGCTTTCTCTTCCAGATTGGCAGAATCTGCTGAATTGGCGTCTCCTTTACCAGATAAAGGTGTCCATAATCCTTGTTGTTTTAACAAGGCCCGCATCTTAATTTGCCATAGACTAAAATTGTTTTTTCTTATAAATTTGTCATTTTTTATGTTAATTGCAGACATCTTTCTTGCCAAAGATCACAACTTTTATCACAGATTCCTAACGCCGGTAAAGGTCTTGGTGAAGATAAAATTCATTCGTATAGATGATTGATAAGTCCACCATATGTGGTTATTCTTGGATCGTTTTGGCCTGTTTTAATGCCTATTTTATGATTTTCGTATGATAAATTGCTTCTTTTGGACTAGATTACAGCTGTAGCTTTGATATTTTGTAGCTATGATGAATCCGAGCATAAAAGGAAATGAAAATGAGCTAAAAAGGATCAAAGTCATGAAGGCATGAAGAATCACACCCAGGTGTGGAAGAATGGAACAGGGTGTGAAAAAATGCAGAAACTATCCAGAATTTCTACAGGCCAACGAAATGTTCTGATTGGTGGAGATAATTCACAGCGTGATTTCCATGATTGATGGCGCAAATTTGAAGATTTACACGCAATATTAGTCCTATTTTCTAGGAATTTTATTTTAGGAGATAAATTACACAATTTAAATTAAGGAAAATTCCTATTTATCCAAAAATAATTTCCTTAAATTGAAAAATCATCATCAACGCATTATTCATCAACATGAGTCGACTTTTGCCTTCTCCTCTTCATCATCATCTCCCATCCCCAAGAACAAGGATTTTTAGGCTTTAAGAATTCAAGAACGAAGGTTTTCGAGGTTTGATTATTTTATGCAATACTTTGACGGTTTATTTCTCTCTCTTTTCTCCTTTCTTCTATTTATTTATTTTTCTTGTCAAAGTATGAACCTTATGATTGACTCTTGGAATATTGATATGGGCGTGAGTAGATATCGGTTTCTAGGATTAGGAGAAACCGGATATGAATATATGATGTAAAAACTCAATCTTTCCCTTGTTTTATGAAATTGATGCTTATAAATTGATTCTTGTGTGCTATTCTTGTTTGATTGTCGATTTTAATAGCTGAGAGAGGTGAATAATCACAATTACGTAGAGAAATTATTCGATTAATTAGTGACCCAGCGTACTACTTAATTGATACTTTAGGAAATAAGAATTGAATATAGGGTTATATTGGAATGAAAATTTGGTAAAAACCTATATGGCATGAAATTATGGTTCTTTAAGGGATCTAAATTCATTCTTTATCGTGGGAAACTGGGTGTGGTTTGAGTTTAGGTACGATCACGAAAATAATTTGAAAGAATATTTTTGTGATAAAATTTGATAATTGCCTTTATAAGTGTAAATTTCATATCTTGGGGGAAATATTGTTGGTAAGTCATATAGTAATTCCGTGAAGACTCCGAAATCCTAGAAATGCTTCTAAATTGAATCTTCACCTAAATCTTGAAGTTCTTGGCTTGTAGTTATATTTTCTTTATTTTCTTTATTTTTAGGATTTTTAGAGAAAAACCTCCAAAATTTTGATTTGTCTAGCTAATATAAATCGGGAATTATTTGGTGATTGACTACAAGTCCCTGTGGGATCGACATTCTAAGTACTACTCGATAAGCCGTGCGCTGCGGTAGCATTTAGTGATTATATTGAAAATCACACATCAAGTTTTAGGCGCCGTTGTGCGGGACCGGTGTCAACATCGAACTCGTTTTTGATTAATTAGACTAGACTTTTTATTTTATCTTTATTTTTGTGGGTAATTGTGTTGTCCTTCTTTGGTTATCTTTTCCTCTTGTTTATGCGAAAATCTCGAAATTTTGACAATCTCTTTGAGTTAGATCCTGAAATCGAGAGAACTTTTCACATGATGAGAAGATTGTTTAAGCTGGAAACTGAGCAAGAAGAAACTATGTTTGAAATAGAGATGGTTGAGAACAATAATAGGACCTTGAAGGGTTACTCAGTGCCTACTGCACAAGGTTTACAGTCAGGGGTTGTGCAACCTACTATAGCTGCAAACAACTTTGAACTGAAACCTTCTCTGATTCAGATGGTTCAACAAAATTCATTTGGGGGGTCACCTACAGAGGACCCTAATATGCACCTAAAGGTCTTCCTCAAATATTGTGATACCCTCAAAGTGAACAACATCACTTCAGATCAGATCAGAACCATGTTGTTCAAGTTTTCCCTGAGAGATTACCACTCCATACCACCAGGCACAGTGACTACTTGGGATCAACTCTCTCAGGCGTTTTTAGCCAAGTATTTCCCCCCTCTAAGACAGTTCAGTTGCGGAATCAGATTACAAGCTTCACACAATCAAATGAATCCCTTTATGAAGCTTGGGAGAGGTTTAAAGAAATGCTGAGAAACTGTCCTCACCACGGGTTGGAGAAATGGCAATTAGTGCAGACCTTCTACAATGGGTTGGATTATAGAGATCGAATGGATATAGATGCTGCGGCAGGAGGTGCGCTTCATAACAAATATCCTGATGATGCATACAATCTGATTGAAGATATGGCAACAAACAACTCCATGTGGTCTAGAAACAAAATGCCCAACACTTCAAAAAAGGAGGCAGGTAAGTATGAGGTAGACACTTTGACCCTTCTTTCTGCTAAAGTAGATGCTCTTAGCTCTATATTTGATAAAATGAATGTGAGTGCTTTGAGCTATACAGATGTACAATGTGAAGTTTGTGGTGTGATTGAACATACCGCTCCAGAATGTCAATTGCTTACCCAATCCCATGAGCAGGTTAATGCGTACAACACTTTCAACCAAAGGCCTGTCAACGATCCCTTATCGAATACCTACAACCCTGGTTGGAGAAATCACCCAAACCTCGCATAGAGAAACAACCAGAATGCAACATCGCAATACCCTCCGGGCTTCCAACCTAAGGCACCCAACCCATCTCCTCAAAAATCTAATCTCGAAATCTTGATTGAAACCCTCATGGCAAACCAAACCAAGCAAAATGAGGAGAACCAATTGATGATTAAGGCTCACAACAACTAAGGTGGATAGCTTGGCTGCACACAATAAGATGCTAGAGAACCAAATTGCTCAACAAGCGTTTGCTTCCTCTAGTGCTCCCGAATCTGCCGGAAAACCCGAACTTAATCTAGGGAGCATTGTCGGGCCGTCAAGTTGAGGAGTGGAAAAGAGTTGGAAGACCCTAAGGTGATGAATAGTGAGAGCAAGGAGGGAGAGGTAGAGAAAGGTGGGACAGACGAGCCTATGGTAGAGGCTTCCAAAGAAAAGGAGCCAGAACCGGTGCCTAAATATATTCCCCCGTCGCCTTATCAGCCACCGGTGCCTTTCCCACAAAGATTGGCCAAATCAAAGCTTGATAAGCAATTTGGGAAATTCTTGGAGGTTCTAAAGAAGCTTTATATTAATGTCCCATTCACAGACGCCCTTACACAAATGCCCACATATGCTAAGTTTTTGAAGGAGATTCTATCCAATAAAAGGAAGCTAGAAGACCATGAGACTGTAGCTTTGACCCAGGAGTGTAGTGCTGTTAAGGGTGATTTTATACGATTTATAACGCTATATTTTATGTTGATTTCCCCCATATTTGTATTAATTTTCATAAGAAGCATGTGTTTAATGAATATATTGAGTAAATGATATTTCAAAAGAGTTAATTGCAAAATAGGTTGATTTATGTGCTTTAATTATGTTTTCACGATTATTTGAGCGATATTACATTTTGCGGAGTTTTTATATGATGTAGATGCATTTTTCAAGGCTCAAATGATGATCAAAAGAGATAAGAGTCGAAATATAAGATGATAAAAGAGATAATGAAGAAATTTACAAGAAGAAAAAGAGATAGAGATCAAGAAATCGAAATTCAGTCATATTGGACTGGCGTCCAGGTCCCGTCCAGTGGACGGGCGTTTGCTGAGACTGAATGAGCGTCCGGTTGAGGAAAATTGATTCAGGATGTTTGGACGCTTGTATGGACGCTGGATGGACAAGCGTCTGGTCATGACTCGGCCCGATTTGAAGTTCATATGAAGAGTGGACGGGCGTTCACCTATCCAGACGGGCGTCCGGTAGCCGACTTGCTGAAACCGACTTTAAAATCTATATATAGTCGGCTGTTTCTCCACACAAAGGATACCATACACTCATTATTCAAAACCCTAAACCTAGGGGTGGCTTTAGGCTGCGTTTTTCTCCTTTTTATTCCAGTTTTTTTGCACTTTAGATCTAGATCAAACTAGTTACTTTTTATGTACTATTTCTGCAAATTCGAGTTGCTGAGGATGTTTAGAGGCTAAATGCTTCATCAAACGAGTATTGTGAAGCCGTCCAACGATTGTTGATTTCGTTCTCTTCGGTTGTACTGTGAGTTTTTATTTAAAGGTTGTTTCTTATTCATGTTTATTACGTTTAATTGCTTTTACATCGGAAGATATGCATGTGTGATTGTTTATTGTTGATGGAAATCTTAATAAACCCTAGATCATCATGAATAAGAATAGTAATTCGAATCTATCATAACGGAAGTTAATAGGTTTAATTACTAGATTACAAACGTAAAGTTTACATCTTTGGTTAGAAAACGCGTTAATCTTGCATTGGAAGATAATAGATTAATATATGAACTTTCTAAGGAATTAGGGTTCATATTTAGATAAGGTGAATCACAACCTAGATAAAAACCACAATATAATCGAGATAGGAAATCAATGCTTGTTGGATAGGTGGATCAATCCTCGTTTGTTCGTTATAAACTTGATTTAAATCCTTAAAACTTGAATTTGTTTAGTAATTTACTTTTATTTGCATCTTAGTTTAGTTAGTTTAAATTGGTTCATGACCCGTATTCTTCCTAGCTTTGGATCATATCCTCTGTCTAGTTTTATTTTACATACTCGTCTCGTCTTATTCATTTGTTTAGATTAGTTTCGTGACATTAGTTAGTTAGTTAAACAAAAACTAGGGTTAGCAATCGTTTAGTTCCCGTAAGATCGACCGGCATAACCACTATTACTACGATCCTTATACTTGAGGTTAACCGGATTATTACTTGTTTGCTTTGTTAGATAAATCCGTGACAAGTTTTTGGCGCCGTTGCCGGGAACCGGACGGTTGTCTAGTTTTGTTTTTCTGTTTTTTTGTTTTGTTTTGTTTTTCTGTTTTATCTCGTTTTAAATTCTGTTTTTAGTTGATACTCGTTTAGGTGATTAGTTAATTAGGGTTTTAGCTTAGGTTTAAGGTTCTCTTGTGATTAATTCCCCCTCTTTTCCTCTCTCTGTTTCTGCTTTTATCCTTTCGTTCCACTTCTTGTGCATTATCTTTACGCAAATTTTCACCTTACGTTATAATTTTCCCGCTACCAAACGGGCGTCTGGGATATCGGACGTCCGTCCGCTGGAAAATTTTCAATTATTACATTTTTAACCACTTAGACGAAGCGTCCGTAATATTGGGACGCCCGTTCAAGTATTCTGTCTTTCAGACGAGCGTTTGGACCACTAAACGCCCGTCCAGTCCAAATTCCATCCGGACGCCCGTCCAAGACATTGGACGTCCGTCTGGTTCCTTTTTCCTAAATAATCTTGTTTCCTTTCTTTTCTTTTCTTTTCTTTAGGCTTTTAATTTTTAGTTTAGGCTTTTATTTTCTTAGCTTTTAGGTTTCATTCCACTTGTTTTTGGTCCGGTTTATGCAAACTCGGAGCCAAAAGGGACCGTTATTATACACCCCTGACCCCTAGCGAACCGTAGTCCGGCCAAACATGCGGATTTTCCGTTCTGCGGTTCTGGCAGACAGAGCCGAGCAAAATCTTGAAGATCAATTAGCAAGAGAAATCACTGACTTTGTGATAATGGCCACTAATAATAGACGTACGTTGGCAGACTACGCCATGCCAGGCGAAGTCAAAGTCAACCCGGCTATTGTTATTCCAGCCATTACTGCGCAAACCTTTGAGTTAAAACCGGGACTTATTCAGATGATGCAACATGCATCTATTTTTCATGGTTACCAATCAGAGAATCCGCATACCCACTTACATACATTCTTAGAGATATGCGGTACTACACGCATCCAAGGAGTAAGTGAGGATGCTATCAAGCTAAAACTTTTTCCTTTTTCTTTGAAAGGAGAGGCTAAGGAGTGGTACACCTCTCTCCCTTCTGAATCTATCACCACCTGGGCAGAACTCGAAAAGGAGTTCTTGAGTCAATATTTTCCACCTTCAAAGACGGCCCAATGCTTAAATGACATTTTCACATTCTATCAGAAAGAGAATGAATCTTTCTTGAATGTTGGAAGAGATTCAAGTCTCTTCTTAGAAAGTGCCCCACCATGGCTTGCCTTTGGAAAGGCAAGTCAATACATTCTTGATGGATTGACCGAGCTTACAAAAGGCATGGTCAATAGCTCTTACGGTGGGGCATTTCAGAAGAAAACACCGGAAGAGGATGGGCCTTTGTTTGAGGACATTGCAAAGTATAACTATGCCCCCTCTTATCAAGCAATTCAAGCACCTCCTCCTCCGAAGGTTGAGGAAGTTAACGTGCAAAGTTTGATCGCCATGCTGCAGAAGCAGATGGCAACATCTCAAGTTCCAAATCCGATAAATCAAACTTCTTCTTTTCCACGGAACCCTCGAGTTACATCGCGTGAAAAAATTGTTGTCGACCGCCATATGAATGGCGGTGTCAATTATTCCCCTGCACCTTATCAAGTGAATGATGTTCATGATTATGGGGCAGTACAATCAAGTCACATGTCGAATTGTGACAAGGTGGGGCACACTTATAAATTACGCCTATGAGCGGACGAGAATGCGGAAGTGAATGCATTCTATGGCCAGAACAATCAAAGGTTCAAAAGCAGTTTCTGGCCAGGGCAATTTTCAAAATCAAGGGTTTAATCCATCTTCAAATTTCAATCCTAATTGAATTTTAATTGAATCAATTTCAATAGAAACCACAGGTTTAATCAGAACCAAAACTCGAATTTTTCTAATCCCACAAAAATTCAATCGAGGCCGGCCTTCCAATCCAAGCTCTCAATTTCAAAGTCGGCCCAGCCAGCCCTATTCTTCAAATTTCCAAAACTCTCAAAGCTCCTCCCAATCTAACAATCTTGAAGCCAAGTTAAAGGAGCAAAGCAGGTCAATGAAGAATCTCGAGAGACAAATTGGGCAATGGTGAGCGATTAGCTTTAGACCCCAGGCGTGGCGGTGCCATTTCACGAGAAGAATCCAAAGGGTGGTCAAGTTGCTCAAGCCGACTTGAGCAAAGGCCCATGTACTGACCTTGTGCCATCAATTCAATACGGTAAAGAGGAGGCCAGTGCAATGAATCTGAGGAGCGGTACTCAAGTTAGTGGTCCTTCCCATCCGGGAAACCACTAGCCCCTCCTGCCATTGATAAGGCATGAGGGGAAGCTGAGCACCTACACTCCCCTCAACTGCAAGAGAAAACTCAGGTGGCTGATCCACTGAGAGGTGAAAAAGCTGGAGATCCTCAAGTGGCTGATCCCTCGAGGACTGCAAAAGCAAGCGAAAGTCAGGAGGTGATCCACGACTATTAAGAAATCTGAAAAAAGGTGTTCGTTGGAAGGATCGGAAGACAGAGTCATTAGTGCATCCTCAAAGAAGGTTTTCTCGAGGATGACCTTAAGAAACTTCCATTTCCACCAAGAAAGAGCAACATTCCTTGATTGAGGATAAGAAGTATGAAAAGGTGCTAAACCTTTTGAAAAATACTCGAGTGAATCTTCCATTATCGGATGTCTTGGTCGAGATGCCTAAGTATACAAAATTTATCAAGGATGTTGTGTCTTGAAAAAGAAATTAGCGAGGCATGGAAAGGCAAATTGGTGAGGATTGTTCCATGATTAATTATGAAAACTTACCAATTAAAAGAGGTGACCATGGTAAGTTCGTACTTACAGTGGTAATGGGAGGTCTAGTTTTCCCTAATTCTTTGTGTGATCTAGGTGCCTCTATAAGCCTTATGCCAATGTCTCGTATGCAAGCATTTCGGTTTACAAAGCCTTCTAGAACCCACTACTATGAGTTTACAATTCATTGATAGATCTTCTAAGAAAGCTTGGGGATCCTAAAAGGCGTTTTGGTTTGATTGATAGATTTACCTTTCGATCGATTGGTATGTTTTAGATATGGAGAAAGATGAAAACGTCCCCCTGATTCTTGGAAGACCTTTCTTATCTACAGCTAGAGCCCTCATCGATTGCGATGGTGGGCAAGTGACTATCCGAGTTGGTGATCAAGAGGTGAGTTACAATGTCTTAAAGTCCATTCAAGTACCCTCTGGCCCTCCAACCGGCTTTTCCATTGATTATATGACGGATGATTTCACCGACTATATGTATAAGCAAGTCATGGCTATAGAAGCAGAGTATGAGCGATTGGTTGATAACCTAAATACTCATGGTGTGGTCAGTCTAGATCAATTAGCAGCTGATGTTGAGGACGAGTTGTTGGAAGGAGAATCTTTGGCAGTGGGACCACAGAGTAAACTCAGTGATATTGAGTTGAAAAGTGGAGATCTTAAATCTAGTTTGGAGGAGGACCCCTGCAGATTTGGTGTTGAAGCCGTTGCCTAAACATCTTAAGTATGTGTTTTTAAGAGAAGGCGACAAGCTTCCGTTAATTATTTCTGCCAAACTGTCTCGACTAGAGGAGATGAAATTAATCAACGTCTTGAAAAAGAATGAAAAAGCCTTTGGTTGCAAGCGGGGAGATATCGAGAGGATATCTCCGGACATCTGCATGCACAAGATCAAGGCGAATGAGGGTGCAAAATGTGTTAGACGCCCCAGAGAAGGCTCAACCCTCATATGCAAGAGGTGGTTAAGAAAGAAATCATTAAACTTCTGGACATGGGAATCATTTATGCCATCGCGGATAGTGAATGGGTTTCCCCAACGCAAGTAGTTCCCAAGAAAGGTGGAATTACGATTGAGAAGAATGAGAAGGGAGAGGAAATATCATTAAGACTTGTCACCGTTACTGAGTGCAGATCGATTATCGAAAGCTCAATGAGGTCACAATGAAAGATCACTTTCCCCTTCCATTCATTGATCAGATGCTTGAGCGTCTGGCGGGACACGCATTCTATTGCTTCCTAGATGGATATTCAGGATACTTCCAGATACCCATTGATCCAGCTGACCAAGAAAAGACCACTTTTACCTGCCCTTATGGTACATTCCCATACAGGCGAATGCCATTTGGTCTCTGCAATGCCCCAGCTACTTTTCAGCGATGTATGCTAGCTATCTTTGACGGGCTTGTAGAAAAGTGTATGGAGATTTTTATGGATGATTTTTCGGTTTTTGGTCAATCTTTTGATGATTGCCTTGAAAATCTTGATCAAGTGTTATCCAGATGTGTGGAAAAGAACTTAGTACTTAATTGGGAAAAATGCCATTTCATGGTAGATGAAGGAATAGTTCTTGGCCACAAGATCTCAAACCAAAGGTATAGAAGTTGACAGGGCAAAAGTGGAAGCTATCGAGAAGATGAGCTATCCTAAAAATGTGCTTGTGAAGTGAGAGGCTTTCTTGGACATGTCGGCTTTTACTGAGAAGGTTTATTCAAGACTTCTCCAAGATAGCCAAGCCCCCATCCACTTTACTAAAGGAAGACGTTGAGTTTAATTTTGATGAGAGCTGCAAGCAAGCGTTTGAGGAGCTTAAGGATCGTTTAATATCTGCTCCAATTCTTATTTAGCCTGATTGGAACCTACCGTTTGAGCTTATGTGCGACGCATCAAACTATCTTTGTTGAGTCCGTGTTCAGGGCAAAAGATCAAGGAAGTTCGGCCTATCTATTCTATGACGTCACACATTGAACCCCTCTCAAGTTAACTATACCACTCACGAAAAGGAGCTTTTGGCGTAGTTTTGCTATGGACAAGTTCCGTGAGTTACTTGTTGGGAGCTCAAGTGAGTGATTGTGGGGTGATCACGCCGCTGCGGTATCGATGACTAAGAAAGAGGCTAAACCGTGCCTACTACGTTGGATCGACCTACAAGAGTTTGACGTTCAAATTAAGGACAAAAGGCGTTGAAAATGTAGTGGCTGATCATGTTTCTAGAATGTTAAGTGAGGAAAAGGATGATCCAGATGATATAGATCTTTACTTTCCTCTAGAAAACATTATGTTGATAGACGGTTGCCCTCCTGATGTTCCGTGGTATTCTTCCATTGTAAACTACCTTCATGGCCGTTATCTCGATCCAGAGATGTCTTATCAGGAGAAGAAAAAGTTCTTCTCTGATTTGAAATATTTCGTTTGGGATGAACCTTATCTTTTTAAGATCTGTAAAGATGGTTTGCTTAGAAGATGTGTTCCTGAGTCTGAGCAATGGGATATTATTGAGCAGTGCCACAGTGGACCCACCGGAGGTCACTTTGGTCCGTGGAAAACCGTTGCTAAGATCTTTCAATCCGGTTTCTGTTGGCCTACGATCTTTAAAGATACAGAAGTTTTTTGTAAAGCTTGTGATAGGTGTCAAAGAACAGGAACTTTAACAAGGCGTTTCGACATGCCTTTGAAACCCATCCTAGAATGCGAAGTCTTTGATGTGTGGGGTATCGATTTTATGGGACCGTTCCCATCATCTTGCGGTAACAAATACATCTTAGTCTGCGTAGACTATGTGTCTAAATGGGTGGAGGCTCAAGCCACTCCTCACAATGATCATAAGACGGTAATGAAATTTCTAAAGAAGAATATCTTCGTGAGGTTTGGATGTCCACGGGCCTTGATCAGTGATGAAGGGACGCACTTCTGCAACCGACCCCTAGAGAAAGTACTTGAAAAGTATGGTGTTCGTCATAAAACTGGCACACCATATCATCCGATGACTAGTGGTCAGGTTGAGAGAAGCAACCAAAGTGTCGAGAAAATCCTGGAGAAGACGGTAAACAGTCATAGGAAGGACTGGAGTTTGAAGTTGGATGATGTACTTTGGGCTTACTGAAGCGCCTATAAAACTCCTATGGGTACATCTCCATATCAAATGGTGTACGTGGTAAACCATGTCATCTCGCTGTCGAGTTAGAGCCTGAGCTTATTGGGCTACAAAGTTTTTGAACTTTGATTCCCAATCTTGTGGGAAACATCGATCGCAGTAGCGATTACATGAGCTAGGCAATTGGACTCAGGCCTATGAAAGTGCCAGGATTAGTAAAGATAAGATGAAGCTACTCCACGATGCTAAGATTAAGAAGAGAGAATTTCAAGTCGGCGAACAAGTTCTTCTATACAATTCTAGGCTGCATTTGTTTCATGGAAAGTTGAGGACACGTTGGTCCGGCCCTTTCGAGATTCTCCAAATCATTCCTGGAGGCATTCTAGAACTTCATGGTTATAGTGGTGACCCGTTTCGAGGGAATGGCCAAAGGTGCAAGCACTATATTGGTGAACCTAAAGAGAGACCTTTGAATGTCCGTTGCCTCGACATCCTCGGGTGTGGAAAGCACGGAAGTCGAAGAATTCGACGAGTCTTCACTCAACCTGCTTTTAGGAGGATGGTTTGTAGTGGTCCTTCGAAGAAGTTCTAGCTGGTAGTTGGGATATGGAAGAATTGGAGAGGGAGCGTCAGTTGAAGCGTCATCAGAGGGCTCAGAGAATGAAGAGATCACCCATGGGGAAGTTCAAGCGTATTTGGAAAGCTATTAAAGATTTAACCCCATGTGTGAGATGTTTGTTTCTGCGACCACACTCATCGATCGAGCTTACGAGGTAGTGGCGGGCAGAAAAGTCAAATGGCCTGATCCAGGCTGAGTTTTAAACGGTGTCGAGCAAACGACGTAAAACAAAAGCGCTTCGTGGGAGGCAACCCACTGTTCTCTATTTGTTTTTATTAATTTTCTAGTCACTTTATGTACTTTGTTTGATTTAAAGTTGTATTTTTGAAGTTTTAATTAAGTTTAATAAGAGATGTACTTTTGAATTTGGGTTGTATGGAATTTTATGATTTTTGCACTTTTGCCTGTTGGGACGCCCGTCCAGATGTATGGACGCCCGTCCGTTTTGACCAATCCCTAGACGAGCGTCCACTAACCCTGGACGCCCGTCTGATATTTTCCCTCCAATCCTGTATGTGATTTAAACTCTTGGACGAGCGTCTACTAATCTGGACGCCCGTCCAGTTCATCTGATTTCCCAGTGGACGCCCGTCCACTGATTCGGACGAGCGTCCAACCTCTCTCTATATATACCCCTTCTTCGAGTGAACCTTCACTTTTCAGGATATTCAAACGCGAAAAACGGTTTCTCTCCCTCCTTTTGCCCTAAAATCTTCAATTCTAAACCATTTTGAGCGATTCCAAGTGCTATAGACCGCTCTTGATGCCCTCTCTTCGATTTTCATAACCAAAATCCCCAACACGCTATATTTTTGGAGAATCAGGAGCCTTTTCAGTCCGAGTTTTTGATAGAAAAATCCGATTTTTGGAGCCCATTTGGTGTTGTTTGGACTGATTTTCACCTCGATCAACATCTACTCACCCTACTTGGTAAGTTAGTAACAAATTTTCTAGTTTTTATTCACGTTTTTGCGAGTTCGATCTTTGGGTCGGCTCGTTCCTTTGAATATCATCTTAATTCGTTTTTTTTCTGGTTTTGTGTTTCTTTCTGCTCTGTTATGGTGACGTGGTGTTGTGATGGATGGTGAATGGTTTGTTTGGTGTTGATTATGGTTGTGGTTGTGGTTTGGTTGCCTTGAAATCCCGCTTTGGATGTTAAACGGGTATCTTTTGTTGTGATTTTGGGATGTTTTGGCTTAGTCTAGGTTTCAAATGGTTCATAGAAAGCAATCGTGAAGAGGCATGGTAAGGAAGTGGCCCGGGAGGCGGGGAAGAAGCGAAAAGAGATTGATCCTACCTTGGTTGATCCTAACCGGGGTGTGAGTATTCGAGAGCAACCTCCAGAGCCACCCAAACTAGGGCAACCTTAAGGGATGAGCCAACCTCGACTCGAGGAGGCTGATGAAGATGTGCCTTTGGTACGGATGTTCAGGACTCTCGAGAGGTGGAGGTTCGTCTAGGGCTGAGGGGACTATAGAAGCTACACAGTAAGATGACCCGGTTGTACCTAGGGCTGCCCCACCTATAAAGAAATCTAAAACCGTTGCCCCGATGCCATTGCCTCGTAGATTCATAAACCCTAGAGCTCATGACGTCTATTCTAAACATTATTTCTCGAGGACGATGTTGATTGAGCGGGCCAATTGGAGGCAAAAGTCAATCCGGGGTTCGTTAAGTTGCTCAAGGATCGGAAATGGGAAGCCTTGATGACAATCCCGACTACCCCGGTAAATAGCTCCCTAGTTCGGGATTTTTATGCGAACTGTTCGGAAACCGACTTGGGGACAAAGGTAGTCGTGGTTCGAGGGGTAGAAGTTCCCTTTACACCGGAGGCGATCAATCAGAAATACAACTTAGCGGCCTTTGAGGGAAGGGATTACAAGGAAGAGATTGTGCATAGACAGTGTTTGGGACAGGATCCTTTGGAGGAGTTGAGGTTGCGGGTTTGTCCGGATGTGGCGTGGACGTTAAGGCCGGGAGGCGACCGGAAGGAGTTGGTTACCACGACTGGGCGGAGGGCTGGAAGGTCGATGTCGATTTATTGAGTCGGTTGTTGCCTAAGAACAACTTGACGACTTTCACATTGGTGACCTAGGCATGTTGTATGCGTTGGACGTTTGGCTTGAACGTGAATGTGGGGCAGGCGTTATATGATGAGGTGGCTATTAATCAGAAGATCTATACCCGATGCTTGTTTTTCCCTCACTTAATCCACAATCTCTGCATCGATGCCGGTGTGCCTGAGTATGGAGCCGATCACAAACCGAAGAATCCGAGGCCGATACAGCGAGAAAAGGGTAAGCCTTCAGTCGATGCGAGGCGGAGACACCACAGGAGCCGGTTCATCTTCGGCACCGCCTTAAGCGTCTACGATTCCCGCTTTATCGCGCCGGTCGGATGCCGTTAAGTATGGCCAGCGAGTGTGCGGGATCGGTGGAAGACATCGGGGCGTCTCGAGAACAACATTTTGACGATCCTGCGATTGTATAAGTGAAGGCCGGAAACCGAGGATGACAGAGTTTTCACCCAAGCCTCATTGATTTCCATTATTCTTCCGAGATTGAGCAGGCCATTGCCGATGTTCTTCACGAGTCCGAGTCCTCTTCCGATGAGAGCGGCTGACTCGGCAGCTAGGGCTACGTCACCACCTTCTGGACCTCCTTCTGATCCTCCGGCTGATGATACTCCGGCTCCGGGGCAGTCTTGATTTCATTTGTCTATTTTTCGATTTGCACTAGCTATGGTGGTTGTCTATTTCTGCTACTTTTTACTTATATGATTCATTGTACTTTTTGATGTTGCTACTATTTATTCTTTTGATGGATCATGTAAGCCTTAAGGCACCCGTACTTTCATTTTATACTGTGTTTCTACTTTCTGGATGTATTGAATGCTTTCACTTTTGCTTTATCTTCATCTTTGATATTTTTTTTTTCGTTCTGGTATAATTCCCCGTTTTCCCCGAGATGGTTCCATGTTTGTCAAGAAGTGCAGGTATATTTTTAGCGGTTTCGTCGAGCTACATTATCTGGTTACGCGTTCTGAGTGTCATTATGTAGGCTCCGGCCTGACCGACAATTCGAGTTTCGGTTTAATTCAGCTAAGTCTTTTCCTTTTTCTTTCGTTCTGCACAACATGAGGACATGTTGATTTTCTAAGTGTGGGGGAGAGGATGGTTTATATGTATCTATGAGTCGTTTGCTCAATTTCTATTATATTTCTATGAAAAGTGCTTAATTTTAAAATTTTTGTTTTGTCCCGAGTGAGCAAATGCATATTTTTGTTCGGTTTTAATATTCATTGATGCTGTATTTTGCATATTTAGTAATTTTAGTTGTTTCACCCGACACTCTTTTTCACATGCCATAGTAAATGATGAGCTAAATGTTGAAAGCCTACCCCATTTTAGTTGGAGATTTTTGATGATTATAGCATGTTTCTTTGCTTATGTACAATTCTTGGAAAGTTTAGTAGTTTGTATTCTAGGGTTAAAGTATGACATACTGTGAATATCTAGATGTTTGAATGTGATAAGTGAAACGTGATTAAGTCTTTGCAATAGTAATAAATTGTTTACTTGAGGTGTTATGCTCAGTGAGTGCGTGCTACTAGAAAATAATCTTTTCCAACTTGCCCGAGAAATCTCTAAGTAAACATAATTGTAATTGTGTGTGTCGGAAGCTGGTTTATGATTTGGGTGAGGTAGGGTGTACCACGTATGTCCTATACCACTATGATGACTAAAAGCTCACGACAGTCAGGAAAAGCTGCCTTATGATTGGAGTAAGGTAGGTTATATCTCGAATATCCTATTCTGCTATGACAGGGCAAGAGCTCATTCTGATGTGTGTTAAATGTGGAAAAAGTTGAATCAACTTGAATGAGAATTGGTATGAATTGAATAAATTATAAGACTAAGTTATTGTCTATCTTATCCCCAGTAGAAACTGACAGATATGTTGTAGGGATTATCCTCTGAGTACTTCAGAAAGGCCCTAGATATATTCGATCATCTTTTTCGGGATGTATCACGTTTGTAGGGTACATATTATGAGTGTCATTTATTACTAGTCTACGAGGGGGTATTAGCTAGTTTTGCTTTGAGTTTCTCGAGTTTGGATTTAGTGGAAGTTTCTATGGCTTGACACACACGCACTGGTGAACTTCTGATTTATTGGATATGTGTTATATATGTTTAGATGTCTATCTTCTCTCGAGCCTTTATTTTGTTTTGTTTTGCTCGGGACGAGCAAAAGCTTAAGTGTGGGGGAGTTGTTAAGGGTGATTTTATACGATTTATAACGCTATATTTTATGTTGATTTCCCCCATAATTGTATTAATTTGCATAAGAAGCATGTGTCTAATGAATATATTGAGTAAATGATATTTTAAAAGAGTTAATTGCAAAATATGTTGATTTATGTGCTTTAATTATGTTTTTACGATTATTTGAGCGATATTACATTTTGCGGAGTTTTTATATGATGTAGATGCATTTTTTTCAAGGCTCAAATGATGATCAAAAGAGATAAGAGTCGAAATATAAGATGATAAAAGAGATAATGAAGAAATTTACAAGAAGAAAAAGAGATAGAGATCAAGAAATCGAAATTGATCATATTGGATCAAGCGTCGAGTCCCGTCCGGTGGGACGGGCGTTTCTTGGTGAGCAGCGTCGGTTGAGAAAATTGATTCAGGATGTTTGGACGCTTGTGTGGACGCTGGATGGACGAGCGTCTGGTCATGACTCGGCCCGATTTGAAGTTCATATGAAGAGTGGACGGGCGTTCACCTATCCAGACGGGCGTCCGGTAGCCGACATGCTGAAACCGACTTTAAAATCTATATATAGTCGGCTGTTTCTTCACACAAAGGATACCATACACTCATTATTCAAAACCCTAAACCTAGGGGCGGCTTTAGGCTGCGTTTTTCTCCTTTTTATTCCAGTTTTTATGCACTTTAGATCTAGATTAAACTAGTCACTTTTTATGTACTATTTCTGCAAATTCGAGTTGCTGAGGATGTGTAGAGGCTAAAAGCTTCATCAAACGAGTATTGTGAAGCCGTCCAACGATTGTTGATTTCGTTTTCTTCGGTTGTACTGTGAGTTTTTATTTAAAGATTGTTTCTTATTCATGCTTATTACGTTTAATTGCTTTTATATCGGAAGATCTGCATGTGTGATTGTTTATTGTTGATGGAAATCTTAATAAACCCTAGATCAACATGAATAAGAATAGTAATTCGAATCTATCATAATGGAAGTTAATAGGTTTAATTGCTAGATTATAAACATAAAGTTTACATCTTTGGTTAGAAAACGCGTTAATCTTACATTGGAAGATAATAAATTAATAGATGAACTTTCTAAGGAATTAGGGTTCATAAGTAGATAAGGTGAGTCACAACCTAGATAAAAACCACAATATAATCGAGATAGGGAATCAATGCTTGTTGGATAGGTGGATCAATCCTCGTTTGTTCGTTATAAACTTGATTTAAATCCTTAAAACTTGAATTTGTTTAGTAGTTTACTTTTATTTGCATCTTAGTTTAGTTAGTTTAAATTGGTTCGCATGACCCGTATTCTTCCTAGCTTTGGATCATATCCTCATCTAGTTTTATTTTACATTCGTCTCTCGTTTTATTATTTGTTTAGATTAGTTTCGTGACATTAGTTAGTTAGTTAAACAAAAACTAGGGTTAGCAATCGTTTAGTTCCCCGTAAGATCGACCCGGCATAACCACTATTACTACGATCCTTATACTTGAGGTTAACCGGATTATTACTTGTTTGCTTTGTTAGATAAATCTGTGACAAGTGCTATCATCCAAAATAAACTACCTCCAAAGCTTAAGGATCCGGGTAGTTTCTCCATTCCATGTGTAATTGGCAATATGGCTATAGATAAGGCTCTGTGTGACCTTGGAGCTAGTGTAAGTTTGATGCCCCACTCTATGTATAAGAAACATGATCTTGGTGAGTTGAAGCCCACAAATATCTCTTTGCAATTGGCTGATCGCTCCGTCAAATATCCGGTGGGTATCTTCGAAGATGTTCCAGTTAAAGTTGGCAAGTTTTATATACCAGTGGATTTCGTAGTTCTTGAAATGGATGAGGATATCCATATTCCCAATATTCCTTGTAGACCATTCCTTGCCACTGCTGGGGCTACTATAGATGTCAAGAATGGAAAGCTTACTTTGAGCATAGGAGATGATAACGTTGAATTTAGTTTGCCGAATGCTCTCACTTGTTTTTCTGTTGGGAATGTTTGCTGCCGGATCGATTCTGAGGAACAATTATTGGAAAATGCCATTAAAGAGGGTTCAACTGACCCCATGGAAGAGGAGATACCAAGTGAGGATGAGCAAGAGGGCGGAGAAATTGATGATAAGGCCACTGAGGGCCAAGATGAGAAGAACAATGTTCTTCCACCTTTTGACCATGAGAGAGAAATTTGATGCTCAAGTTGATGCCCAATCTTGGGATGAGGATAAGGCCCCAAAGGTAGAATTAAAACCACTCCCACTTGAACTTAAGGTATGAGTTTTCTGGAACAAATTCTACATATCCAGTCATTGTAAGTGCTAGTCTAAATGAGGAAGAAACTAAAAGCATTACTTTCTTTACTTAGACGGTACCGCAAAGTGATAGGATATACCATCGATGACATCAAAGGAATCCACCCCTCCATATGCATGCATAGAATTTTGCTTGAGGATGATTATAAGCCTTCTATTGAAGGTCAAAGATGCTTGAATCCTACTTTGAAGGAGGTGGTGAAGAAAGAAATCATGAAGCTTCTAGTCTGGGTATAATATACCATATCTCTACGGCGGTGAATGGGTTAGTCCCACTCGAGTTGTACCTAAGAAGGAGGGTTCACGGTAATAAAGAACAATAATGATGAATTAATCCCTTCACGGTTAGTAACGGGTTGGCGCATGTGTATTGATTATACAAAACTAAATAAGGCGACCCGTAAGGATCATTTCCGCTCCCGAGTCATCGATCAAATGCTAGAGAGGTTGGCAAAGCATTCATTCTTTTGTTACTTGGATGGCTATTCGGGTTTCTTTCAGATTCCCATACATCCAAGCGACCAAGAGAAAACGACCTTCACATGCCCTTATGGCACTTTTGCCTATAGGCGCATGCCTTTTGGTCTTTGCAATGCCCCGCTACCTTTCAACTTGCTATGATGTCTATATTTTACGATTACATTGAGAATATCATGGAAGTTTTATGGATGACTTCTCTGTGTATGGTACTTCATATGAGTCATGTTTGAATAATTTATCTAAAGTACTACAAAGGTGTCTTGATGTTGATCCGGTCTTGAATTGGGAGAAGTGCCATTTTATGGTGCGAGAGGGAATCGTTTTGGGACATTTAGTGTCGAGAAGAGGCATTGAGGTAGACAAGGCTAAGATAGAGGTGATTGAGAAGTTGCCGCCACCTAACTCGGTTAGGGGAGTGTGCAGTTTCCTAGGTCATGCGGGCTTTTACCGTCGTTTCATTAAATATTTTTCTAAAATATCTAAGCCGTTGGCTAACCTTTTGCAAAAAGATGTGGCTTTTAACTTTGATGCAGATTGTCTTGAGGCTTTTAACAGGTTAAAGGAGGCACTAATTTACGCCCCAATCATGCAAGCAGCAGTTGGAACCTACCGTTTGAAATCATGTGTGATGCTAGCGATTATGCGGTTGGGGCGGTTTTGGGTCAGCAAAAAGATAATAAAGCTTATGCCATATACTATGCAAGTAGAACCCTAGATGATGTACAGGTAAACTATGCTACGGTAGAAAAGGAGCTATTAGCAGTTGTCTTTGCATTTGAGAAATTCAGATCATATCTCGTGGGTTCCAAGGTAATTGTTTATACCGATCATGCTGCTATTCGGTATTTATTGAGCAAGAGAGACGAGAAGCCTAGATTGATTAGATGGATTTTGTTGCTTCAAGAGTTTGACCTTGAGATCCGAGATAAGAAAGGTACTGAGAACGTCGTGGCGGATCACCTTTCACGGTTGAGGCAAGAAGGTGAGCAAGACGGCAAAGATGAGTTGGCCATAGATGATTCGTTCCCAGATGAACATCTTTTTGCCGCTTCTATACAAGATGCACCTTGGTATGCAGATTACGTAAACTACTTGGTTAGTGGAATTCTACCACCGGAGTTGAGTCATCAACAAAAGAAGAAATTCTTTGCAGACTTGAAGTATTTCTATTGGGACGAACCGATGCTCTACAGAAAGTGTGTAGATGGCATATTCCAAAGATTTGTACCACAAGAGGAGGTTGCGGATATTTTACACCATTGTCATTCGTCATCATATGGCGGACACGCTAGCACCTCCAAAACAGCAGCTAAGGTTCTTCAATGCGGATTCTATTGGCCCAGTTTGTTTAAAGACAACCGGAAGTTTGTCTTGAGTTGTGACAGATGTCAAAGAACGGGAAATATATCACGAAGGAATGAAATGCCCCTCAACAACATATTGGAGGTTGAGATCTTTGATGTGTGGGGCGTAGACTTTATGGGCCCGTTTACTTCATCATTTGGGAACAAGTACATTCTTCTTGCAGTTGATTACGTATCTAAGTGGGTCGAGGCTATTGCAACACCCACCAACGATGCGAGAGTAGTGGCCAATTTCTTTTAAAAGGTAATCTTTCCGCGATTTGGAGTACCACGTGTACTTATAAGTGACAAAGGTACGCATTTTATAGAGCATAAGTTTGAGAGCCTTATGAAAAAGTATGGAGTGAACCATAAGCTTAGCACGGGTTACCATCCACAAACTAGTGGACAAGTCGAAGTTTCGAATAGGGAGATTAAGACAATTCTTGAGAAAAAGGTAAATCCATCAAGAAAGGATTGGTCTTTACGGTTGGATGAAGCATTGTGGGCCTACAGAACGGCCTACAAAACCCTCATTGGTATGTCACCGTTTCGTTTGGTGTATGGGAAGCCGTGCCACCTTCCAGTTGAGCTTGAGCACAAAGCACATTGGGCTATAAAAGCATTTAACTATGATTTCAAGGAGGCAAGTGAAAAGAGGCTACTTCAATTGAATGGGTTGGATGAGGTAAGGCAAGATGCATACGATAGTGCTCGCATCTACAAGGAGAAGACAAAGCTATGGCATGATAAACACATCTTGAGGAGAGAATTCCAAGAAGGTGATAAGGTTTTGTTGTTCAACTCAAGGTTAAAACTCTTTCCTAGGAAGTTAAGGACAAGATGGTCCGGTCCCTTCACCGTGATAAAAGTCTTTCCCTACGGCTCGGTGGAAGTTCGTAGCGATTCCGGTGACGTTTTCAAGGTCAATGGTCAAAGATTAAAGCATTACATTGCAGGGAGCCACCGAGAAGAGAGTCATGTACTGGACTCTCCACCCTCCACCACGGGATGAATTAAGCAGGGTCGAGCTTGTGACCTTAAACAAGCGCTTCTTGGGAGGCAACCCAAGTCTTTCTACACTTTTCTAGGTTTCTTCATTTATTCATGTTGTGTCGCCCTGCTTTTTGGTGTCGGGTTTGCGGCCAGTAAAGCTGTATAAGAGGAACTCATGAATTTGAGGCCATGGAACACTTGACATGGAGAAAGCCACGATCGAGGTGAATTGAAATTTCGCGGTGCGATTTGAGTCCGACTTTTGAAGCGAAGCGGGGGGGGGTGTGATTTGTACCACATCACAACAACCAAAAAAAAGAAAAAAAAGAGGTGAAATTGACTAGGGCTTCACACCTGGGTGTGATTTTTATCACACCCGTGATTCTCTTATCAAAAAATAAGGGGGGGGGGGGGGGTATTTGACGCAAACATCACACCCGGGTGTGGTATAATTCATACCTTAGTACTATATCTCCTCTTATATATATCCAAAAAAAAACAGCGTACAGATATCAACTCAATTTTTTATTACTATTTATTTTATTATATTATGTTTCCCAAACTTTTCACCCAAATAATCAAACCCGTCCCCATCTCCCCAAACCTCCTTGGCGTTCCCCCCTCCGACCACCACCATTCATTTGCCTCAAGCCCCCTTCTTTCCGGCGCCATTCACCGCCGGGACGGCTGCCCACCACCCCTACTCCACTCTTTTTTCCTCCCCTCTCTTTCCCCCCTCAACAATGAGATCAACTACCTTCAAATCACCACCCAAAAGGCAACCCCTTCCCATCACCGGTCCAACCCCATGGTCGCCGGTGAACTTCCGACTACCATCCAGGTTCCTTTCGAGCCACCACTGTTAGGTGTAGTGCCCGAAAGACAATTTGTGTAATTGTTTTTAATAATGAATGATAGAATTTATCTCACCTTATTACTTGCTTTGTGCTTGTAAAGTAATACACTGCTGCAAACCCTAAGTATATCTGTATGTAACCACTTAACTCAGTGTATGGATTACACGTGAGGATTGAGTTAGTGGTGATATACTTAAACCTGTTAGTCCGTGGTGAACTTAATCGAGTTTAGGGTCTCTTGATTAAAACACCAATAATCGCTGCGAGAACACCTTAGGGTGTGATAGTCTTATCCGATTTTGTCGGTAGAGAGGTACCTACGTGGGGCATTTATATATGATGGCATTCATATAGATTTGGACCGATTTAATCTGATTTTCGGTATAATTCCGTAATCGAGGAATCTTATTAAATCATTAGATGATCATATATGGATCAACCTTAATCTGAGGTGATCACTGTGGTCTTTGCTTGTCCGGGGTAGTGTTTGATGTGTTAGTTACGGTTCACTTAAATATGTGTTCCAAGCCACTTCTCATTGGCACTATCTCCGGATGAGTGAGTAGTTACGATTTTCATGAGATATGGAATCCATTCCTTCCTGCGGGAAGTAGAGACACGATCCCTTATTTGTTAGCCCCGAGAAAGTGATCGATCCCCGGAGTTCACATTTGACTAATTAGCTACTAGTCGGATATGTGTACTAATTGATCATTAGGGGTTAATGGTAAATAAGGATAAGATATTTCGAAGTCGGGTTCACGGAGACTTCCCACTCGAATGGAAAGTCTATGGAGGTTAATCCGTATGTAGTGATTATATCAATGGACGCTTATTCACTCTACATGGGTTGAGTATAAGTATACATCCGTAATCGGTAGAGTTCGGTTCGGGTTTATGGTGGCGTAATCCCGAATTAATAATTAATGTACTTATTACATTCGATGAATAATTAATTATTGAGCTCTGGTTATAGGTCCATGGTCCCCGATGTGGCTTCTGTAATTCGGACTAATAATCTTGTTATTAGGGCCTCAGTGATAATTAATTGGCTGGGCTAATTAATTGATATGCATGAATATTATTTAGTTGGGCTAAATAATATAATACACATAAAAGGCATTTTGTGTGGGCTAATAAACCCTAAAAAGTGGCGCTAAGGTCTTCTTTTTAGCACAAGAATTAATTTTCTTGTGTTATGGAAAATAAAAGATATTCTTGTTATGTGATTGGTTGGATGACTTGTTATTTGATTTCCTATTGGTCAATACATGTCACAATTAGTCATTAATGAAAATATCTTTTTATTTTGATTAATTAATTAATTATTTAATTAATTAATACTTGGAGGCCAGGATTTACTCTCTATAAAAGGAGAGTTATTCCAAGGGAAATTGACATTGAAAAATTTCGCCCATATCAAATAAAAGAGAGGAAAAATTAGTTTCTTCTTGCCTAGGGTTTTAGAGCAAGAAAAACTTGGAGTTTTTCTTGGTGTTGCATATCAAGGAGGTTCGTGTATCAAGAAGGGTGTCCACCAACCGCCGTTTGGAGAACACATCGGAAGATCAAGGCTTCTTTCCGTTATTGGTAACATGATCTTAACCCCCTTGTAGTAGTTTAAGTCCTTTAATTATGTATTATGATATATAAATCGTGATCCATCCGCTGCGCATAGATCTAATTCGTTTAGATCTAAGAACCTGCATCCTTCATGTGGTATCGGAGCCAGGTTCCACGATTTATATAGTCATAATCATAATTAAACGATTTAAAGGAGTGGAATTGCATGTAGGTAAATTTAATTTATTGTTCTATGCATTGTTTATGATTGGTTGTCATGGTTGAAGAGATGGATTGGGGGTTGGCATCGTTTACCCGTTAGATCTATTGTAAACTCATATGAACGATGAAAATTCGTTCATATGAGTATAGGAAATTATGTAATTTATTTTTTTATTGCAATTTTAATTTCCAGAAAATAGATCTGTTTAGTAGCTGTTTAGATATTTCGTTTTTCCCGTTAATTGAGCCGTTGACACGAAGATCCCTTCGGTCAGAATCAAGATTGGAAGTTGATGAACAATCCCACAAATTTTGGTGTCGATCAGAGTCCGTTTGGGTTTCCATTCGTTGCTGCGAAGTGGCTGCTGTAACAGAAAAACGCAGGATTCACAGAAACCCTAACTGTGACTTCTTCGATTTTCTGGGAATTATTGGACCGTTCAAATTAAAATCCGACCGGTCAGATCGATAATCATGGAGTTTTGGACGTGAGATAAAATTTTCAGGACGATCGGGATTTATCTTCATCCCCGATCGATCTCGGGAAGTATATGATGCGCTGCTGTGAGAGTCTGTTTCAGCAGCAAGTTGGGCGGCTCACTGAGGAAGATTGACAAGTCAAAGCTCCGATCCGACCGTCCATCTTGAAGTCCGAGGAGTGAAGAACAGATCTGGAAAGTTACGTCGCGATCCAAGTTCGTTTGCTTTGCCGATCGTTGAAGATTTTGAACAGCTGCAGATTTTGTTAGAAAGTAGTAAACCCTAGTTAGGGTTTTAGTTATTTATTTTCTAATAGGTTAGATACTGGGGTGTCAACGGTCCATCTCGGTGTTTATTTTCCGCACTAGTATACATGTGTAGATTGTATGAGTAGAATTGGAAAATTGCCATGACATGCATCATATCATGAATTCCACTCCATATGCATACATGTAGAAATTAATTCGAGGAATTAGTTAGGCATGTTTAAAACACACGATTAGTTTTAATTAATTGTTTGATATTAATTAGAAACTAATTAGGGTAAAACCGAGGAACACGGGTTTTTCAATCGTCGAGGTTGGGTGATGGATTCTCGGTGAATCCCACTGTGAAAGCATAAGGAGTAAAATCCCGAAACCTCGTGGTTAAGGTGTTGGATTCTCGGTGAATTCCACCTTACCTAAGGCGAGATTACGTTTTTGTTCCGTAGTGTCTACGTGAAAGTTTGATGTTTAAGGATTGGATAATCACGGGCAAGCAGGTTCGAAAGTGGTTTAACCACGGTTGGGTGGTCAACGGTAGCTACGGCTCAATCGACTTCACCCTCCACGTGTGGCGTTTGCACGGGTGCAGCAATCTCGAGCCATCCGAAGAGCCACTACGGCTCAACGGACCTCTCCTAGCCTTGACCCGTCCGACGGCCACATATGTTCTAACGAATAGGTCGGGTGGGCTAGCCCACATAACCGACAACATTCGGGCCTATGATTTATTGTTCCTTAATGTAACATCAAGTCCAAAAACGTGATCGATAAACCCACCACTTTTTCAAAATATTGAGTGGGAGCGGGAGAGGCGACGGCCGACCCCACGGCCTCTCTGTTGACACAAGCAGCGTGAGAGAATGGTGACGCCTCGTGCCGGCACTCGGGACCGGCCTCCTAAGGAAGGCCTTCACCGCTATCAAAATTCAAGGCTTGGTCTCCGAAAGGATAGGATTTTGGGTACTCGTCGGGTCACCGACCGACCCTAAGGCGGCACACTCGGGGTCTACCTAAAAATCGAGACGATGGGTCACACTCATAAAGGTATTTTTGGAAGTACCTTGGCTAAAAGGAAAGGTGATTGGCGATCACAAATGAGATGTTCGATTCTCAATCGATCTTCAATATTAATCGAAACCTCTTTGACCTACCCTAAGGCGGCACTTGAGGCGTTAGATTAAATCCTTGGAACAGTAGGATAGACTATAAGTACTTAGTTTATGTTCCTAAAATTTTAGTAGTGTATGATTTGGATTTATTTTCTGTCAATTTTATTTACAAGCATTGTATATATATATCTCTAAGGTGCTAGGCGCTAGTGTAAAATTGACTAGTAATGACTTCGTTAAAAAGTGGTAAGTAACTAGAACGTTGTATTTATTAATCTCACATGCGATTAATTTTTGGAAGAGATATTTCTCTTGAAGCCTTCAAAACTTAAGTGACGTAAATAGGCATGTCATCACTGCTTTGTCACTCGTCGTAAGCGAGAGACAACCGTAGTTAGTTTGAAAGATGATTGGGACGACAAAATTCTTCTAGTGAATTTTAATTGTGTAGTGTCTACACAAGAAATTTTACGATAGAAAAATTGGAGAATCATAAATGAAAGTGTCGCTAGTTAGGCGGTATTTGGAACCGATAAACTAGTGGGAGCTTTTATCTTATGTTTTTCTAATTTATTAGAAAATCGATCCCCACTGGTAACACTTTCATTAGACATCCCACAGTTCACGAGTAGTGTCTACTCAAACGAAGCGCTAGTTCAAGACTATTTCCTTTTAAGGAAAGTTAAGAATGGGAAAGAATGTCTATAAGTGTTAATCATCTTAACTAAAGTTTTGAGGCTAAACCGAAACTAATTAAAGAAAGTATAGGATAAGGAAAGTGATTTTGGATCACTAACCAATGAATCTTAGCGACTTTCTTAACCGAGTAACTTGACTCGATAGCTTAGTTCTTTGGAAGAACAAGGAAGCGTGCATTAACGATTAATAGAGTAACAACAGCGAGTAATTTCAAACTATAATAGTGGGAGTGATATAAGGAAATGAATTTGGATTCTATCCTTGAATATCAGAAAAGTTTATTTTTACGTTTTACTGATTCGTTGAAACAAATGGATTCACTTTCATCTCGATACTACATTGTTGCCTCATAGAAAGTGAAGTTGACATTTGTAGTACGAATCATGACTCGGACTTTTGTTTGATAAAGACAGAACCACAAAGAAAAGCTAAGCGGTATGTGTAACACATCTAAAACTATTAAAGGCAAAAGGTTTCCGTATTAAGATAAACGACCCTTCAATATCTATTAATTAGTGCATATATCCTAGAGATAAGACACGACGATCGGCTAAGGGTGATTCCTATCTCTCGGTCTAGGAACACTATCTCAAAGGAACAATGACTAAGTTTCCTTTCAATCGGGAGAGGGTAATAGATTTGAAGGGTAACATAGCTTGTTCATCATGACCTTCGGGTCTAGTGAGAGACACAAGCTAGTGGGAGTTTTTGAGTGGTGACATTTTGTCCGATAACTACTCGAAACATGATTTAGTTTATCAAAAGAATACGAGGAGGAGTCTCGATTTTAGCAGAGAATAGAGTATTCCATGCTCATAAATAGGCTATAGCATAGTCTTGGGGGTGATGCTGCTCACCGCCTCCTAGTGGAATGTTTCTCACCGAGAAAGAAACCGTGAGACTTGCCCTATATAGTTATTGATGTGCTACAATACAATCGCTAAACTCGATTAAGATAATTGGTTGCAAAATAACGGTCAAACATTATTATGTAAACCGAGAAGTCTACCTAGAAGATGCTAGTGAGTTTATGGATAAGGAGTGAATTCGGTTCACACCACATCCGTAAATGTAGGCATTTAGCATTTAATGCTTGAAGGTAGATAGGGATTTTTTGCGCATACGTTCGATTGTATTTATTCGTTAAATATCTTAATGAGACGAGTGAAGGTTGATTATAAGATTCTTGAGATCGAAAGTGACGGTTGAGCTGTCACAAGCCTTACGATAGAATCTAAAAAAAAACGACCTTAAACCTTGGAGTACGGTTACCCAAAGGTAGTTACTATCGATTTAATCGGACCACGTCCAACATTAGTTGTTGGTGATTACAACGATAAATGCTACTAGATCGAATGTCAATCCACCCAAGACACACGGTGGGAGTATGGTTTAACCGTTGACCCATTGTGATTTTGTGGACTTTATAATCTCTTTGGGGTGATTGATAACCTATGGCTCTTGGTGGGTTGTATAGGATTACGATTATAGAGGTTGGTTTGAAAACCTTAACCACGTGAATGGAGTTTTGGTACTCGGTTATTCGACCTCTTGTAGAACCACCCGAGTGTCTCAGCCCAGTGGGAGAAATTGGATCTACACGGAAAAGAGTCGAATGAATAGGAAAGTTTAAACTTTGGCGCAAAATTGAGTGGTATAGGGTGATTTCACGACAAGTAGAGAGTTAACCGGACCTTGAACTCTCTCACCACTCGAGTCTTGCTAGATTTCGTTAAGCGAGAAAATAGGGGTGATTCCTGTGACTTTCTTGCCGAACAACGGAATCGAATTCATTGAAACGAAGGGTTTTAGCTAAGAATGAATAACGGATTCGTTACAAAGCGGAAGATAGGGGTGATTCCCTAATACCTTTTTGCGAGACTAACGATATCTTAATTCATTCAGAAAGAACTTTGGTAGGAGGCTGCCATGGCTTATATCCTTTGTGGATTTAAGAGAACCTCTCGGTCATTTAAAAGTCACATGTTTTAAAATATGTGGACTTGACCAAAATATTGATAAGTTTTTCGTAGACTGGATATCAATATTGGAAATGTAGTAGTAGTATTAGTGTTCATAAATGATAACACTAAAGCGGTTGGAAACAACATGGGTGTGCTTTGAAGTCGGAAGCCCGACACGCCAAGATTTCTGGATGAGAGAATTGGACTATATTCTAAGAATTTGATTCGGTCAAATTCATAAGAATGAGTCATTGGCTATCCCATCCGTCTTATTGGTTAAGATGATCATGCATATATCGTATGCAACATTCAACGAGTAGTCCTACCTTACCTCTCAGGAATGATTCTCCAAATCTTCGGATAAAGAGAAAATGGGATAGAGTCTCTCTGGGATAAGGGCAAGTCAGCTTAACACGAGTCAATTGCAATCAAATCTCGGATTCGAGCATTGAATAGCGTTTTAGTACGTCCTCAAGTATCTTTAGAGAACGAGGAATCATATGCATGTATATTCAGGTGCAAACTTGAATATGGTTGACTACACTGATTCTGACTTGTAGTCAGATTAAGGATGATCATTACGTTGATCTCGGGCTCAGTGTTTACTCATAGTGTTTAGAATTCCCTTTTTTGGTCTGGAAGTAATTCCAGGTCTGATAAGCCGATATCGCTTCATCATGAAAACAGTGAAGAGATAGCTTAGGAGGATTTTCTCAGTCACTAGAGGTCAAAACCATGTTGAGAGAGAGTACCGCCTGATTGGAAGGACCGGCTACGTTTCAATCCTAAAGATCGTCTCGAGTCGACAACCTAGCTAATCAGTGTACCAAGTCGAGTGCTTGGAAGTGCGGCATTGAAGGATATGTCTCATCGCTTTTAGAGCAAGTGGGAGAGTGTTGTGAATAAGATGAGAAAGGGTGTGCTCTAAAAACAATCGTTACTTGTCATTTCGTGCAAGTGGGAGATTGTTAGGTGTAGTGCCCGAAAGACAATTTGTGTAATTGTTTTTAATAATGAATGATAGAATTTATCTCACCTTATTACTTGCTTTGTGCTTGTAAAGTAATACACTGCTGCAAACCCTAAGTATATCTGTATGTAACCACTTAACTCAGTGTATGGATTACACGTGAGGATTGAGTTAGTGGTGATATACTTAAACTGTTAGTCCGTGGTGAACTTAATCAGAGTTTAGGGTCTCTTGATTAAAACACCAATAATGCGCCCAGAACACCTTAGGGTGTGATAGTCTTATCCGGACTGTCGGTAGAGGGTACCTACGTGGGGCATTTATATATGATGGCATTCATATAGGACTGGACCGATTTAATCTGTATTTCTCGGTATAATTCCGTAATCGAGGAATCTTATTAAATCATTAGATGATCATATATGGATCAACCTTAATCACGAGGTGATCTGTGGTGCCGCTTGTCCCGGGTAGTGTTTGATGTGTTAGTTACGGTTCACTTAAATATGTGTTCCAAGCCACTTCTCATTGGCACTATCTCCAGATGAGTGAGTAGTTCTGATTTTCACAGATATGGAATCCATTCCTTCCTGCGGGAAGTAGAGAGACAGTCCCCTTATTTGTTAGCCCCGAGAAAGTGATCGATCCCGGGAGTTCACATTTGACTAATTAGCTACTAGTCGGATATGTGTACTAATTGATCATTAGGGGGTTAATGGTAAATAAGGATAAGATATTCTGAGTCGGGTTCACGGAGACTTCCCACCTCGAGAATGGAAAGTCTATGGAGGGTTAATCCGTATGTAGTGATTATATCAATGGACGCTTATTCACTCATGGGTTGAGTATAAGTATACATCATAATCGGTAGAGTTCATTTCGGGTTTATGGTGGCGTAATCCCGGAATTAATAATTAATGTACTTATTCATTCGATGAATAATTAATTATTGGAGCTCATTGGTTATAGGTCCATGGTCCCCGATGTGGCTTACGTAATTCGGACTAATAATCTTGTTATTAGGGCCTCATTGATAATTAATTGGTGGGCTAATTAATTGATATGCATGAATATTATTTAGTTGGGCTAAATAATATAATACACATAAAAGGCATTTTGTGTGGGCTAATAAACCCTAAAAGTGGCGCCTAAGGTCTTTCTTTTTAGCACAAGAATTAATTTTCTTGTGTTATGGAAAATAAAAGATATTCTTGTTATGTGATTGGTTGGATGACTTGTTATTTGATTTTCTATTGGTCAATACATGTCACAATTAGTCATTAATGAAAATATCTTTTATTTTGATTAATTAATTAATTATTTAATTAATTAATACTTGGAGTTAAGATTTACTCTCCTATAAAAGGAGAGTTATTCCAAGGGAAATTGACATTGAAAAATTTTCGCCCATATCAAATAAAAGAGAGGAAAAATTAGTTTCTTCTTGCCACAGGGTTTTAGAGCAAGAAAAACTTGGAGTTTTTCTTGGTGTTGCATATCAAGGAGGTTCGTGTATCAAGAAGGGTGTCCACCAACCGCCGTTTGGAGAACACATCGGAAGATCAAGGCTTCTCTTCCCGTTATTGGTAACATGATCTTAACCCCCTTGTAGTAGTTTAAGTCCTTTAATTATGTATTATGATATATAAATCGTGATCCATCCGCTGCGCATAGATCTAATTCGTTTAGATCTAAGAACCTGCATCCTTCAACCACAACCCATTCCCACACCCAGAAACCCCAATTCCGCCCTTCCTCTTCCCAAACCCGCCACACCTACAACCACCATGCCGGAATCCGGCCAGCCATCCTCTTTGGCGGATTCCGGCCAAACTGAACCCCTTGCAACTCATTCAGTCCCTCTTCCACCACCACAAACCGAACCACAACCGCGAAGAAACCCATCCCGAAATACCACAAAAAAACCGCAACCTAAGCTTTCACGTCCTCCCGCCCCCGTTTCTGCAGGTTCAAAAAAGCGTAAGGCAGTGGTCGAGGCCTCCACCTCTAAATCCAATGGGAAGAAGACCCGAATCACCGCCACATCCAAAAGGAAAAAGCAAATAGTTCGAGCCACTGTTACTAATCGCACGATTCGTCACACGCGGTATGTTGATCCTACAGTTTTGAGCACCTTGGGCATCACACATGATTTTCATTGGCTTTGTACTCAATTGGGCATGTCTAGCTTTATCAATCACTCATGGCCTACTTACGTAGAGTTGACCACCAGTTTTTTATCTACATTTGAGTGCAACATAATTCAAGGTCCTCATTGTCAAGAAGGGAGAATCACTTTCAGTCTTTTAGGGCGGCCCTTTACATTGACTTTAGATGAATTTGCCTCTATCTACGGCTTGCCTAGCACTGGCCCATGTCAGCACCCCCGAACATTCAATGACAATTTTTTTTGGAGTAGTCTGTCTGAGGCACTCCCTTATAGTCATGGCACGTCACGGTCCACCTCGATTGTTCACCCTTGTTTGAGGTACTTTATGCGTGTGCTAGCGAACGCCATTTTTGTTCGTGGTGATATGGATATGGTTGTTTGGAAAGATGAGCTATTCGTTTTATGGAGTGCTTATAACGGCCCACCTGCATGCATTGCTGCGTTCTTAGCTCGCCAGTTTCATCGAGTGAAACACCGTGCTTCCCCTACTATTCAGATCGGTGGGTTGGTTACACCTATTGCCCGCCACTTTGGAATATCTACGGATAATTTGACAGTTGCATCTGGGCCTACTTCTATCGATTTTTCAGCCTTCACAGCCATGCGCATTATTGATATCACTGCTGCTGGCTATGGAGTTCAATATGATGCTCACCACGTCTTTCCACTACCGTACCCAGACAATTATCGCATCCAAGACCCGGCGCATCTCAAGACACCTCGTCAATATGTGTCCAAAGCTCCAGCTTCTGATGATCACCCAGTACCTGCTACTATTGAGTGCGAGACTTTTGATCCCAGTCTTCCTGAGGTGACCCCGCTTCCCGAGACCATTGAGTCTCCTACATTAGCTCCTGTGGGTCCTTCCATGCCATCACCCTCTCGGAAGCAGTCTCCACAGGCCCCAGATTTGACCTCGCATCCCCGATCCAACACTTGGTGACCACCCAAGCATCCATGGAGCGGAGCTCGAGAACACAAGCGCCTTCTTCATGAGTTGAAGGCCATGATGGCCCTCTTGATCCCTCGTGCATCTTCTTCGGGTCCACCTGACCCTCCTGCCTCTTGATCTGGTAAGCTTCCTTCCTACCCTCCCTTGTTTTACAATTATTTACATTGGGGACAATGTAATATTTACGTGTGGGGGCGGGTCACTTGTGTAGTTCACTTGGTTGCTATTTGAGTCTTTCGTAATAGGGTATAAAAAAAAAAAAAAAAACAAAGGTCAATAAAATTCGCTTAGGTAAAGCTTTAGGGTTCATGAGTCAAGTCGTTTTGAGTCCATGTCTTGCTTGGATTACACACTGTCATATTGAGTATGATTAAAAATGCATGAAAATTGGTAGAGTTAACTTTGATATGGAGGATGCATAAAATAATATGTTTGATCCTACTTGATAAACCACACGTAAATATGCATAGAATTTTTATTGGGGATGATTGAGGCGAGTAAGTAGACAAAGCTGTCCCGGTGAGATGTTCACCATAATGGTGACCACTTGATCTCACCCAAAATGAGCGTTTATTTTTCTCTTCCATGATTTTGTTCCTTTAGAACTTGTGTTGCATCTTATTGATATTACCATGGTACTTGCATCTACACTAAAATGATTAAGGCACTCGTTTCTTCCTTTACCCACACTTAACACCCTTACCAGCCATATATTATGCCCTCACCCCACCAAAAAAAATAAAAAAATGAATAGCCCGAATCTCTATTTTGCCCGGCCCTAAGATTAATGGGATGTTGACTATTAAATTCTGAAAACTCGATTGCAAAGAAATTAAGCTTGGGGGAGTCCATTTTGTGTCTTGTATATTATTTCAAAAAAAAAAAAGAGTCAATAAAGGAGTGCAATCCGAAAATAGCCTCCCATGTTTGTTTTAGTTCTTTTGTTGTGTAATAAAAAGGGAGTGATGTCTATATCCTCCCAAAGTATAAAGTCATGTTAGTAGCTCGTTGTTAAAGAATTGTGTAGTTGTTGGACAAACCCCCCTGAGATCTCACGAGTTGATGAATTAGTAGTCACATGTTTCACTAGTTTTAATGGCCTTGAACCACCTACCATGATATGTATCCTACACTTACCATTTTTTTACCACCATTTGGTCATTTTCCTACCTTTCCGGCTATTCTCTACCATACCTTCTTCTAAGTCCTTATGATTTGTGTGATGCATGTTTCTTTGGCGATTGACATGAGATAATATACAAGCATATAGTAGGGCAATTTCGTTGGAATGAGCTTGAGAGATTAACCACCTCACAAATATGAGTGTTGAGCGATTTTATCCCGTGAGGGTCTATTTGTTTGGTTGATCTCATTCCTAATGGAAGTCTTTGTTCATGTTTAAGTGTGGTATTTTGAAAGAGGTTGACCGTGTTTATATTATGCGTTTGAACTATTGAAGTGTAATCTATCGAGGCTCGTGTACTTTGCATCCTACTTGAGATTGTTCCGTGTGTGTTCTAAGTACTTCGTCTTGAGTTGATATTTTGACTTGCTTGGGGACAAGCAAGGGTTAAGCTTGGGGGAGTTTGATAAGTCCACCATATGTGGTTATTCTTGGATCATTTTGGCCTGTTTTAATTCCTATTTTATGATTTTCGTATGATAAATTGCTTCTTTTGGACTAGATTACTGCTATAGCTTTGATATTTTGTAGATATGATGAATCCGAGCATAAAAGGCAATGAAAATGAGCTAAAAAGGATCAAAGTCATGAAGGCATGAAGAATCACACCCAGGTGTGGAAGAATGGAACAGGGTGTGAAGAAATGCAGAAACTATCCAGAATTTCTACAGGCCAACGAAATGTTCTGATTGGTGGAGATAATTCACAGCGTGATTTCCATGATTGATGGCGCAAATTTGAAGATTTACACGCCATATTAGTCCTATTTTCTAGGAATTTTATTTTAGGAGATAAATTACACAATTTAAATTAAGGAAAATTCCTATTTATCCAAAAATAATTTCCTTAAATTGAAAAAATCATCATCAACGCATTATTCATCAACAGAGTCGACTTTTGCCTTCTCCTCTTCATCATCATCTCCCATCCCCAAGAACAAGGATTTTTAGGCTTTAAGAATTCAAGAACGAAGTTTTTTCGAGGTTTGATTATTTTATGCAATACTTTGACGGTTTATTTCTCTCTCTTTTCTCCTTTCTTCTATTTATTTATTTTTCTTGTCAAAGTATGAAGCTTATGATTGAATCTTGGAATATTGATATGGAATGTGAGTATATATCAGTTTCTAGGATTAGGAGAAACCCGGGTATGAATATATGATGTAAAAACTCAATCTTTCCCTTGTTTTATGAAATTGATGCTTATAAATTAATTCTTGTGTGCTATTCTTGTTTGATTGTCGATTTTAATAGCCTAAGAGGGTGAATAATCACAATTCTATGTAGAGAAATTATTCGATTAATTAGTGACCGAAAAAGTACTGCTTAATTGATACTTTAGGAAACAAGAATTGAATATAGGGTTATATTGGAATGAAAATTTGGTAAAAACCTAGATGGCATGAAATTATGGTTCTTTAAGGGATCTAAATTCATTCTTTATCGTGGGAGACCGGGTGTGGTTTGAGTTTAGGTACGATCACGAAAATAATTTGAAAGAATATTTTTGTGATAAAATTTGATAATTGCCTTTATAAGTGTAAATCTCATATCTTGGGGGAAATATTGTTGGTAAGTCATATAGTAATTCCGTGATGACTCCGAAATCCTAGAAATGCTTCTAAATTGAATCTTCACCTAAATCTTGAAGTTCTTGGCTTGTAGTTATATTTTCTTTATTTTCTTTATTTTTAGGATTTTTAGAGAAAAACCTCCAAAATTTTGATTTGTCTAGCTAATATAAATCGGGAATTGTTTGGTGATTGACTACAAGTCCCTGTGGGATCGATATCCTAAGTACTACTCGATAAGCCGTGCGTTTGCGGTAGCATTTAGTGATTATATTGAAAATCACACATCAATGATTCTCTCCGAAACCTACGTTTCGATACCAGTTTGTTATAACAGGATAGAGAATCAAGATGCAAGATAGATAATTAATAGATGCAATCTAACATAAACAATCACACAGAATTACAGAAACAAGAAAAACACAGGATTTAATGTGTTTTCCGGCGTTGTGCCGACTACTCCACGGACATAAAAGAGAAATTTTATTAAGCACTAAATTTTAGATGGATTAGACACTTTACAATAACCAATATAGTTGGTATTTATAGGCACATATCCTTAAACCCTAACCGTCAAGAGTCTTTGTTGGGTTGCCATTAATGCCCCAGATGTTGGGTCCCTCTCTTTGATGAACTCGGTTGATCATTGCTGGATGTAAAACTGTTTGTACCCAAAAACTTAGTTGACCCTCAGCAGGCTGCTGACACCAAAGAAAGCTCAGCAGACTTCCCAGCTGACTTTCATAGACTTGGATACACTTCTCAGCAGACCATCACTCTGCTGGTAACCAGATTAGTTCTACCAGATGTATAGTTTAAGTCACTTTACTGACAACATACATTTATAAAAGTAGTGTGTGAGTTCATGAATTAGGTGATCAAGCTAATTCAAGTATTAAGAACAAGTTTTAAGACACGAATTCATTGATACAACAACAATTAAGCACTCCTCATCCCCAATTTCATCAATTAGAGGGGGATATTTCAATTTTCATATGATTTAGCTATGTAGATGTTTAGCTACTCATATTGAAGCTATAAACAACAATCAAAGCGAGAATCGTAGCCATAAAACTGAAAATAAGAAAGAATAATTTCCAAAAAACATAGAAAAATATCTTTACATCAAGTTTCATCAACACTTATGTCAATCGGTGGAGAAGAAGACCCAATATGCCAAATCTATGTTGATTGAGCTAAAATCTAAGCTTAATTTAGCACAATCTAAGAAAAAGAAGGATAGAAAATTAATCTAGGGATCAAAAGGTGAAAATTTCAATCTAAAAGGGTGTAGGAGTAGCTTTGGCGCCCACTGCTTTGGCGCGCACGGAAGTGATTATGGGGTTTGATGTGGTATTCTGGTCCTCTTTGGTGCATTCTATAGTTTTGGCACTCGCCAAAAGTCCTGGACTGATACAACTTCAGTAATATGTTAATATCTTTGCGTGTAGAACTCCGATTTGAGTGATTCAAAATGCATTGGAAAGATCAATCGATTACCTACATTTTTTTATGAAGACTACAAGTCCAAAAAAATCTTGTATGGGGGATATAATCACATATTAATTGAACGTATAGTGAAAACATGAACTATTTTTGATCAATTTCCATTCTCGTGCTTCGGTTATGCCACTCTAAGACTCATGCCTTGTCTTCCGGGCTCATAAGTCACTAGATCCTGCATCAGAACATTCAAACATATACCGAGCATAATTACACAAGATAACTAGAGCTCAAATAGGGTAAAAAAACATCATAAATTTTGAAGTTTTCCATCTATGTGACGGTTCACCTCAAAGTGAATGCTCAATGTGATTTTTCCCTACAATTGGTCTAAAAATACCCAAAATAAGCCAAAAGTGTCGTAAACGGGGGTCAAAACATGCACTGGAGCATATCAAAGTTGACTCTCATCTACCACCCCCCTCTTAGCATTTGCTCACCCTCGAACAAAATGAGCGTTTTAAAACAATCCAAATAGTCAACGTTACACGCGTAGGTCAAGCCAATCACATATCAAAGATAACCGAAAAGTAAAAGAGTAAATTCATGATATTTAACCCTACCTTATCAAGAAAATGGGATGTGTGTGTGTGAATAGTTTCTCCTACATTTACTATGGTTTACCAGTTTGGATTATGGATGCTAGGTTATTGCGACTACACCATAGGCTCATACTTCATAAGCATTTCCATTAATTGAGGCCAAACCGAGGCTAATCAATGTCGAGTAGGACTTGTAAGGTTGTAACGTTAGGCTAGGGATGGGGCTAACCGAATGGAATTTCTGGGGAATAATCAAGAAAGAGATAAAAACGAGCAAGCTTAATCATGGGGTGTACCAATATAAAACATAGCTAGCTCTACCCTTCTCTAGCTCAAAATGACTATAGAAACATGATTCATGAAGTAAAATGTCATATCTCACTATGTCTCTAGTGAAACAAGGCCAACATGTGAATGAATCATGTTCATACACTAAGGACTCATCCCAAACACCAACGTCACATAGCAAGTAAATACATGAGTCCTCACACTTGGCTATCTTTGACTCAACCTTTATTACATTTATATGAACTTTATTTCAAGCTTCCTTTGATTGCTTTTGATTTTGACTTCTTTTCTTCTACTTTTGATTTTTGATTTTTTTTTGGAAGCTGCATTACACAAACTTTTATTAAGTTTGAGTCAATGGCCATCACATAAACAAAAAACGAATCGAGCTCATACCCTCCAAGATGTGAAATAGCTCATAATACTAAATCCTCTATATAAACGTACCACTCTACCACCCCACACTTTCCTAAGCAAGTGTGCTCTAGATGAAATGATTAAGCTAAACTCGTAGGTTGTTCACAGGAACATAGACCACAAATAAGGCTTGGGGTCAGGAAATTACGGACTAAATATGAATGGTTAAGTGTCGGATGAGGGGTCTAACCATCCTACCAAGGCTTAGAGGGGTTTCTATAGAATATGTCACGGGATGGCTATTTGGCTCTAGTCGGTCAAAGAAGCGCCAGGACTGTCATCCCAAACTCTTCCAAGGTCGGCCTTTCTATTTAATCTCGAATTAATGGTATGAGTTCTAGGTAGCCGAATTGTGCCTAAGTCTACCATAATCGGTCACTAGTTACCTCGGTTCATGAAATTGAAGCTATATATGCATGAAAATCTTGTCTCCAAGATATGGTAGTAAGCCAAGTAACATGCATTTAAATATTCACTAAATCCTTTATCTTATCAATGTGAAGGCTCAACATACGAATGAAACATCAAAACTTTGGAAAATTTTAAAAAATAGCTCAAATTTTACTAAAGAGGCGATCAAACGACAAGGATACAACACAATGGCTCAAATCCAAAATGGAGCACATGTCATAGCTAAGCCTACGACCCTCAACTTTAAATGCAACACTTGTCCTCAGTGTGCGAATGAAAAAAGGAAAGAAGGCTTAGCTTAACCCGACAGAAAGGCGCAAATTAGTGCATATGACATATCCACGAATCTCCATCTCGTACACCTATAGCAATGAAACCAAAAAACATGAAAACGCATGCACGGGGAACAGCCACCGTGCCAAAAGCAAGCAGTAGATAACGAGATATAATGAAAAGAATCAATGTGACATACACTACCATAGTATAACCGAAGGTACCGAACTCGAATCACATGAGATGAAAAGATAATAAAAATAAAATCAATCATCCATGCATAAAATAAGAGCCAAAATGGGCCAAAATGATACCAATCCAAGTCCGGTCAAGGGATCAAAAAGAAGTTTCACCCGAAAGATTTTTTTTTTCTAGGACAAAATTCTCCACTCTTTTACTTAAGACTCACTCCTACTACTACAAAACAAAGAAAAAGTGGGTTGCCTCCCACAAGCGCCTTTGTTTTACGTCGTTGGCTCGACTTATTAAGAAACTAAAAAAAACATAGAAGCACAAGTGGAATGAAAGAAAAAATTTGCACGTATTTTGCTCAATAGCCTCTGATGACGTAGATCAAGTGATAATAAAATACTTGGCCACCATAAACCAATACTAGCAAGATGACTAGGTCCATCGTAGTATAGTTATAGCGAATCAAGGTTGATCCCACAGGGAACCAATTATGGATCATTTATATACAAACAATTAATCATTCATATCAAGGTCATAGAGCGGTCTACGACCAACGAAAGACAAGAAAAGATAAACGACACGACTTGACACAACACATAAACAACGTAATTAACCTCCCCAATTATTATGTTATCGTTTGGATCTAATGATTCTATATAATTAAGATAGACTCGACAACTATTAATCCGATTCGTATTTCTTTTATATTGGCTACGGGAGTCATCTCCTAAACTAGATCTAGCTCCGGGTAGGCCATATAGATCACTATGCTACATCACGTGACTTCGCTTTTTAGGCCTCCATCTCATATGACTTGCACGCTTACAAAACTAGGGATGCCGATATTAACCGTATTCCTCACCTAGGAAACATTCATGTGATTAGGCGTACTTCCTAAGCGATCGCATCAGTCTCCGTCCCATTAACACTAACTTTTTAGGTATCATGTTAATCTACGATTTACGTATAACTAGGTGTGCACAATTCCCTGTCTGAGCATGAGATCTAGATCTCATTTGAAAGTCCCGGAAGATCAATTCATGAGCCGACCTAGAGCCCTATATTGGTACTTCCTAATCATACGCTAATTAAAGCAGACGAGCAACATAGCCGTAGCCATACCTACTAAGATAAGAAATTCTAGGTGGACAATCACACCATAAAGGCGTGGCTAGATTGGACGGCGCTTAAAACCTAAATCTTAGCGTTTCTACATACGTAACGGATAAAATAGAGACTCATAAAGCAATTATATAGATCTACTAAAAACACGGTTGTCGATCATACCAAGGTCATCTATAGGTCACAGGATAACAGATCTAGGCGTGTGGATCTTTATAGACGAGGAATCCCCACTGCCTCATATCGTATCCATAGATCTACATCGTTCGGAGAAGAACGAACAACCTCAAACGATAAATAATAATTGGGGACTTAATTACAAAGAACTAAGAAGAAATTAATACAAGAACTTACATTATAGCAGAGCTTGTATAAAAACCACTCTGAGGAAAACTGAGAACTTTATTATAATTCAAGAGAAGTGTCTAAGGTGTCTTGTGTGTGTATGGCGTGTATGACATGCTTTTATTTATAGGGGTTCAAGCTAATTAAGAGATATACTTCAAAATATCAAAACAAATAGAGATAACTCCCAGCCGATCTCAGAAAATAAGATGCAAAATGCGCCCCCCCTTGGTGTGTCCCCCTATTGGCGCCAACTCTTGTCATGTCTTACTCCTCTTTTCGTGCTTATCCGATCTTTATCTTGAATTTCCTTTGATTTATCATGAGATTTAATTTTTCCATTTGCACTAATCCTCCAAAATTTATCTCAATCTACAAAATAAATATTTATCCCAAAGTAAATCATATTTAAATAATAAAAACGGATAAATACCAAATTATAAATAAAAACAGATAAATACCAAATTATCTCTTTTAAATAATACAAAATGGATAAATACCAAATTATAAATTATAAATCACATAACATTAAATATTCAATATAACACGTGATTTAATTATAAAATATATATTATTAATCTCGATTTAAGGACAATGTTGATGACTTTACGGGTATAATTTGACCGTCATCAGCCTCAAGAACATGGCAATTAAAAAAAACATTCATCCACATTTATTTAGAACAACAAGAACACATTACCTAAAACATTCTACGTTTAAAGTCCTTAGTTCGATTTTCTACCCACATCAATGCTAAGGATAATTATACCAAAGGAAAGCAAACCGTTGTGTCTCCTTAAAAAAATCAAATGAAATGAGCATGCCCTTAAAATGAGGCAAGACAAACAAGGGGCTCAATCCCCACCACCAAGATTGGTTCAAGAAATTAACCATTGAACACATTGAATTTAATTTCCCTGAATTAAAGCATATTTCAAGTAACAAAGATTCAAACACCAAGCAATAAAATTTTGGCTCAATCACAACATCAACATATTCTATGTTATGCACCCCCGCTATTTTTTTAAATAAGGTTCAAATGAGAAGGAATAAATGATTCACTAGTAGCATAATTCATACCTTCTTCATAACATCCGTTGATGAGAGTCGACGGTGGAGCAAATGAAATTTCATTATTTTTAGCACTCTTCTCTACCTTCCTCTTCTCAATCATTTGATCTACCTGGTTCTCCAAGTTCTTTATTGCCGACTGAAGAGTAGTAGCATTCGTTTTAATATCCTTCAACTCCTGACCTGCTCTTGCAAAGTCTGGCTTTTCTCTTGCAAAGTCTTGTTGATTTGCTCCAATAACATATCGGTCGAACTCTTTTGTGGAGGAGGAGGTATTTGTGAAGGTTGAGCATATTCCAAATAGGCATTGGTGTGTTGAAACTAAGAACTTGGAGGATTCCCCACTCAATGTTGTATTGTGATGTGTATAGGTCGAACTGATAATATGGTTGGAATCCAAAACCCATACCACCGAAATTAAAGACTCCAAATGAGTACGGAGAAGATCCATCATGGCCAAATGGATCCATACACTGCAATTTGAGGGAACTACATGAACAAAATCATGGTATCTAGTCACTACCACTACCGTAATAGATGGTGTGACTCTTCAACAAAAATGAACATCAAGAAAAAATAAAAATAAAACGACCTAATCCTAAGTCTTCAAACGACTTGTGAGATATCGAATTGATTCCCCGGGAACGGCGTCAGAAAAACTTGATGCCCAAAATAGTGACGATCCATCCTTAACCAGCAGTGTACCAGGTCGGATGTACTATAGAGGTGAACAAGGTCGTATCCCATGAAGAATCAATCAAGTACCAAAGTCATATTTGTACTTAGTTTAGGTCAATCAAAGGTTGTTCACGTTTTCAGTTACACTATAATGACAATTAAATTAATAATAAGAGATATAAAGAAAGAGACAAAGCCAAACCATGATCCAATTGAAAAATTTCGGCCCTCTAATCGATTATGTTGGGAATGAATTCACCCAACTAACCAACCTAACACTTATACCGACTTATTCATGGGCGCAAACTCCTAAGGTAGTACTAGACGCCATACAACAACCTAGTACCCTTTGCCCGGTTCAACAGTCTGCCTTTAAGTATTTAACTGACCGAAACAAGATTAACGCTCTAGAGTTGCTTGATTAATCAACCAATAAATCTCGTCTCCTAATTGAATCTGAACAACTCAGTCGATTATAAGAAACGATCTTAAAACCCCATTTCCCACACCCCTTCACAACGTACATTTATAAAATTGGTGTGTGAGTTCATGAACTAGGTGATCAGGCTAATTGAAGCATTAAGAACAAGTTTTTAGACACGAATTGATCGATACAACAACAATTAAGCACTACCCATCCCCAATTTCTTGAATTAGAGAGGGATTTCTTCAATCTTCATATGATTTAGCCATATAAATGCTTAGCTACTCATATTAATGCTAGAAACAACAATAAAAGGGAGAATCAAAGCCATAAAACTGAAAAGAAGAAATATTAATTACCCATAAAACGCATAAAATTGTCTTTACATCAAGCTTCATCAACACCCATGTCAATTGGTGGAGAAAAAGACTCAAAATGCAAAATCCAAGTTGATTGTGCTAAAATCTAAGCTTGCGTTAATTAAATATAAGAAAAAGAAGTGTAGAAATTAATCTAGGGATCAAAAGGAGTAATGTTCGACCTAAAAGGGTGTAGGAGTATCTAAGAGTATCTGTGTAAGAGTGTGAGGAAGTGTGTTGAAAATCATTGCAAAAGGTCTGTTTATAGGTCCCGAAAATGTGCGGGAAAAGCAGCTTTGGCATGCGCTGAAGTTATTCTGGGGCTTGCTATGGTATTCTGGTCCTCTTTGGCGCATTTAAAGTTTCGACGCGCGCCAAAAGTCTTTGACTGATACAGCTTCAGTAATCTGGAAATATCTTTGCGCATAGGGCTCCGATTTGAGTGATTCAAAATGAGTTAGAAAGCTCATTCGATTAAATACAACATTCATGAAGACCACAAGTCCAAAAAAATCTTGTATGAGGGATAAAATCACTGATTAATTGAACGTATAGTGAAAACACCAATTATTTTTGATCCGTTTCCATTCTCGGGCTTCGGTTATACCACTCTAAGTCTCATGTCTTGTCTCCCGGGCTCATAAGTCACCTAGATCCTGCATCACAACATTCAAACACATACCTAGCATAACTCCACAAGATAACTAGAGCTCAAATAGGGTAAAAAAACACCGTAAAATGCCGAAGTTTTCCGTCTATGTGACAGTTCACCTCAAAGTGAGTGCTCAATGTGTTTTTGTCCTTAAATTGGTCTAAAACTACCCATAATAAGCCAAAAGTGTCGTAAACGGGGGCCAATACATGCACGGAAGCATAGCAAAGTTGACTTTCATCAGTCAGCTAACCATAACATGAGGGCATGTTGCAACTTGAGGAAGATGACTAGCCATACATCCGATGTGACATGTAAGATCATAGTACCCCGGTCTATATATCGTCTTACTACAACTTGAGGACTAGAACTAGGCATTTTTCCGGCGTAAAACTTTGTCATGGTACTCCATTCAATATGTCGTTGGGTAAATATTTGCACCTTATCATAATTATCCGAGTGATCAAATAAAGAAAGTAGGTGCACATAAAGAGCATGTACGTTCAGGTTAAGTCCATATCTACCCTTTGTAATCAGACAATGGCCATAACAAAACCATACTACAAACTTATATCCTGTACTCATAAATTAAAGCAAATGAAAATTGTTTAAAGAAAACACCACATAAGTCACATAACAACCAGAACCCAGATCGGGAGTTTCAACGTATACGCTAAACCGACAGGTACTGTCGGGAATGCGGTTGTACCGACACCCTCACACCGTTTCTTGACCCACAATTACCCGGCCACTATCATATACAAATAATTAGACCCAGAGTCGTGCTGCTTAATAGAAAATATTATTTACGTATGGAAAAACATGATCTTTAAAATAATAACGGATCCTTTCATGTCCCAACAGACAAAACTACAAACCAATTTGCGACTACTTCCTGACACCACGCGAATATTTGAACCATAAACGAATTTAACATGAATACTAAAAAAATCTAAGCTAATTAACATCCAAGTGAAGAATTATTACAAAAAGATTGGAGTTTACCTTCAAAAAGAGATTCTAAACCTAAAGAAGTTTCTACCCCTTGATTTGATTCGATTTCAGCATTCCAATCTACACAACAACCCAAAAACGATCAGACCGAGTGTAACGCCCCATTCCTGGAAATCGAGTCCTCATCCGGAAAAGGAATGTTCAGCAAGTATAAAATAAAATAGATTCCACTTTATACGTAAGCCTCTACTACATCGTATCGAGTTAAGCAAAACGGAAGCAAAAGACTCGGGTAATTTTTTTCAAACAACCAAGAATAAAAACTCAATATCCAATGAAGGAAATGTAACATTTATTACATTGGAAAACAAAATGAAACCAAAACGTATGAAAACCTCCAAAGGAAAACTAAAAGCAACTAGAACATTTCCCAATGAACAACAAGTCTAAAGAATATAAAAGAAAATGGAATAAATAATCGCTTCAACTTCGGCGTCCTCAAACGTCGTCATCGAAGTCCTCCTCAAAAACTTGTTCAACCTGTTCGTCTTCTCTCCCCCAAACACATAAATAAACATGCATTTGATGTAAGTACATTGTACATAGTAAGAAGTAGAAGCTACAAATTAACTAAGGCTCTTTAACAAGTTTTATTATAATAGTTATCTTTATGAGACCGACTCGATCTAAGGTTCATTCCATGCCCATCGGCATGTCATAACTATACGTTTCTAGCTTAACTTATGTTGGTTACATCATCACTCAAGGGCACTATGCATGATGTGTATTCATCACGAGATATACTTGCCAACTACAGTGATTAGCACCGATAGTCCCGGGATCTCCCCGGTATGCATATACGTTCGATGAATTTCCTCTACTACCATTCAGCCTTTTGAGCCAGTAGCGTTGTTCACCTTTTATGAACGTATCACATCACCGATATAAAATGGTGCATAACCGAGAATAAGTGACGTTTTATCTTTTACTACACTTATGTAATTATTATTGGGTATTAACTAGCCACCTAAGTGTTTTCAAAGCAAAGCTCACCTTATCAACTCTACTCCCTCACTTAGACAGCTAGACATGACACCTATCAAGTACACAGACATTGATGAACTCTAGTTCATCAAAGCACAAGCCCTTTCATGCCCTTCCGATGGATCCGAACTTCAACTCCCTTCAAAAGTACATTCGGTGCCGAAACTAAATGAATCGGTAGCTCAATCGAGGCTTGTTCAAGCTTAATTAATGTTATAAGATTCCAGAACAGCATTTAAAACTCATATAATAGCTAAGATTAACTTATTCATCAAAAATGAGGTCCAGTGCACCCACACCGTGTTCAATGCACATGCACGAAGCCTCTATACGTAAAACTTGAATTACGCTTCATCCAAAGGCGCCAAAGACCAAAGACTGTATGTAAAATTTCCGCGCTCGGTCCTCAGTGTGTGTCAGCCACTGGCTTGTGCGCCCGCACCAAGTGCGACAACTTCCTAAAAACTCTGTTTTTGAACCCTAGTCGATCCGTAATCGTTATCAAACTAGTTCTACATCAATATACTCAGAAAATAGCAGAGAAACTTGACCATTACAGGACCATAACATCCTATGATTCTTAAACAACTCGTAGCATGAATTCCAACATCCAAAACATCTAGAAAACTCACAACTTAAACCCTATAAGCCGTAATAATGTGTAGGAAGACCCTCTTACCTTTTAGCAAACTAATCCAATTCCAAATCCTTAGAAAATCTGTAGAAACTTACACCTTTGCAGAGAAACTTATATGATCAAATCCAAATTTTGCATTAGAATCGATCACAAGCTTCTAACACATTGAGACTACGAGAGACATGAGTTTTGATCCATCAAACTCATCCAAAACACCTGTTAGGTCGAAAATTGTTGGTCCCAGAGAAGGGTAAAAATAAAGTTAGAGGGGTGGGGGGTGAATGACTATAGTGGAGTTTCAAAAACTTTTCTTATATTTAAAAGCTTTTGGGCAGCGGATAAGTCTCTTTTTTAAAGGTTGATTCAATGTAGATTATGCAATCACAGATATAGAGTATGCAATTAAATAAAGTGCTGTAAATTAAATTGCTGAAAGTAAATTGACACAAAGGTATTTAGTAGTTCAGGGTGGTGTAATCTCTTAATCCACTCTTCTCCTGTGATGATTGGAGGAATTCACTATTGTTTTCACAGATACAATAGCATGATTTTTCTTGGCTGCACAAGCTTCACAATCTGCAAGACTATCACTCCTTGGCTTCAAAAGCTTCTGTGACTCGGTCTCTATCATTGCTCCGTGAGAACAAATCTTCAAAGAGCCTATCACTAAGGTTGCAACTCCTTCCTGCGCAGATAAAAGGCTTTTCAGAGTTTCAGCTTGTTTATTATCAGATTCAAATCGTTAGTTTTCTTTTCTGTCAATGTCTTCTATTTATAGCCTTGATAATCCTTGATTTTACGTCCATTGGCTATTTAATGTGAAAAATAATCCTTGATTGAATTCTTGATTCCCCCTTAATTATATTCTCCTTGATTTCAGTGATCAAATTTCTTCAATCGACTATCAGAAAATCCGTCCTTGATTGATCCTCAATTGATTGTGCATTTAATGCTTGATCTTCATAGTATGAAATCTGAACAGGTAAAGTTTACTTGGTTGTTCCTTGAACGGTTAAGTGATCCTTGTGACTTGGCTGTTTGGCTCTTTCTTCACTGCATTTTTATTACTCAGCCGATAGTCAGTTCACCCTGCCGGTTTACTGTATTGTCATCTTCCTTGATCTTTTTTGTACTTCTTGTACTGCCCTGATCCTTAATTTGGGTGAGATCAGTGTACACCATATTTGAATTATAACTTAGACTTATCCAAGGTCATCACAAACTTCCATGGTTATAAGTCAGTCCTAAAGTCTTCAAGCTTCTCTGCTGGTACTTGGCTGGCTTCACATTGCTGGATTTCCGTTTTACTTTGCCATCCTACCAACTAGTACAATACTTGTCTGACTCAACTTATACAACATGTCAGACTCTAAGTAAAGTCTTATACAGAGAATTCTAACTTATTTCAGGCTTTCTATAACAGCTAGTATGGCCATCATCAAAACATAATAAAATATTCCTAACAAAAATCATACCTCGAGAAAAGCTCCAAATTTCTGGTGCTGAAACGACACCCTCCTCATGATGATTCCAACGCTCTACTCGAATCTGAAAGCGGTTGAGATTCGACTAAGAAACGGAAGAAATCTCTCACCTTTTCTCCAAAATCTCACACTTGAAGAGGGTTATTGGAAGAAGGAAATTTCGATTCAAAAGGTTAGAAACTAATGGGATTTATTTTTCCTTAAATAGGAAAAATCTCAATAATTTACCTAGTCTCTTATTTTCCTTAATTACCCATAAAAATCAGATTTTCCTTAATATATATATAAAACTCGAATATATATATATATATATATATATATATATATATATATATATATATATATATATATATATATATATATCTGTAAAACTTAACTCAATAAAAGAAGTCGAATAATAATATTTCATTTTAAAAAATGACACGTCTGCCCTTTCCCGAAAATCAGAATATTACATTCCTCCCCCCTTAAGACGAGTTTCATCCTCGAAACTAGAACATACCTTGTAAATCCAAAAACTCTGGAAATTCACTGATCATGTCGTCTTCACCTTCCCAAGTGTCTTCATCCAGTGAATGATTGCTCCATTGCACCAAAACCAAAGGGATCAATCGTCTCTTAACCATCTTTACTTTCCGCTCCAAAATTTTGATCGGTCTCTCATCATACGCAAGATTATCTTGAAGAACTTACGGATTAAGCGTGGTTTCAACATCACTCTTTGTCAAACACTTCTTCAACATCGATACATGAAAAACATTATGGACTCTTGACATCGATTCGGTAACTTAAGCTTATATGCCAACGGTCCAACTCTTTCAGAATCTCGAACTGTCCAACATACCTTGGACTTAACTTTCCATTTTATCCAAAACGTTTAACTCCTTTCATTGGTGAAGCTCGTAGATACACTCTTTCACCAACTTCAAACTCAAGAGGTCTCCTTCGAACAACCGCCCAACTCTTCTGTCTATCTTGTGCTACCTTCATATTCTTCTTAACCAACTGAACTCTTTCTTTAGCTTGTTCAACCAATTCCATCCCGGTGACTAGCCTTTCCCCGACTTCATCCCAAAACAGCGGCGTTCTACATCTTCTTCCATACAAAGCTTCAAACGGTGGCATGCCTATGCTTGCATGATAACTGTTGTTGTAGGAGAACTCCGCCATAGGTAGGTAATCATCCCATGATCCGCCTACTTCCAAAACACAAGCTCTTAGCATATCTTCAAGTGTTTAGATGGTTCTCTCAAATTGTCCATCTGTTTGAGGATGAAAGGCCGTACTTAAATCCAACTTGGTGCCAAAGGACCTTTGTAAACTCTTTCAAAACTGACTGACAAACCTCGGATCATGATCCAAAACTATCGAGATAGGTACTCCGTGTAACTTCACTATATTATCCAAGTATAGTGTCTTCTTCTTCTTCAAAGACAAATCAACCTTGGTTGGTAGGAAGTGGGCTGATTTGGTCAATCTATCCACAATCACCCAAATCGCATCTTGTCCTAGGTAAACCGGTGATGGAATCCATCGTGATTTTATCCTATTTCCATTCAGGGATATCCAATGGCTTAAGAATTCCTCTTGGTCTTCTATGCCCTGCTTTAAATTTCTGCCAAGTATCACATTCTGCTACATACTTAGCTATTTCCACTTTCATCGAGGGCCACCAAAACTTTGCTTTCAAGTCTCTGTACATTTTAGTAGCTCCTGGATAAACTGCAAAAGCAATCCTATATGCCCCTTCAATAATTCTTTGCCTTAGATCGCCGACATTTGGCACAAACAAACGATCTTGATACCAAAGGTTTTCATTCTTATCTAACACATAACCCACTGGCGGATTTTCTCTTGAAACACGCTTCAAATCAATTAAAACTGGATCTTCATCTTGTTTTTCCCGTATATCATCCATCAACTCTGATCTTGCTAACAACGGTACCACAAACTGTCGATCTCCAATCTGATCAAAACTCCGGATTTTCAGCCCATCTAGCTTTTCTGCCACATCTTAAATGCTTGAAACTGCAAACACTGGTTTCCTGCTCAAGGCATCTGCAACCACATTTGCTTTACCCGGATGGTACAGAATATCCAAGTCATAATCCTTTACAAACTCTAACCATCTCCTTTGCCTCATATTCAGATTTTCCTGAGTAAAGAAATAGTTCAAGCTCTTGTGATCTGTAAAGATCCTAGCCTTAACTCCATACAAGTAGTGCCTCCAAATCTCTTGGGAAAATACTACCGCTGCTAACTCTAGATCATGTGTTGGATAATTCTTTTCAGGCACCTTCAATTGTCTAGATGCATAGGCAATGACTTTTCCTCCCTGCATCAACACACAACCTAACCCTTGTCCCGAAGCATCAGTATAGACGACGTAGTTATCAAAGATTTCCAGAACTGCCAAAACTGGGGCTGAGTGAACTTCTCCTTCAAATTCTTGAAGGCATCTTCACATTCACCGGTCCACTCGAAATTCACATTCTTTTGAGTTAGCCGGGTAAGTGGTGTAGCTATCTTTGAGAAGACTTGTACAAACTTCCTATAATAGCCAGCCAAACCGAGAAAACGTCTAACCTCTGAAACCGTAGTCGGTCTGGACCACTTCTCAACTGCTTTAATCTTTGCTGGATCAACTTTAATGCCATCTCCAGAAATGACAAGACCCAAGTAACTAACTTGATCCAACAAAAAGTCAAACTTTGAAAACTTAGCATACAACTAGTTCTTTCTCAAAGTATCCAACTCTATCTTAGGTGTTCTTCATGTTCCTTCTCATCCTTCGAGTATACTAGGATATCATCTATGAACACAATCACAAACTTGTCCAAGTATGGCATGAAGACACGCTGCATTAAATCCATAAATGCGGATGGAGCATTAGTGAGTCCAAATGGCATGACCAAGAACTCATAATGTCCATACCTGCATGATTTGAAGCCGTCTTTGGTATATCTCGCTACCTTGATCTTCAATTGGTGATAACCGGATCTAAGATCAATCTTAGAAAACACTCTCTTTCCTTTGGCGATTATCTGAGATCATCAATCCTTGGTAAGGGATACTTATTCTTGATGGTAAGATTATTTAGCGCTCTGTAGTCAATACACATCCTCATACTACCATCCTTCTTCTTGACAAACAATACTGGGGCTCCGCAGGGCGAAGTACTCGGTTGAATTATATTTCTCTCAAGCATATCCTTAAGTTGAGCTTTCAACTCCTTCAATTCAGCCGGTGCCATTCTAGAGGGTGCCTTACCGACTGGTGCCGCTCCTGGTATCAACTTGATCTCAAACTCTATCTCTCTATCTCTCTATCTCTCTATCTCTCTATCTCTCTGTAGAGGGTGCCTTACTACAGGGTTTTCCTCAAACTTAGGCTTCACTTGTTCCACATCCACTGTATATAACAAGTAGCCTTCACATCCCTCCTGACAAGCTCCCATAGCCTTAACCGCTGAAATAATCAGATGATGCTTCTTACTAGGCTTGTATACATTACCTTGGTAAGTCTTAGCTGATTTCCCTAGTACTTTAAAGGACACTCTCTTTTCCCTACAATCCAGGTGAACAAATTCTCGGATAGCCAATTTATTCCAATAATTACATCCAAATCCGAAAAGTCCAAAACTGTAAAGTCACTTTTACAACGATATGCTCCTACTCGCACATCCACTTGAGGCACCAACTTGGCTACCTTAGTTACCTTTCCTAAAGGGTTTGTTATTTCCAAGGTGTTCCTTAAGGTTTCCGTTGGTAAGTTAAGCTTCTTAGCTATCTTAGTTGACACAAAGGTGTTAGACGCTCCCGTATGAAACAATGCCGTAACTGCTAAGTTGTCTAATATTATTGTACCTATGATGTGAATTCTATTATTTAAATACAGATACAACATGATTTAAATCATGCTATAAAAGTACTCTAATAAATCAAAATAAAAAATAGAGGAACCTGAAATAACATTATCATCTGGTTCAACATACTCAGCATCCACTGCAAAACCTCGAACTGGGTGACTTGGGCCGCCTTTTCCATTTCCCTGTTTCTGATTACTCGAACAGCCCTTTGTTGGAAACATTTTCACAAAATTTCCAGCTCTCTACTGAGAGTAGTGACCGCGATGCACTAGCCTTACACTCGCTGAGTGATTCCTGTTGCACTTAGGGCAAAGCGGTGCACCGGTTGGAGGTTTACTTGCCACGGGGATTGTCGTTCTTTTAGCATTCTGCTATGGTGCTCCTCGGTGATTGCCTTGAATCGCTCCAAAACTTCTTGAAGGTCTCAACCTCTATGACTTTGTTCAGAAGCTCGGCCATGTTCCTTGCCGTGAAACCCAACATACCAGATTGTATCTCATGGGACAATCCTTCTTTGTAGGAGCGCCATCTTCCTCTATTCAACCTTCATAAGCACATAGTATAACCTTCCTAACTCGTTAAACATGTTGGTATACTGAGATACCGTCATATGAATGCCCTGCTTAAGTTTTGAGAACTGACTCGCCTTGTCTGCTTGCACTGTTGCTGGGAAGCACTCATTGCAAAACATAACCTTAAAGCCTTCCCAATCTGTCACTTTCCCGTTACTGCTCTGTATAGCATCGATCCAAGCTTCAGCCGCACCCAAAAGAAATCCAACTGCCAATTGGGCCATCTCAGATTCAGGGACATTTATGTTCATGCAAGCTTTCTCAAAACTTCTTAACCACTCTTCAGCCTTTGAGTGTTCCACATTCCTAAAGAAGACTTGAACTCGGTTCCTTCTTAGCCTTATGTACCAAGCAACTGGTGGTGCTTGCTCGAAAGTTGGTCTAACTGGTGGAACTGGTTGGTATCCAAAAGGTGTATGTTGCGGGTAGGGCTGTTGTTTGTATGGTGGTGGTTGATAGAAACTGTAGGGTGGGTAACCCATACCTTTCAGGTGATTAGAACGTGGCGAAGGTGGTATAGTAGGTTGGGGAGTGTGACCTACTGGTGGAGAGTAAAAGGTCTGGTGCTGCTGATAGTAGAAAACCGGTGGTGGGTAAATGCTTATTGGAGGGGGCACACTGACTGGTGGAATGTCTCCTACTATAGTAACACGGATGGGGGCTTCCCTGGGTTCACTATACATAAAGTTGTACCTTGGTTGGGGTTGTGGTTGTTAAGGGCTAAATTGTAGTATTTATACATATATTTTATATATCAATTTTCTCCCATATATGTATGATTTTCATAGAAATCGAGCTTATAATTGATTAATTGAGTAAATGAGGTTTTTAATGGTTAAATATGAAAACGTATCAATTTTAGTCTTTATTTGATGGTTTTATGTTATTTTGGAAATATGTTACACTTTGGTATGTTTTGATCCTCTTGTAGATACACATTGATGGTGGAAAAGGTGATCCTAAAGAGCTAAATTCGTGATTAGAAAGGATCAATCAAAGTTATGGAAGATTGGAAGAGATAAGGAAAGAGATCAATCAAGATAAAGATGGAATTATCAATTTAATCGTTATTGGACGAGCATCCAAGATTAATGAACAGCGCCCAAGACTCGGACGGGCGCTCGATAAAGCGAACATGCGCCCAGGGAGTTAATTCACATACGAGAGAGTTCAGACGTGGCTAAACTAGTGTCCAAAGTATCCGTCCAAGCATTACGGACGGGCGCCCGATTGGTTAGACGGGCGCCCACCGCCGCGATTCAAAGAGAACCGACTTAGGTTATCTGTAGCAAACCGACTTAGTTTTATTATAAAAGCACAAAGCAGCCCCAAACCCTAAATTCATTCGTAAATTTCTTCACATCAAAAGAGAGGCCGCCGCATCTTGAGAGTTTGAAGGCGGTCACCCGAGCCTTGTGCTCGGGTGAACCGATGTTAGATTAGGAGTAGATTAGATGTTTGCTTTTCGTTTCCATGGATCAATCCTTGTTCAAAAATATGTGAGTTCTTTTGATTAATTCAATTCAGCTTTTTCTTCATGATTGTTGATTTATTTTGTATCTTTCTTTGTGCTTATGAGGCCATGAGAATAGATTGAAATATCTGTTTTCTATTGATGTTTATAATACGGAAGTTGCATAAACCTTAGATCATCATAGAAAGATAGGGTTTTTAGCCGTTGATTATGTGACAAATTAGTTGGTTAGATTCCTAGGTTGTTAGATTCAATTATACGAGAGTAACTTGAATCTACACCCGTCGTTTTGTTTGGTAAATCAGTCTCAACACTCGAAAGATGAGAGATAGATAATTGAATTCGCTACGAAAGTAGGAGTTAATAGCTTGAGAGATAAGTTCACTAAGAGATTAGGGATTTGTGTCTCGTGAAAGGGTGAAACCACAAACTGAATTAAAATCATAAGATAACTAGAATTGAGATCACTAGGCTTGTTCAATGTTTGACCCCATGTTTTAGTTTAGATTGTTTTATTCTGTTTTCTAGGTTAGATTTATTTGATTGTTCTTTTCTGTTTTTACGTTTTGTCTTTCGTTTCTTGAGTAACAATTGGTAGGATTAATTAGATTAGATTCAATATCCCAATTCCCTGTGGATCGACCCTGTACTTACCCTACTATGCTATCAACTACCCGATATTTGGTCGGTTAGGAGTTAGTTTGCATGTTGAGTATAGGTTTATAAATTTTCTTTTGTTTTAATGGTGCAAAATCTCTCCAACAAAAGTGGCACCGTTGCCGGGGAATAGGTGTCATGTTGAATCTGATCTTGTTATTTCTCGATTTTGTTACGTTTATTTTTCGTTTTAATAAAAGTAGCGTTTAGCAAATCGAGAGTTTTTATTTTGCCGTGTTTCGATGACCATAAGGTTAAGAATGTGCAAAAGTTATTTACTCGATTTGTTTAAACGTGAAGTATGTGTTTATGTGTTTTCGATCTAACCTCTTTGTGCTTTAATTGAAAGTGGTCTTTGTGGATCGTGTCAATATGTGTTTTAAGTTTTTAGGGTTTGTCTGTGTTTTCCGCTCTCTCTGTGTATTATTCGTTGTATGGACGAGCATTCAAGTTAGTGAACGCCCGCCCGATTCTTTAGCTGCAGTAAACGAAGCGTTTGAAAGTATTGGGCGCTCGTCCGTTCAAATATTTTCGACTCTATTCTCGTTTAAAGACCAGATTTAGCGTCTATGCTTTCGAACGTCCGTCCGGTTGGTTTTCAAGTCAAACGAGCGTTTGTTTTTTTGAGCACGCTTCGTCCAAAGTCTGTATTTTGAGGTGAACGCTGGTGCATTTGTCTTTGAACGCTTGCGTTTTAGTAGTCCGAGTTTTTCTTGATCTCATTCCTAATACCTTTATTTAGTATGGATTGCTTACATTCGAGCTTCTGTGGCCTATTTATTTTTGCATAGATGCCCTGAACTTGCATATTCAAATCTTTCCATCTACGAATCCATGTTAAATAACTGCTTAATTTTAATATGCATGATTCATCTATGCAAGTTATAGTCCTCACCGTCGGTTCTAAACGCTATAATCGGGTCTTATTGTTATTTAGTAGCTAATGTCGGTTTCAGTATGCTACATACATTTGTGATGAATCTTTTAAGCTTTGAGACTTATGTGCTTCCTTGTTGTTTTTGTAACTCATATGGGTAGCTATCATCGGTTTTCCGTATGCTACGTCCATCCATATGAGTTATATCTCATTTAGTATAGCTAATCGTTGGTTTCCATAATGCTATCACTTTTGACGAGTCTTAAAGCGTCTACATCGCATGTAATGAACAAACCTTCATCGTTTATTGTTAAGGGTGAAAGTCTATGTTTTATTATGATATATTCTATGGTATTTTCCTCTTAATTGGATTAATTGCGTAATAAATGGCCCTTATATGGAAATATTGAGCATACTAGGTTTTTAAGAACTTAATCGCAATATTGAATAAATTATGTGTTTTCATCGTGAATTATAATTAATTGGACTTTATTACGCTTTTTGCGATGTGTTTTCCTGTGTTATAGGTATGTTTATTGTGCTCACATGGTGATCAAAAGGGTTAAAATTCGAGCTATAAAGATTTAAGAAGAGATAATGATCGAATGGAGTGGACAGGAAAAGAGATAGAGATGATTTAATCAAGTTGTATTCCGGCTAAAAGCGGCGTCCAAGGCCCGTCCAGAGTGGACGGGCGTCGACGATAATCCAAACGGGCGTCTCAGAGGAAGAATTCAATCACCGAGGCATCATGAACTTCTTGAACGAACATCCGGAAAGGAGCAGGAGGCAGCGCCCAAGGTGCAAAAAGAAGATCAGAGAGTTTGGACGCTATCCAGACGAATGTCTACATTGGAGTTCAAAACACTTAGACGAGCGTCCACTTAATCGGACGAGCGTCCGGATTGCCGACTTAGTGAAACCGCCTCAAATCTCTATAAATACTTGCCTATTTTCACACATTGAGACACCAATTTTACAATTCTAGAACCCTAAACCCTAGGGGCGGCTATAGGCTGCGTTTTTGCTCAGTTTTTTTCCCAGTTTTATGTTCTTAAATTCCTAGATTAAATTAGTTTAGTTTATGCAATTTACTTCAACAATTCAAGCTATTCAAGGATGCTAAGAGGCTAGGCTCCAATCAAACGAGCATTGTGAAGCCATCCAACTTTCATTGATTTTGATTCTTCGACTTTATTGTAAGTTTTTAATCAAGTTGTTTCCTTTATCATGTCTTATGATGATTAATTGCATTTATATCGAAAGATGTGCATGTACGATGTTTTATATTTGATGAAAGTCTTTATAAACATTAGATCACCGTGATTTAGGAATAGATCTTTAATCTATGTCAAACGAAAGTTGATAGGTTGAAAATCTAGGTTAAAACGTTAAAGTTTACATCTTTGTTTATGTTACGACGCGTTAATTTCCGTAAATCGAAAGATAGAAATTAATAGGCGAATCATCTACGAAAGTAGGATTCATACCTTTGATAAGATGAACCACAACTTGGTAGAAACTGCAATATAATCGGGATGAGAGATTAATGTTTGTTGGATAGGTGGATCAATACTCGTTTGTCCGTTTTAAACTTGATTTAACCCTTGAGACTTGAACTGTTTAGTTAGTTTATTTTCTATTGCACTTTTAGATTAATTTGTTCGCAACCAAACCTCCCTAGCTTTGGATTCGTCCTCTGTCTAGTTTATATTCAGCATATATGTTCAGTTTAGTTTTGTTTAATCGCTGTTTAGTTTAGTTTTCCGTGACATAGCTTAGTTAGACAAAAACTAGGAACCACGATCGTCTAGTTCCCCGTAAGATCGACCCGGCATTAACCACTAGTACTACGATCCTTATACTTGGGGTTAACCGGATTATAAATTTATTACTTGTTTGTTTTGCATAGATATAATCCGTAGACAAGTTTTTGGCGCCGTTGCCGGGGAACCGGACGGTTGCCTAGTTTTTGTTCTAGTTTTTATTTTGTTTTCAATTCCTGTTTTTAGGTTAGATCCTTTCAGTTTCTGTTTGCGGTTAATAGATTAGTTGTTTTTGTTCAATTGTCTGTCGTTTTAATTGTGTTTTTGTTAGTAGTCAATATAAATTTTCTTGCTCCTATTTTATACTCTGTTTTCTGTCTATCACGCTCTGTTTTTTTTTTTTCGATCGTTACGCCCGATTGGGCGGCGTCCGTTTTACCAAACGCCCGTCGATTCTATTTTGATCGGACGGCGTTTAGCTTCTTTGGACGTCCGTCGGCGAAAATTCTTCAATCTGAATCAAACCGACTGCTGAGGCAGCGTTCATACTTACGGAAGCCCGTCCAAAGGAACTCGAAAGAGCGGACGAGCATTCATGTTTTGAACGCCCGTCCATTACGGACACCGGCAGTCGACGCTAGTCCATATTTTTGGACGTCCGTCCGTTCCTCTTTTCCTTCTATCATCTTCTTCGTTTCATTTCTTTTCCCTCTAGGTTTTGATCTTAGATTAGATTATAAGTCTTTAGTTTAAATTGTTAGGTTTCGTAGTTTATAGTTCTCTTTCTCTCCTTCTTTCTTTCTTGCTCAACAACTTGATCTTGGATCTCGGTGTATGCAAACTCGTAGTCAGAAGGGACCACTAATCTACTCCCCTGACCCCGAGCGGACCATAGTCCGACCCAATAGGCGGAAACTTCGGTTCGACGAAGGAAACGCTCTAGATCAAGAATTTGAGCATTATCTTTCAGGAGAAATCGAAAGAATAGTAATAATGGCAGCGGAAGATAGACGGACGTTGGCCGACTACGCCATGCCTGGCACAGTCACCATCAACCCCGCAATTGTTATGCCGGCCATTACTGCTCCAACTTTCGAGCTAAAGCCAGGACTTATTCAGATGATGCAGCATGCATCGATTTTTCACGGCTATCAATCTGAGAACCCCCACACTCACCTACACACATTTCTACACATATGCGGTACTACCCGCATCCAAGGTGTAAGTGAGGACACAATCAAGCTCAAACTTTTCCCATTTTCCTTGCGGGGGGAAGCATTAGAGTGGTATCACTCTCTCCCTTCGGAATCCATTACGACCTGGGCCGGACTTGAAAGAGAAATTTTGAGTCAATATTTCCCTCCATCAAAGACGGCCCAGTGTTTGAATTAAATCTTCACGTTCCGTCAGCAGGAAAATGAGTCTTTCTTTGATTACTGGAAAAGGTTCAAGTCCCTCCTCCGAAAATGCCCCCACCATGGCTTGCCGATGCAAAGGCAAGTCAATACATTCTTTAGCGGATTGACCGAGCTCACTAAGGGCATGGTCAATATTTCATCTGGCGGGGCGTTTTTGAAGAAGACTCCAGACGAAGGATGGGCATTGTTCGAAGACATTGCCAAATATAACTATGCTCCGTCCTATCAAGCTATTCAGGCACCTCCTCCTCCTCCTAAGGTCGAGGAAGTGACTATGCAAAATCTGATTGCCATGTTGCAAAAGCAAATGGCTAATTCTTAGCCGACAACATCCCAAAGCCCATTTCTAATCCGAGTAATCGAGACTCTTTCGTTTCCACAGAACTCTGAGTTACGTACATAAAATTGTCATCAACCTGGCCACATGTCCGGCCAAAGTGTCAATTTCAATCCCCGCCGCTCATCAAGTCAACGCTTATTTCATAATAATGGCGAGAATAATCCAATCACATGCCAAGTATGTGATGATCCGGGCACCTCGCTCGTTTACGTCCCATGATTGGACAAAATGCGAAGTGAATGCTTTTTACGGCGATCTAATCCTAGGTTCAATAACCAATTCCTCTCGCCAGAATAATGTTCAAAATCAGGGCTTCGGCCAGAATCCGAGTTTCAATCAGAATCCAAACTCGAGCTTCAATTCTAACCCGAACTTCAATAGAAACCCTGGTTTTGGTTCGAACCAAAACTCTAATTTTTCCAATCAAACACAAAGGTTTAATCTGAATTGGCCCTCCATTTCCAATCCCAATTATCGAATCGCCCACCGACCACAAAATCAAAATTTTTCCAATTCTCAAGGCCCTCGAATTCCAATGACCTCAAGGTGAATGGAACTCATTCAAAGGGAGCAAAACAAGAACATTCAGCTCTGATGAGTACCAATAAGAACCTTGAAAGACAGATAGAGGCATTGGGTGGCGATTAGCATCAAGACCCCTGGGCATCTCGCGATTTTACCGAAAAATCCTAAGGGCGGTCATGTTGCTCAGGCCGATTTAAGCAGCTGCCAATGCACTGACCTCGTACCAACCATGCACTATGGACAAGAGGAGGCCAGTGCAATGAGTTTAAGCGGTACACGGTGAGTGGTCCCCACGGCTTTCGTGGAAACCACTAGCCCCTCCCGCCATTGATAAAGCAGGAGGGGAAGTTGAGCACCCATCATTCCCTTGGTTGCAAGCAAGTAATCAGGTGGCTGATCCCCTGATAGGTGAAAAGGTTGGAAATCCTCGGGTGGGTGTTTCGAGAAGTGAACAAGTTGGAAATCCTCAAGTGGCTGATCCTCGAGGGGTGAAAAAGGAAAAGAAAGTCGGTGGCTGATCCACGACTACGTAAAGCTTCAAAAGGCGGTTCGGTGGAAGGATTTGGAAGACAAAGCTATCGGCGCATCCTCAAAGAGAGTCTTTTCGAGAGTGATACGAAGAAGCTTCCGTTTCCACCGAGGAAGAGCAACATTCCATTGGTTGAAGACAAAAAGTACGAGAAGGTGCTAAACCTTACGAAAAATACTCTGTAAATCTGCCATTATCCGAGGTCTTGGTCGAGATGCCTAAGTATACAAAGTTCATCAAGGATGTTGTATCTTCCAAGAAGAAGTTAGCGAGGAATGGATCAAGCGGTTGGTAAGGAGTGTTCTCTGGTCAATTATGAAAGCTTACCAATGAAGAGAAGCGACCCAGGAAAATTTGTGCTCACATTGCAGATGGGAGGCCTAGTCTTCCCAAATTCCTTATGTGACCTGGGTGCATCTATCAGCTTGATGCCATTGTCTGTGTGCAAGCAGCTGGGTTTACAAAGTCTTCTAGAACCCACGACCATGAATTTGCAGTTCGCTGATAGATCTTCTAAGAAAGCTTCAGGAATCTAAAGGGCGTATTAGTTCAAATAGATAGGTTTACCTTTCCGGTTGGACTGGTATGTCTTAGATATTGAGAAAAGTGAAAATGTCCCTTTGATTCTTGGAAGACCCTTCCTATCTACAGCTAGAGCCCTCATCGATTGTGATGGTGGGCATGTGACCATTCGAGTTGGTGACCAGGAGGTGAGTTATAGTGTTTCTAAATCTATCAATGTACCTTCTGGATCTCCAACCGGTTTATTCCATTGAGGAGATGTCTGATGACTTCAATGACTTCATGGATACGCAAGTCTTGGCTGTAGAAGCAGAATATGAGCGATTGATTGATAATCTGAACAATCATGGTGTGATCAATCTAGATCAGTTAGCAGCTGAATTTGAGGATGAGCTAAGAGAAGAAGCCTTGGCGGTAGGACCACTAAGTAAGCTCAATGACGTTGAGTTGAAGAGTGGCGATCTTAAATCAAGTCCAGAGGATCCTCCGTGCATTTGGTGCTGAAGCCGTTGCCTAAACATCTTAAGTATGTGTTTTTAAGAGAAGGTGACAAGCTTCCTTTGATCATCTCTGCCAAGCTATCTCGTATCTGAGGAGCTTAAATTGTTAAACGTCTTGCGCAAAAATGAAAAAGCCTTTGGATGGCGGGTGGGAGATATCCGAGGATATCTCCCGACATCTGTATGCACAAAATCAAGGCGAGGAGGGTGCAAAACAAGTTAGACTGACCTCGAGAGAAGGCTTAACCCTCACATGCAAGAGGTAGTCAAGAAGGAGATCATTAAACTTCTAGATATGGGAATCATTTACGCCATTCTTTGATAAAGTGAATGGGTTTCCCGACTCAAGTAGTTCCCAAAAAGGTGGAATTACGATTGAGAAAAATGAGAAGGAGAGGAGATAGCATTGAGGCTCGTTCATGTGCTATAGGGTCTGTATTGACTATAGAAAACTCAATGAGGTCACCTTTGAAAGATCATTTTCCCCTTCCATTCATTGACCGGATGCTTGGCGTGCGGCGGGGCACGATTCTCTGCTTCCTGGATGGATATTCAGGATACTTCCAGATACCCATCGATCCTGTTGACCAAGAGAAGACCACTTTCACTTGCCCATATGGGACATTCGCCTACAGGCGGATGCCATTTGGTCTCTGCAATGCCCCGGCCACCTTTCAAAGGTGTATGATGGAAATCTTTGACGGGCTAGTTGAAAAGTGCATGGAGATTTTTATGGATGATTTCTCGGTCTTTGGTCAATCCTTCGATGATTGCCTCAATAATCTTGATCAGGTGTTGTCTAGATGTGTGGAAAAGACTTAGTGCTTAATTGGGAAAAATGCCATTTCATGGTAGATGAAGGCATAGTCCTTGGCCACAAAGTGTCCGCAAAGGTATAAGTAGATAGAGCCAAGGTAGAAGCCATTGAGAAGATGAGTTATCCTAAGAATGTACGTGAAGTCGAGGTTTCCTCGGACATGTCGGTTTCTATAGGAGATTCATCCAAGATTTTTCCAAAGTAGCCAAGCCCCTATCTACTCGCTTCAAGGAAGGCGTTGAGTTCAATTTCGATGAGAAGCGCAAGCAAGCGTTTGAGGATCTCAAGAATCGGTTAATATCCGCTCCAATTCTTATTTCACCTGACTGGAACTTACCCTTTGAGCTTATGTGCGATGCATCCAACTATGCTGTTGGTGCGGTCTTAGGACAGCGAATCGAAGGAAAGTTCCAGCCTATCTATTACGCCAGCCACACGTTGAATCCTTCTCAAGTTAACTACACGACCACCGAAAAGGAATTATTAGCCGTAGTCTTTGCTATGGATATGTTTCGTAGTTACTTCTTTGGGTGCTCAAGTGATTGTGTGGGTGATCACGCCGCGCTGCGTTATCTCATGACCAAAAGGAAGCTAAACCGCGCTTACTGCGTTGGATACTGACCCTTCAAGAGTTTGACGTTCAAATCAAAGATAAGAAGGGTAGTGAGAACGTAGTGGCGGATCATGTTTCTAGGATGATAAGTGAGGAAAAGGGTGATCCTGAAGATATAGATCTTTACTTTCCTCTAGAAAACATCATGTTGATCGATGGCGCTCTCACGATGTTCCATGGTATTCGTCCATTGTGAATTACCTTCATGCCCGTTACCTTGACCCCGAAATGTCGTATCAAGAGAAGAAGAAGTTCTTCTCTGATATGAAATATTTCGTTTGGGATGAACCTTATCTGTTTAAGGTCTGCAAAGATGGTCTGCTTAGGAGATGCGTTCTGAGTCCGAGCAACAAGAGATTATCGAGCAATGGCCACAGTGGACCCACTGGAGGTCACTTTGGTCCTTGGAAGACGGTTGCTAAGATCTTCCAGTCCGGTTTCTATTGGCCTACGATCTTTAAGGATACAGAAGCCTTCTGTAAAGCCTGTGATAGATGCCAAAGAACCGGTGCTCTGACAAGGCGGTTTGACATGCCTTTGAAACCCATCCTCGAATGCGAAGTCTTTGATGTATAGGGTATCGATTTTATGGGACCATTCCCATCATCTTGCGGTAACAAATACATCTTAGTCTGCGTAGACTATGTGTCTAAATGGGTGGAGGCAGTGGCCACTCCTCACAATGATCATAAAACGGTCATGAAATTTCTGAAGAAGAACATCTTTTTGAGATTTGGATGTCCTCGAGCCTTGATCAGTGATGAAGGAACGCATTTCTGCAACCGACCTCTAGAGAAAGTTCTTGAAAAGTATGGTGTTCGCCATAAGACCGGCACACCATACCATCCGATGACTAGCGGTCAGGTTGAGCGAAGCAACCAAAGCATCAAGCAAATCCTGGAAAAGACAGTGAACAGTCATAGAAAGGACTGGAGTTTGAAGTTGGATGATGCACTATGGGCGTATAGGACTGCTTATAAAACCCCTATGGATACATCTCCATATCAGATGGTTTACGGCAAGCCATGTCATCTGCCAGTTGAGTTAGAGCATAGGGCTTATTGGGCGACGAAGTTTCTTAACTTTGATTCCCAAACTTGTGGAAAACATCATTGCAAAGATTTGCATGAGTTAGACGAGTTCCGACTCCAGGCTTACGTAAAGCGCCAGGATAAGCAAGGATAAGATGAAACTCCTCCATGACGCGAAAATTAAGAAAAGAGAATTTCAAGTAGGGGAACAAGTTCTTCTTTATAATTCCAGATTACATTTGTTTTCTGGAAAGCTGAGGACACGATGGTCCGGCCCCTTTACGATTCTCAAAATCATTCCTGGAGGCGTTCTAGAACTACTCGGTTATAAAGATCAGCCGTTTCGAGTTAATGGTCAGAGGTGCAAACACTACATTGGAGAACCTACAGGCAAGCCTTTGATTGTTAAATTTCTCGATATCCTTGGATGTGGTGTTAATGAAGTCGAGGACTCTGACGAGATTTCACCCAATCTGTTTTCTGAGGATAACGGTAGTGGTCTATCACAAGAAGTTCTAGCCGGTAGTTGGGATATGGAGGAATATGCAAGGGAGCAACAACTCAAACGTCAGCAGATAAATCTACAAAGGAGGAAGTCGACCATGGGGAAGGTTCGACGTATCTGGAAAACTGTCAGAGCTTTAATCCCATGCGTTAAGTGTCTTTCTGCAGCCACAATCCTGATCAGAACTTTAACGAGGTAATGGCGGGCGAGAGAAAAGTCAAATGGCTTTGACCAGTGAACTTAAATGGTGTCGAGCTAACGACATAAACCAAAAAAGCGCCACTAGGGGCATCCTAGATATCCAATCTTGTTTTAGTTTTTCTTAATTCTTTTTGCTTTAGTATGTTATTTTGGTTAGTTTTACTAAGCTTCTATGTTTCTATCTCGTCAAGAGTTGCTTTCTAGATATGGATCTCACGGAGTTCGCCACGAGGAGTTCCCACTCATTAGTCGAATCCCCGATCACTGATAGATGATGGACCAGGAGGCACTATAGTTCTTCATGTAGATTTTGACATTAGCACTCGAGTTAAGACCATCACGCACGTTATCATTGTTCCACCTTGTTCGGGAGGGCGATTTCACGACCGAGGAGTTGCAGGAGGCCATAGGACGCCCTTACACGATCCTTAATGATCCTATCTTGTGGATTTGGCACTAGTCTTTGCAGGTGAGCATTTTAGAGGTGTTGAGGTAGGTGGTGAGGATTGGTGTTTGCGGGATGAGTACGACTTCCCTCCGGCTATCGACATGCTTCGACGTCTCATTCCCTTAGTGGATTGGGACGAAATCTACGCAGATTAGTGTTTCTTTAGTTAGTTTTGCTTTCGTCGAGCCCCGACGTAAAACGGAAGCGCTTGGTGGGAGGCAACCCACTGTTTTATTTGTGTTTGTTTTATTTTCAAGTTCTTTCATGATTTTCCGTATTGTACTTTTAAATTTTGAATTATCGATAATAAATGTTTCGCATTTAGTTGTTTTATATGATAATTTTAGAAAAGGACAATTTTGCATTTTTTATTTGGACGCCCGTCTAGTGATGATCTTTGGGCCTTGATCCGCCCTCGATTTTCTGGGCGCCCGTCCAAGTTATGGGACGCCCGTGCGAAACAAGCTTTTCAAGCCTGTACTCATTTTTTAGCCAGACGTTCGTCTAGAAATATGGATGCCCGTCCGGATAATTCCCTCCAATCCTGTATTCAAATCAAGCCTATGGACGAGCGTCTGGAACTTTGGACGCCCGTCCAATTCATCATATTTCCGATCAGACGCCCGTCCGCCGAGTTGGACGAGCGTCCACCACCTGTCTATATATACCCCCCTCATGCCATGAACCCTCATTTTTTTTCAGGACTCAAAATCGAAAACCGACTTTTCTCCTCCCTTTTGCCCTAAATCATTCGATTCTACACCAAATTGGGCGCTTCAAGGTGCGTTAGAACGCTCTAAACACCTTCTTTTCGATTATCTCTTCCAAATCTCCCAACGTTCCACATATTTGGAGAATCAGTCACCTATCCAGTTCGACTATTTCGAGGAAAAATCGGATTTTTGGGGTCGAATTTGCGTTGTTTGGGTTTCTACACAGCATCATCATCACCTACTCACCTTCAATCGTAAGTTTTCAACAACTTTTCTCGTTTTAATTCACGTTTTTGTGAGTTCGATTTTCGAGTCGGCTCATTTTCTTGAATTTTCAACTATTGTTGATTTTCTTTCGTTTTTGTTGGTTCTTTTCCTATTCTTTCTGCTGTGGTGGTGTGGGGATGGTGATGGTGCGTTGTTAATGTGGGTGGGTTGGACGTTTCGTTTGAAATCCCGATTTGGACGATAAACGGGTAACCATTTGTGTGAATGGTTTGGTTTAGATTTACGTTTGACAATGGTACGCAAGAAGGAGATTGTGAAGCGTTATGGTAAAGGGTTAGCACGGGAGAAAGGTAAACGGCAACGTCCTGAGTTTGATCCATCCGAATTGGACCCTAACAGAGGCATAGTCTTTAGAGATCAACCGCCTAGAACATCTCAACAAGCTAGAACCAATTTACGGGATGATTCTTCCTCCAATTCGATCATCGAGGATGATGATCTCGCCCCTGAGTAGGATGTCTCGAGGTACTCGTGGTGAGGAGTCGTCGAGAGCTAAGCCGTCTAGAGTTGAGGGTGGTGAGGAGGATGTTGTGCAAGACGAGCCTGAACCGAGAGCACCTCCTAAGAAAAATTCTAAGACCATTACCCCTCTTTCGATGCCTCGTCGGTTTGTCAATCCTTTGGCCCATGAAGCCTACACTAAGCACTACTCGACCAGAAGTCTTATTTTTGACAGGGAGGTGAAAGTGTCTCAAGTTGAGCCTACTTTCGCTCAGATGTTCAAGACTAGGAAGTGGTCAGCCTTGACAAAAATTCCATCTACTCCTGTCAATGATTCTATTGTCGCGAGTTCTATGCCAACTTTTCTGAAGCGGACTTAGATAAAGGGTGCGTTATGGTACGAGGTGTTAAGGTCCCTTTTTCTGCTGAGGTCATTAATAAGAAATATAATTTACCGGCTTTTGAGGGTTTAGATTATAAGGAGGAGATTGCAAGGAGGCAACATGAGGATGGTCGTGACCCGATGGAGGAGTTGAGATTACGGGTTTGTCCGGATGTGGCTTGGACAATGAGACCGAATGGCCAGAGAAAGGAGTTGGTCACAACGACATGGACCGAGGATTGGAGAGTCCAATGCCGTTTTATTCAAAGTCGTCTGATCCCGAAGAATAATCTCACACATTTCCATATCAGTGATCTTGGGATGTTGTATGCTTTGACGTTCGGGTTGAATGTATATGTAGGTCAAGCCTTATACGATGAGATTTCCATGAACCAGAAGGTGTACACCCGGAGTTTAATAGTACCTCATTTGATACATTAGTTATGTCTCGATGCGGGAGTTTTGGAGTATGCAGCGGACCACAAGACCAAGAGTTACCCCCCTATTCGTAGAGAGAAGGCTGTTCCCGTTTCTGAGCCTGGTTCCACTTCGACACCGCCTCGAGCCTCAGTTCTTTCTGGATTATCTTCTTCCGAGATTGCTCGGCATAGTATGGCTCATAGTTTGAGGGCAATGTTGAGTGATATTTGGGATGGCCAAGATAATATCTTGTCGGTTTTGGAATGTATCGTTGATGGACGGCAACCGAGAGATCGGCGGGTATTCAATGCAAGTAATATGGATTATGTCTTCTCCGAGCAGATAGAGCGGGTGATAGCTGAGGTGGTCAAGATGGAGGAGAAGCCGAGTCAGATGAGGAGGATGAGCCCCCGGTAGACCCTGCTACTGCTTCTACTACGCAGCCTGAGCCTACACAGACGACGTCCACTGTTGCTGTACCTACTTCAGATCCTCCTCATGTTGATGCCTATTTGGTGATTCTTCCTGTTCTTCCTCCGTCGATGATCCGATCCCGCCCGAGTGATCTTGAGATTTTTATGCATTTTCTGCTTGATGTATTTCTTCCTTTTATCCGCATTCGATCTGGTTGTACGATGACTATTACTACTTTCCTTTTGATGCTTCCATGATTTCTGTACTTTCTATTTTTCTAGCGTATGTTTTCTTAAATCATGTAAGCTGTCTAGCACCACGTACTTGGATTGTGATTTCGTTGGTATGATGATCATTTTTGGATGACGCTTGTTGTTATATCTCTTACATTCATTCCTTTCACATTATTACGTTATTGTACCCGTTTTTCCCGAGATTACGTTGTTTTATCGAGTAGTACAGATCTAGTTTTGTTGAGCTCTCGGTTGAGTTCGGTTTGGGCGTTTTTCCGGCGCTTTTGCGAGTGTTGTTCCTTTCATGCTCCGCCTGACCAACGTCTCGATTTTCTACGCTTGATCTGACTAAGTTTCTTATCCTTTTATTTTTCGCACAACATGAGGACATGTTGCATTTTTAAGTGTGGGGGGAGGATAGTTCGATTTGTACTATGCGCATTACGTTGTATAATACGTTAGATTGTTGTTTTATGCGAAATGGCGTAATTTTTCATGATTTTCCGACACTTTTGTTTTTGTTTTGTCCCGAGTAGGCAATTCAATTTGAAGTTCGTTGTTTTATAGTCATGTATGCGATATTTCATGTACTTGATAAGTTAGTTGTTTCACACGACACTTTATTTTCACGAGCCATAGTGAATGATGAGCTAATTTATAAAGTTATACCCGTTTTGGATTAGTAATTTTTGATTTTCTTATAAGTCATGTGCTTAGTGCTACGTATATATCTTGAGATTTATGATAGTTTGTATTTAGATCCGTAGTATGTTATACTGTGAATATCTAGAGGTTTGAATGTGATAAGTAACACGTAACTAATGTCAAATGAGAAGTTGAAAAATTTAAATGAATCCATGTGTGTGTCGGAAGCTAGTCGATGATTTGAGTGAGGTAGGGTATACCACGTATGTCCTATACCACCATGATGACTAAGAGCTCACGACAGGTTAGGAAAAGTCGCCTTATGATTGGAGTAAGGTAGGGATTATCTCGAAATGTCCTATTCTCGCTATGAGGCAAAAGCTCACCCTAATGTGTGTTTAAAGTGAATGAATCCAATCAACTTAAGATATGTTATGAAATGAATAAGGCTTAGTTTTCGTTAATCTTATCCCCAGTATAAACTGATAGATATGTTGTAGGGATTATCCTCACGAGTATTTCAGTAAAGGCCCTAGATTCATTCGATCATCCTTTTCGGGATATGTCACGTTTGTAGGTACATCTTATGAGTGTCATTTATTACTATTCTACGAGGGGGTATTAGCTAGTTTTGCTTTGAGTTATTCAAGTTTGGTTTTAGTGGAAGTTTCCTATGGCTATGCACTTACACGATGGTGAACACCTAAGTTATTGAATATATGTTGTATTTGTTTAGATGCCTGTTTTCCTTTCTCGAGCCTAATTTTTCGTTTTGTTTTGCTCGGGACGAGCAAAAGCTAAGTGTGGGGGAGTTGTTAAGGGTGAAAGTCTATGTTTTATTATGATATATTCTATGGTATTTTCCCTCTTAATTGGATTAATTGCGTAATAAATGGCCCTTATATGGAAATATTGAGCATACTAGGTTTTTAAGAACTTAATCGCAATATTGAATAAATTATGTGTTTTCATCGTGAATTATAATTAATTGGACTTTATTACAGTTTGCGATGTTTTCCCTGTGTTATAGGTATGTTTATTGTGCTCACATGGTGATCAAAAGGGTTAAAATTCGAGCTATAAAGATTTAAGAAGTGATAATGATCGAATGGAGTGGACAGGAAAAGAGATAGAGATGATTTAATCAAGTTGTATTCCAGCTAAAACTGGCGTCCAAGGCCCGTCCAGGAGTGGACGGGCGTCTGACAATCCAAACGGGCGTCTAGAGGAAGAATTCAATACTGAGGCATCATGAACTTACTGAACGAACGCCCGAAGAGAGCGACAGCGCCCAAGGTGCAAAAAGAAGATCAGAGAGTTTGGACGCTATCCAGACGAACGTCTACATTGGAGTTCAAAACACTTAGACGAGCGTCCACTTAATCGGACGAGCGTCCGGATTGCCGACTTAGTGAAACCGCCTCAAATCTCTATAAATACTTGCCTATTTTCACACATTGAGACACCAATTTTACAATTCTCGAACCCTAAACCCACAGAGGCGGCTATAGGCTGCGTTTTTACTCGATTTTTTCAGCTTTATGTTCTTAAATTCCTAGATTAAATTAGTTTAGTTTATGCAATTTACTTCAACAATTCAAGCTATTCAAGGATGCTAAGAGGCTAGGATCCAATCAAACGAGCATTGTGAAGCCATCCAACTTTCATTGATTTTGATTCTTCGACTTTATTGTAAGTTTTTAATCAAGTTCTTTCCTTTATCATGTCTTATGATGATTAATTGCATTTATATCGAAAGATGTGCATGTACGATGTTTTATATTTGATGAAAGTCTTTATAAACATTAGATCACCGTGATTTAGGAATAGATCTTTAATCTATGTCAAACGAAAGTTGATAGGTTGAAAATCTAGGTTAAAACGTTAAAGTTTACATCTTTGTTTATGTTACGACGCGTTAATTTCCGTAAATCGAAAGATAGAAATTAATAGGCGAATCATCTATGAAAGTAGGATTCATACCTTTGATAAGATGAACCACAACTTGGTAGAAACTGCAATATAATCGGGATGAGAGATTAATGTTTGTTGGATAGGTGGATGAATACTCGTTTGTCCGTTTTAAACTTGATTTAACCCTTGAGACTTGAACTGTTTAGTTAGTTTATTTTCTATTGCACTTTTAGATTAATTTGTTCGCAACCAAACCTCCCTAGCTTTGGATTCGTCCTCTGTCTAGTTTATATTCAGCATATATGTTCAGTTTAGTTTTGTTTAATCGCTGTTTAGTTTAGTTTTCCGTGACATAGCTTAGTTAGACAAAAACTAGGAACCACGATCGTCTAGTTCCCCGTAAGATCGACCCGGCATTAACCACTAGTACTACGATCCTTATACTTGGGGTTAACCGGATTATAAATTTATTACTTGTTTGTTTTGCATAGATAAAATCCGTAGACATTTATCGTAACCTGTCATTATTTGGTAGACGTTTATTTTATACATGTCGTGTTGCTAATTAGTGGACTAGTTTTCTTTCTTTTATTTTCTTTTATTTTTGCATATCATTCAGATGCATATCATTTAGTTGCATGTCATCTAGTTGCATTGTTTTTCTATTTTTTTATTGTTCTTGAGCGTAGTTAACTGTCGGTTTCCGTAATACTACCTCGTTTTTATTTTGTTTCTGCACGGGCCATAGTAGCTGTAGGGTTTCAGACCGACCTGATCACACTGAGCCTGTCAGAAAATTTTTAGGATTTTTCATGTAGGCTGCATTGTAGTATATTTTCATATAGTTGCACCTAGCCTACGAGTTTGTGATATTTTCATGTATATGTGTCCATCTTTACGTAAGCATAATTTGAATATCTCTATAAATTCTTTTCCATGTGCTTTATTTGTAAAAGTCTAATCTTTTCCCCGTAGACTCTTTTGCACTAATCAAGTCTGCAGGATACTTTCTATAGCTATTGTGCACTTTAAAGATGTATTCGGTTGTCTGTGATGCTCCACGATCTCTTGAGCTATGCGAGCAATCCTGGTTCTTGTTGGTTCCTCCGCAGTGCCGACATCCAATCACTAAGTTCTCTAATTTATTATTTCGTACAACTTGAGGATAAGTTGCAATCTAAGTGTGGGGGAAGGGATAGATGATTTATGTGTCTACTTTCGTTTGCTCATATTTTTAGTATTTCTATGAAAAGTGCTTAATTTTCATATTTTTTGTTATATCCCGAGTAGACAAAGGCATATCTTTGCTTGAGTTTATATCATTTTTGCTATATTCGTATATTTAGTAATTTTAGTTGTTTCACCCGACACTCTTTTCACATGCCATAGTAAATGATGAGCTAAATGTTGAAAGCCTACCCCATTTTAGTTGGAGATTTTTATGATTATAGCATGTTTCTTTGCTTATGTACAATTCTTGAAAAGTTTAGTAGTTTGTATTCTAGGATTAAAGTATGACATACTATGAATATCTGTAAGTTTGAATGTGATAAGTGAAGCGTGATTAAGTCTTTGCAATAGTAATAAATTGTTTACTTGAGGTGTTATGCTCATTGGTCCGTGCTACTAGAAAATAATCTTTTCCTTGCGCTGACCCAGAAATCTCTAAGTAAACATAATTGTAATTGTGTGTGTCGGAAGTGGTTTATGATTTGGGTGAGGTAGGGTGTACCACGTATGTCCTATTCCACTATGATGACCAAAGCTCACGACGATCAGTTTATAGTCGCCTTATGATTGGAGTAAGGTAGGGATTATCTTGAAATGTCCTATTCGCTATGAGGCAAAAGCTTATTCGATGTGTGTTAGAAAAGTGTGAAAAAAAGTGAAAATATTGAAATATATTATTATGAATAAGTAAGGACTTAGTTATCGTTAATCTTATACCCAATATAAACTGAAGGATATGTTGTAGGGATTATCCTCTGAGTTTGTCAGAAAGGTTTTAGATATTCTCTACTATTTCTTTTTGGGATATGTATGTTTTGTAAAGTGCCTGTTATAGTTTTTTGAATGTTTCTAACTTAGATGGGAAACCGGGCTAGTTTTGGTTTGAATAACTTTCAAATTGTGGAACTTAGTGGAAGTTTATTATGGCTATGCACACACTCACTTGGGTGAACTTCTAAGTTATTGAATATACTTTATATTTGTATAGATGTTTATTTGTCTCGAGCTTGACTTTGTTTTGTTTTGTTCGAGGACGAGCAAAAAGATAAGTGTGGGGGTGTTGTTAAGGGCTAAATTGTAGTATTTATACATATATTTTATATATCAATTTTCTCCCATATATGTATGATTTTCATAGAAATCGAGCTTATAATTGATTAATTGAGTAAATGAGGTTTTTAATGGTTAAATATGAAAACGTATCAATTTTAGTCTTTATTTGATGGTTTTATGTTATTTTGGAAATATGTTACACTTTGGTATGTTTTGATCCTCTTGTAGATACACATTGATGGTGGAAAAGGTGATCCTAAAGAGCTAAATTCGTGATTAGAAAGGATCAATCAAAGTTATGGAAGATTGGAAGAGATAAGGAAAGAGATCAATCAAGATAAAGATGGAATTATCAATTTAATCGTTATTGGACGAGCATCCAAGATTAATGAACGAGCGCCCAAGGCGGACGGGCGTCGATAAAGCGAACGTCGCCCAAGGAGTTAATTCACATACGAGAGAGTTGAGACGGCTAAACTAGCGCCCAAGATCCGTCCAAGCATTCTGGACGGGCGTCCACCGCCGCATTCAGCAGAACCGACTTAGGTTACTGTAGCAGCCGACTTAGTTTTATTATAAAAGCACAGCAGCCCCAAACCCTAAATTCATTCAGAAATTTCTTCACATCAAAAGAGAGGCCAAAGAAATGCATCTTGAGAGTTTGAAGGCCGGTCACCCGAGCCTTGTGCTCGGGTGAACCGATGTTAGATTAGGAGTAGATTAGATGTTTGCTTTTCGTTTCCATGGATCAATCCTTGTTCAAAACTATGTGAGTTCTTTTTGATTAATTCAATTCCAGTTTTTCTTCATGATTGTTGATTTATTTTGTATCTTTCTTTGTGCTTATGAGGCCATGAGAATAGATTGAAAGATCTGTTTTCTATTGATGTTTATAATACGGAAGTTGCATAAACCTTAGATCTTCATAGAAAGATAGGGTTTTTAGCCGTTGATTATGTGACAAATTAGTTGGTTAGATTCCTAGGTTGTTAGATTCGATTATACGAGAGTAACTTGAATCTACACCCGTCGCTTTGTTTGGTAAATCGGCCTCAACACTCGAAAGATGAGAGATAGATAATTGAATTCGCTACTTAAAGTAGGAGTTCATAGCTTGAGAGATAAGTTCACTAAGAGATTAGGGATTTGTGTCTCGTGAAAGGTGAAACCACAAACTGAATTAAAATCATGAGATAACTAGAATTGAGATCACTAGGCTTGTTCAATGTTTGACCCCATGTTTTAGTTTAGATTGTTTTATTCTGTTTTCTAGGTTAGATTTATTTGATTGTTCTTTCTGTTTTTACGCGTTTTGTCTTTCGTTTCTTGAGTAACAATTGGTAGGATTAATTAGATTAGATTCAATATCCCAATTCCTTGTGGATCGACCCTGTACTTACCCTACTATGCTATCAACTACCCGATATTTGGTCGGTTAGGAGTTAGTTTGCATGTTGAGTATAGGTTTATAAATTTTCTTTTGTTTTAATGATGCAAAATCTCTCCAACAGTGGTGTATGATCCTGACGTGGCCATGGTGACGGGCTCCACTGAGATAGTGGTGTGGGGGTCATAGTGTGTGGGGCTAGGGTGTGGATCAGGTGAGGTGAAGGATCTTGCCTCACAAAGACACCTCCTACAACAGGCGTCGGACTCTCACGCCGCAGTCTTGAAGCTTCTGCACCCGCTCCGGTTCTAGTGAACACCATCCTGATGATCAAAGAAAACCAGAACGTTACTAAAATATCTAAAGAAATCCTATCTTACAAGAAAGGAAGCCTAAAAGACGCTTTGCTCGATACCAAGCTATAACGCCCGTTCGGACACCGAGTCCTTAACCGGAAAAGGAACGTTCGCACGTATAAAATAAAATAGATTCCACGTTATATGTAAGCCTCTACTACGTCGTATCGAGTTAAGCAAAACGGAAGCAAAAGACTTTGGTAATATTTTTCAAACAACCAAGAATAGAAACTCAATATCTAAAGAAGGAAATGTAACATTTATTACATTGGAAACCCAAACGAAACCAATACATAGAAAACCTCCGAAGGAAGGCTAAAATCAACTACAACATTTCCCAAAGAACAACATGTGTAATGAATACAAAAGAAAACGGAATAAATTTTCGCTTCAACTTCGGCGTCCTCAAACGTCGTCATCGAAGTCCTCCTCGAAGTCTTGTTCAACCTGTTCATCTTCTCTCCACCAAACACATAAATAAACATGTACTTGAGGTAAGTACATTGTACATAGTAAGAAGTAGAAGCTATAAATTAACTAAGGCTTTTTAACAAGTTTTATTATAATAGTTATCTTTATGAGACCGACTGGATCTAAGGTTCATTCCATGCCCATCAACACTTCATGACTATACGTTTCTAGCTTAACTTATCTTGGTTACGTCATCACTCAAGGGCACTATGCATGACGCGTATCCATCACGAGATATACTTGACAACTACGGTGATTTGCACCGATAGTCCCGGGATCTCTTCGGTATGCATATACGTTCGATGAATTTCCTCCACTACCCTTTAGACTTTTGAGCCAGTAGCGTTGTTCACCTTTTATGAACGTATCACATCGCCGATATGAAATGGTGCCTAACCGAGAATAAGTGACGTTTTATCTTTTCTACACTTACGTAATTATTATTGTGTATTAACTAGCCACCTAAGTGTTTTCAAAGAAAAGCTCGCCTTATCAACTCTACTCTCTCACTTAGACAGCTAGACATCACACCCTATCAAGTACACAGACATTGATGAACTCCAGTTCATCAAAGCACAAGCCCTTTCATGCCCTTCCGATGGATCCAAACTTCAACTCCCTTTAAGACTACATCCGGTGCCGAAACTAAACGAATCCAAAGCTCAATCGAGGCTTGTTCAAGGTTAATTAATGTTATAAGATTCAAGAACTCATTTAAAACTCATATCATAGCTAAGATCAACTTATTCATAAAAAGGAGGCCCAGTGCGCCTACACCGGGTTTAGTGCGCACGCACTAAGCCTCTGTACGTAAAACATGAATTATGCTCGTCTATTGTGCCAGCACCAGCACTCTGTATGTAAAATTTCAGCTTCTGGTCCTCCTGTGCGTCCGGACTGGGCTTGGTGCACCCGCAACAAGCACGACTACTTCCCAAAACATAGTTTTTGAACCCTAATAGATCCTAATTGTTCTCAAACTTGTTCAACATCAATATACTCAAAAAGTAGCAGAAAAACTCGACCTTTACAGGACCATAACATCCTATGATTCTTAAACAACTCGTAGCATGAATTCTAACATCCAAAACAACAACAAAACTCACAACTTAAACCCTATAAGCCGTAATTAACGTGTAGGAAGACCCTCTTACCTTTTAGCAAGCTAATCCAATTCCAAATCCTCAGAAAATCCGCAGAAACTCACACCTTTGTAGATAAACCTATATGATCAAATACAAATTTGCATTAGAATCGATCACAAGCTTCTAACACATCGAGACTACGAGAGACATGATTTTTGATCCATCAAACTCATCCAAAACATCAGTTAGGTCGAAAATCATACCTCGAGAAAACCTCCAACATTCTGGTGCTGAAACGACGCCCTCCTCACGACGATTAGAACGCTCTACTCGAATCTGAAAACGGTTGAGATTCGACATAAAAAACAGAAGAAATCTCTCGGCCTTTTCTCCAAACTCTCACACGCATAAAGAGGGATATTGGAAGAAGGAAATTATGATTCAAAAGGTAAGGGAAACTAATGGGATTTATTTTTCCTAAAATAGGAAAAATCCCAATAATTTGTCTGATCCCTTATTTTCCTTAATTACCCTTAAAAAACAGATTTTCCTTAATATGTAATATTCCGATTTTCGGGAAAGGGCACACGTGTCATTTTGCGAAAACGAAATATTGGGTTCGGTTCCTTTTATTCGGAGTTTAAGTGTTTGTTAAATTATATATATATATATATATATATATATATATATATATATATATATATATATATATATATATATATATATATATATATATATATTCGAGATATACATGTATATATTTAAGGAGGAAAATCTGATTTTTATGATTAAGGAAGATAATAAGATCTTTATCTTTTTTGATTTGATAAATTTGATTTTTTTTTATGATAAAGGAAGATAATAAGATCTTTATCTTTTTTTTGATTTGATAAATTTGATTTTTTATGATAAAGGAAGATACTAAGAACTTTATCCTTTTTTTGGGGTTTGTTATTTAAGGAAAATAAATCCCCACAATTCTTATAACCTAATAGAAATCAGATTTCTCCACCTCCTAAATTGTGTTATGCGTGTGTGGGCAAGAAATTAGGGCTGAGGGATTTTTCATCAATTGCTAAGTCGATTCTCAACGGTTTTCAGATCAGAGTAGAGCGCCGTAATCGTTGTGAAGAAGGGAATGTTTTGATTGCAGAAAGTTGAAGCTTTGATAAGAGAAAGATTGGTTTTAGCTGCTGTTTTTCTGAGTTTTTGTTGTTGGAATAAGCTTGCTAAAAGTAAGAAGCTCTTCCTACAATCTAATTGTGGCTTAGAGTAGAATAGATCATGTATTGGATGCATATTGTATCAAGTTTTAAGTTTAGATGATGTTTAAGGATTAAGTTTTGTTTCGGATCTTAAAAGACATGTTTTTTTTCTACTGTTTTTCTGCTATAATTCTTGTGCAAGATGGTTTGAAATTTAGTAGAGATCGTTAAGGGTTGAAAAACATGTTTTAAGGCTTTTTCTGCGTAGGATGCGTACGTATTGGCTAGCAATGTGCACGCATTCCTGATACCGGATTGCTTAGAATAAGTGCAAAGAGGTCAATGCGTACGCATTCCAGAGTAATGTGCACGCATTACCCCAGTTTTCTATGTAATGTTGTTTTAAGCTATGTTTTGAATTTTAAACCTTAATTCATGATTAAAAAGCACTAATTAAATATGAACAAGCCCCGATTGAGTTTCTGATTCATTCAGTTAAAACACCGAATGTACTCTTAAAGGCAGTTGAAGTTCGGATCCGTCGGAAGGGCATGAAAGGGCTTGTGCTTTGATGAACTAGGGTTCATCAACGTCTGTGTAATTGATAGGATGTGATACCTAGTTGTCTAAGTGAGGGAGTAGAGCTGATAAGGTGAGTATTATTCTGAAAACACTTAGGTGACTGGTTAATTCACGTTAATAATTACATAAGTGTAGTACAAGCTAAAACGTCATCTATTCTTGGTTAGGCAATGATTCAATCAGCGATGTGATACGTTCATAAAAGGTGGACAACGCTACTGGCACAAAAGGCTGAAGGGTAGTGGAGGAAATCCATCGAACGTATATGCATACCGGGGAGATCCCGGGACTACCGGTGCTAATCACCGTACTTGGAAAGTATATCTCGTGGTGGAATTTTCACCTTGCATTGTGTCCTTGAGTAATGATGTAACAAAATAAGCTAAGTTAAAAACTTATAGTCACGACGTGTCGATGGGCATGTAGTGAACTCTATATCGAGTCGGTCTCAGTAAGGAAAATCTTTTAATAATAAACCTTAATTATATTGTAGCTTCTACTTCTTAATTTGTACATTGTACTTACCTCAAATGCATGTTTATTTATGTGTTTGGGGGAGAGAAGACGAACAGGTAAATGATGAGTTTGAGGAGGACTTTCATGTCGACGTTTGAGGACGCCGGACTTGAAGACCTTGTTTATTATTTGTTTATTTAAGTTTATTTCATAGATTTGGGTTATTGGAACTAGTATTTTACTTTTAGTACTTTGGAATTCGTACAATTTTGGATTCGTTGGTTTCGTTTCGGATGTAATAACTTTACATTTCCTTCTCTAGTTCCTGAATTTCTACTCTGAGATGTTTGAAAAAAATTACCCGAGTCTTTTTAGCTTCCTTTTGCTTTTATTTGATACGACGTAGTAGAGGCTTACGTGTAATATTATTTATTTAATATTATGCGTGCCGAACGTATTCGATTTCCGGATAAGGACTCGGTGTCCGGGAACGGGGCGTAACAGTTGGTATCAGAGAGAAGCATCTTTTAGGCTTTATTTCTATTCAGATAAGTTTTCTTTTGACCTCTTAGTAATGTTTTGGTTTTCTGTGATCATCAGGATGGTGTTCACGAGGACCGGAGCGGGTGTAGAAGCTTCAGGAGTACGTCGAGAGAGTCCTACACCAGTTGTTAGAGGCGGTTTCGTGAGGCAGAATCCTTCACCTCCTCCGATCCCCACTCCACCCCCTCATACTGAAACACCTACTCCACGATCTCAGCGGAGTTTGTCACCGCGACCTCATCAGGAGCAACACCCACAATGGCATGTGGGATGTTCGGTTCAGTTTTTCTTGGTAAGTGACGTTCCAGTGGGTTTAGTACCGCCACCAGTAAGTTACCCTCCACCAAGGTACAACTACATTTATGGAGAGCCTGGAGAAGCACCGGTACATGTCATCGTGATAGGGGACATTCCACCCGTCTACGTACCCCCAACAACCAGTATCTATACCCCACCAGTGAGCTACCCTCCTCCACCGCGGTGTTTCTCTCATCGCGTGAGATCGGACCTTTTACCCTCCTCCAGGTGGGTCACACTCCTCGACCACCTTCACCCGTTTTGATCAACAACAAGGTCTTGGTTACCCACACCTACGGTTTCCATCAACCCCGGCCAACAAACAGAAATACCCTATGGATACCCTCCAGTTTATCCACAAGCCCCACCACTTAGACCGGCACTTGAGCAAGCACCACCGATTGACTGGTATAGAAGATTGAGAAGGAATCGGGTTGAAAACTTCTATGGGAATGTAGAACATTCAAAGCGTAAGAATGGTTAAGAAGTTTGAAAAGGCTTGCAGGAATATACATGTTCACGAACTGAGATGGCCCGCTTATGTTAGTTTCCTTTTGGCGCAGACTAAAGCTTAGATTGATGCTATACAAAGTAGTAATGTCAAGGTAACGGATTGGGAAGGCTTCAAAGTGATGTTTTACAACGAGTATTTTCCGGAAACAGTGCAGGCAGACATGGCAAGCCAATTCTTAAAGCTTAAGCAGGGCAACTTTATGACAGTATCTCAGTGCACCAACAAGTTTAACGAGCTGGGAAGATTCTACCCCGAGCTGATGAAGGTTGAAGAGAGAAAGATGGGTCTTTACAAGGAAGGCCTAGCCTATCAGATACAGTCCGGTATGTTGGGTTTCACAGCTAAGAATATGGCTGAGTTGTTGAATAAGGCCTTAGAGGTGGAGACATTCAGAAAGAAGGCCACAGTTGTTATAGGGAATAAGAGGAATTTTGGCACGAGTCAAGGTATTAACCGGGGAGCACCCCAACAGAATCTCAAGAAGACAACAGTCCCTGCAGCAAGTAAACCTTCAACTAGAGCACCAGGTTGCTCTAAGTGCAATAGGAATCACTCAGGTGAGTGTAAGGCTAATACAGGTGGCAGCTACTACTGTGGAGATCTAGGTCACTTTTCTAAGATGTGTCCAACAAAGAAGAGCTCGAATATTTACAGGCAAGGAAATGGAAAAGGTGGCCCAAGTCGCCATGTTCGAGTTTTTGCAGTGGATGCTGAGATGGCTGAACCAGGCGATAACGTTATTTCAGGTACCTTTTTGTTTATTTTAATTTATTAGAGTACTTTATAGCATGATTTAAAATCATTTTGTATTGTATTTAAATAAATTAATTCACATCCTAGGTACAATAATTCTAGAAAACTTAGCAGTTATAGCATTGTTTGATACGGGAGCGTGTTAGTAATATCATCCACAGCGGAAGCGATTTTAAGGATCTAGATCTATAAAATACACGTAATAAAATAACTAGATCTATATCTACAAGGGGGTTGTAGAACATACCTCTTGGATCTCAAAATCCAAGTTGGAGAACCGCAATAGAAAGAACGAACGAAGGTGTGAAGAGCACCACGATCTTCCGTTCGTGTGATCCAAGCAACTCCCGGTGGAAGGAAATCCTCGACTCGAATCCTTCCGATATGCTACCCGGAAAAATCTCCAAGATTTTCCCTTAAATCTCCCCTTGGCCGAAAATTCTTTTCTCCTCTCCAAGAGGTGTATTTCGAATATTATTGTGTGTTGTAAGGCTTGGGAGAACTCTCTTTATATAGGAGAGTAAAACTTAACCTCCAAGGATTTAATAATTAATACAAAACCAATTATAATAATCCTATTAAATAAAAGATAATCCCATAATATTCTAGAACAAATCTAGAATAATATTTATCTTTATTTCTTTCCATAAATATTTATCCAATAAATATTTTATGCACATGTCTTATTAATCCACAAGAAACTAATTCTTGTTCCATAAAACATTGCATTGGCCGAAAATTACTTCTTGTGACCTAGTCACAATAATTTTTGGCCATAACACACTTTTGGGCCAAGATTATGAAAAATGTTTTTTCCACATATTTAATTATTTAGCCCAACTAATTTAATAGTCCACTAAACAATTAATTCACATATCGTTTTAATAAAGTCCAACAAGAACTAAATTAATATTATTAGGATTCGACGTCCGAATAGCTATGCTATATTAGGAGGCACGTCGGGGACCATGGACTAATAATCAGCGGCTCCGATAAATCAAATAAATAATTATCTTACGAACAGAATAATTATATTCGATAAATCAATCACAGGAATATGCCACCATAATCCCGTGACTGCACTCCTCCGATTATGAGATTATATTTATCTCCTCATGAGAATAATAATAAGCGTCCATTGATATAATCATTACATATGGATTAATCCTCCATAGACTGTTCATTCTAAATCGGGAAGTTACCGTTAACCCTTTTAGAACCTCTTATCCTTATTTACCATTAACCCCTAGTGATCAATTAATTCATACAACTCACTGGTAGCTAATCAGTGTAATATGAACTCCATGGATCGATCAGTTTCTAGGATTAACAAATAAGGGAATTGTCTATCTACTTCCATAAATGGAAGGAATGGATTCCGTATCTGTGATAACACAGACTACTCACTCAATCCAAAGACAATGCCAAGATGGGGTAATTCGGACCACGGACTCAAAGTGTAATCCTTAACCGTCAAGTCAAACCTTATCTTTGATTCAAGCGGTTGACTGTGATCACCACAGGATTAAGATATATCCATAAATATGATCATCCATTGATTCGATAAGACTTCTCGATTACGGAATCATATCGTGAACTCTAATCAAATCGGTCCAGCCCTATATGATATATCTATCATATATAAATGCCCCATTAGGTTCTCTTAACCGAAAGTCCGGATAAGACAATCACACCTATTGTGTTATGGGCGCATTAATAGCACGTTAAAGGAGAGACCCGATACTCTCGATTAACTTCACTATGGGCTAATTGTATTTTAAGTACATCTTCACTAACTCAATCCTCCTGTGTATATCCCATACACTGAGTTAAGTGATTACATAAACGATATACTTTAGGGTTTTCTGTAGTGTAAATACTATTGTCACATCGGTGATTATAAGAATAATAAATATGAATAATAATGTCAATTCATTTATTAAATAAAACAATTACAAAAATTGTCTTTCGGTCATCACACCTAACAATCTCCCACTTGCACGAAAGCATGTGATTAATTGTTTTAGAGCACACTCTATTATTTAAAATACAACAAACTACATCTCCCACTTGCTCTAAAGCAATGGAGACCCATCCCGTATTCTAGTACCCATTAAGCATATCATAACCATTTCAGATTCCAAAGTACACTTGAGTATGCCGTCGTAGGATAGGTCGTTGACTCGGGAGTACCTACATCTAAATGTCATGGGTCTTAATGATTAGTCAGGTTGTCGGCTCGAGACGATCCGTAGAATCGAAACGTTACCGGTCCATCTAATCATGTGGTACTAAGTAAACCCTGAGCCCGAGATCGACTTAACGATCATCCTCAATCTTACTTAAAGTCAACATCAGTGTATCACTCATATCCAAGTTCACACATGAATATGTCCGCATATTGTTCCTCGTTCTCTCAAGATACTAAAGGACATACTAAACTTGCTTTGTTAACCGCCGAATCTAAGATTCGATCAAAATTGACGTTCAATAACCTGACCATCTCTTACTAGAAAGAGAATATATTCCATTTCTCTTGATCCAAAGATTTAGAGAGTCATTCCTGAGGCATAGGGTAGAACTTCCTCGTTGAATGTTGCATACACAGATGCATCATCTTAACCAATAAGATGGATGGGAAACCAGTGGATCGATTCTAATGAATTCGACCGAGTCAAACTCTTAAGAATGTTGTCCAAATCTCATTGCGAGAATTGTGGCATTGTCGGTCGACTTTGATAACACACCCATGTTGATTCCAATTGGTGCAGTGTTATCCTTCACAAACACTAATATATATTTATATATACTACCGTACTAAAATTGATATCCAGTCGACAAATCGACAAGCAACACCTACTATTATTGCGAGTCTGCTAAGTCGGAAAATGGAAGAACTCGGCAATGAGTATAAACCCAGACATATTATGGACATGCTCACAACTTACAGTGTACAGTTGACTTATGACCAAGCATACCGAGCTCACGAGATGATGAGAATGCTGGTTAGAGGTTCACCGATGGAGTGTTACAATACGATACCCTCGTACCTGTGCATGGTGCGTGAGGCCAATGAAGGGACCAATGTTGACTTTCAGCTTGATAATTAGGGAAGGTTCGGTAGTTGTTTCATGGCTTTGGGAGCAAGCCGTCTTGGGTTCAAGTATTGTCGACCTACTATTTTGTGTATGGACGCCACTCATCTAAAAACCAGTTTCTCAGGGCAACTATTTATTGTTGTTGATGTAGATGCCGGTGACCACCTATTCCTTGTAGCCTTCGATATTGCTGAAAAAGAATGCAACGATTCATAGGGGTATTTCATGAGACAATTGAGGGTGGGCATTGAAGGTATCCATACTGAAAATTTGAGCTTTATATCTGACAGACACAAGGCTATTAGAAAAGCGGTTGGTCAGGTATTTCCCAATGCATATCACGGTGTTTGCTATCATCATTTAAAGGGAAATCTAACAAAAAAATTGAAGGATTACGGTTTCTGTGAAGACACATTCTATCAAACAGCCTATGCATTCTCAGAGGCTGAATTTCTCTGAAAGTATGCCCTGATCAAGGCACAATGTCTTGCCGTATATGTAAAACTAGAAGAAATAGGTGTTGAATGGTGGGCGCGTGCCAAATTTCCTAGGAAAAGATACGCCTTAATGACAAGCAATTACGCTGAAAGTTTCAACTGTGCGATTAGTGGAGCTCATCGTTGGCCTGTTCCTAGCCTCTTGGAATTCATTAGAGCTACCCTGCAGAGATAGTATAATGACAGACGACAGAAGGTGCTTGATTGTGCGACTATGTTAGCACCGGAGATCGATACAATAGTGGCTTCGAATATTACTGAAGTTCAGTGTTAATCCTTTTAACCCCGATGAGTTTGAGGTTCATGGAAATAACTTGCTTCATGGGGTGGTAAATCTACGAGAGAGGAAGTGTTATTGTGGTTATTTTGAGAAAATGGAAATACCATGTACGCATGCTATAACATCCGCAGCAACACGCATAATTAGTCCACCCGAACTATTTTCACGGTATTATAGAGTTGAGTGTTTCAAGGAGATTTACATGGGTAGCATATATCCAGTTCCTAACAGGGAGGATTGAGATGTTCCGGAGGCGGTAAGAAACATGAAAGTCGGAGTTCCTATTATGAGATATGCGCCTGATACCAGTAGAGCTCCAAGAAGAGGTAGAATTAATACCACTAGAATCCCTTTTGAATGGGAACGTCCAGGCCATCAGAATGTATGTAGTAACTGCAAACATCCAGGACATAACAGAGCCAGTTGCACGCAATACCGATAGGAAGTCATTGTTTTGGTTATGGTGATATTAGAATGGATCGTTATTGTGTAACGTATTAATAGATTGTAGTATTTTATTAATGGAATGTAGTAATGATTGTACTCAGTTATTAATTGGAATCAAGTTTGTCTTGTATTAAACTACCTCTGTAAAACTAACAGTAATTACGGGGCTTACACACAAGAAAAAAGAGTAATGATACGTTGGCTTACATACATGGCTTACAAACATAAAAACAAAGAGTAATGATACATTGAGATAACAATAAGATGACGCTTAAATAAACTAAGGGTGATCATTAAATACGATAGGATGATGCCTAAATAAATGATCTTCAATATTCAGTAATCACCACATTAAACACGACGTGATTTTCTATAGGTTGATCAATGACTTCAAAGTTGCATTCATCACCCGCATTTAGGTCATTGTCCGTAATGAAATCATTCAACCCGTTTAAACGAACTTTTTGATTTAACATATAGACAATTCTAGCAGGCCATGATTCCCCTGTGACAATTCGCAGTTCCACGGTCTTGTTTCACAACATGTCGTTTGTTCTAGCAAATGCCTTTGGAATATTCTACAAATCACAAACAAATTTAAATACTATTTCAAAATAGGGAAAAAAGATCAAACAAGAAAACAACTAAAAATATTTTAAATATCTCACCACATAATAACAACCATGTGAAAATACCCAGTTTGGCAGCGTCGTCTGAAAATGGGGATATTGGTTACCTGCACCTGCATCATCATCTGCATCATCTTCTTCACTCTCGGACTCAGAAAATTCATTTCAAAATAAGTGTGATCCATCACAATAGTGTCGAAAGTGAAACCCCCCCTGTGTTCAAACACTATAAACTCCCTCTCATTCAAGTAATGAGCCGCCACATACTCCTCCCAACCTTCCCCAAAGAAACAAAGAATTCCATTGTTTGTGGCTCTAACCCTCACTTCCCATGTCCCTAATCGGCTTTTGAGAATGGCCCTATCTAGGTTCCTCAGCATGTCATTCAACCTATTAACGTATGCTGGAGGTAGTGTCTATGAAAAAAGAAACATTTCACATTTGTTCAATCATAATACAAGTGATATAAATGTAAGTTAATTAATAATGACATACCAAACTTGTTGCGAAACCACCATCAAGAACTTTAAAGAAACGATCATTATCCATTTGCTTCAGTGAGATTATAATTTGAAAGGTGAAGAAGATGTTAGTTTAAATTGACTACTTGAATGATGAAGAAATGGACTTGAAAGATGAAGTGGTTAGAAAATTCAGATGAACTTAAAAGAGTTTGAAGAAATGAGAGAAATGGCTCGTACTTGTACAACAACAATAATTGCCATGTACCACTTCCAACACTAGTACTTGCATTCCCTATGTTTGGACGTAGAGAATGTTGCATTCCCTACGTTTGGACGTAGGTTCTCTACGGTCAAATGCAGAGAATGTTGCAGCCATACATTTGGACTAGGTTCTCTACGTTCTGATGTAGAGAATGTTGCATTCCCTACGTTTGGACGTATATTCTCTACGTTTGGACATAGAGAAATTCACATTGAATGTTGCATTTTAAGTTGTTATATAATTCGATACAAAGATGGTGTAAATAATGACTTGAATTTGAGTTGTTTTTTAAACAGATTGAATACTCATCAAAACACCAAAACAACATACACCCATAATATAATTGGCTACCAACATACAACAAAATACCAAAAATAAAATACACCAAAAATACCTACACAAAGCTTGTCAAAACAACATACATGAAAATACCTATATATCTACTATTTGATTAAATAGCTGCACACAAAGTTTCTTTCTTAGCAACGGCATATTGTCATGATGGATCAGAGTAAACCTTTCATTGTGCATCAAATGCTCAATGAACTTGACCGTGTATACCCCACAGTCACCCATGTATAATATGAATAGTGTAAGAATAGTGTAAATTGTATAATATAATAAATAGTTTGAAGTTTATAACACTTACGGAATTGGCATTTGTGGTACGAATTTAGGTTTTACTACTCTGACATCAAAAAGAGGCTTCTCTGGATCAATCATTTGTGGGAGTTGACATAGACGAGCATCCGTCTCCAACACTCTCCTAAACGAAACACCCCACGCTTTGATGTTTCTCTTCACATCAGCCTTATACGGCGTCCCCGACAGACAATCCCACACCCTAATCTTCCAGTCGGGAATAGACACTTGGACAGCTGCCCAGTGAGCATGACTAATGGACCAGGGAATGTATATCATGGTGTTTTCATCCTATTGCTTGATGTACTGATCCATAAAGTCTGGAATGTCCATTGTGTCTGGCGGCTTTCCCTGATCTACATGACCTTGGCCGTAAAAGGCGGCTAAATCAGAGTATGTAATGGCCGTATGCGGTTGAAAGCATTCTAGATGTTCTTCCATTTGCCGTTGTATCAGGTCCACATACGCATCGACATGATGTATGCATGCAAAAATAAGTTAGAGATAATGAAATCAGAAATATGGAAATTTCAGAAATATGAAAATGAAGTCACAAGAATGTAATTCTCGGTCAAACTCTTTGAGAGGGTCATGGAGACATGTGAACCACGCCTTGCTCATCGGTTCTGTAAGGCGGAAACCAGCTGCGTACCCCGTCGGAATCTCAATTGGGGGCGGATGTTCTTGTTGGTACAACATTTTGAAATTGTTTTCCAACTCGTCCGGAAACTTTTTCAACGGTGTCCATCTCACAACGTTATCACCGGGCAGACCGACTATGTGCGACCCATCAGTTAAATACCGTGGTCGGCTAGTAGTCTGACGGGTCGTCAATCTTCTGTCAATTGCATCATCCGCCTTCCGTTTACCCAATTGTACAACACTTGGACCACCAGCTAAACAAATTTCAATACATGATCAAGTTAGATAGTTTTTCACACTATAATTTATAGTTTTGAAATTAAAAATCAAATAACTTACTATAATCCATCTCAGGCTCCACAACCGATGCCTGGCTGGTCGTAGCCTCGGGAGGGGGAGAGGGAGTAGCCTCAGGAGGGGTAGGGGTGTTCAGGGTCAATTTGTAGTGTTTTTAATGATATATTTTACATCAATTTCCCCCGTATATGGATGTTTTTCATAGAAATCGAGCTTATAATCGATTAATTGAGTAAATAGTGTTTTTAATAGGTTAATTGCAAAATGTAACGATTTATGTGCTTAAATTGTGATTTTATGTTATTTTGGGATTGTGTTACGCTTTGGTATATTTTCCTATGTTATAGATACATATTTTGGCATGCAAGAGGATTAAATGATGAGGTTTTGCATGGAAGAGAAGTGAAATGGAAGGAAGATGGAGATAAAGCTTGGAATGAAGCTTTCAAGCAGCCGAACTTCCGATGCAGTTCTTGATATGATATACACTGATTTGACTCTCGACCTCAAGAGAAGATTTGTAGGGCTTGAAGAGAGGATTCTACAGGATTTTGAATCACTTCTTTCCGACTTATGAGGCCCGAGATATGAGCGTTACAAGTTTGGATGCTGTTGCGGAAACTAGTGGAAAATCTCGAAAACGACTCGTAATACGACGGGCTAATCAAAAAGGCGTTTTCTGAAGAAGAGTCCTTAATGAAAGTTGTAGAGTTTTCCGAGAGCTTAATTATGACATTCGGATCATAATTTTTGGAGGTCTACAACTCAAGATATGAATTTTAGAAGTTTGAGTTCACACTCTATGCAAACTGGCGTCTTCATGCATGAACGAGCGTCCGGATCCTAATTATTTCAGCCGACTTAGGACTTTTTAATTAACAGCCGCATGCAAATTCCTTTTGGAAAAAGAATTCATTCAGCCGACATATACCAATTGTTCCAGCCGACTTAATTGGAAAAGAATTAATAATTTCAGCCGCAATTATTTACATTGAGCCACCGCCTTAAACTTCTATTTAAACAGCAGCAGCTTGCCAACCCTAAGGACAATACATATAATACATTATTTTCCAGCGGCTGATACACAGGAGCAGCGGCAGTTTTGAGTCTCAAGGCCGGTCACCCGAGCCTTGTGCTCGGGTGATCCGGGGTTAGATTAGATGTAGTTTTTCTTCCATTTTCGATTCATGGATTCAATCATGTACCAAACTACGTGAGTTTATTTATTTAATTTATTCAGTCCTTATTCGTTTTTTATGATCTTTGATTTATTTTGTATCTTTCTTTGATTATGATGCTATGTGTGAATTGAATCGGGAGATCGTTTACGATTGATAGTTACAACATGCGGAAGTTGAGTAACGTTAGATCACCATAGAAAGATAGGATTTTTAATCATTAATGATGACAAGTTAATTGATTGATTATCTAGGTTGATAGGTTCTAAAATACGAGAGTTAACCTGAATCTACACCTTCGTGTTGTATGGAATATTGGTCTCAACATTCGGAAGATGAGAGATCGATAATTGAATTCACTAAGGACTTAGGAATTCATAGCTTGAGAAATAGATTCACTAAGGAATTAGGGATTTGTATCTCGTGTAAAGGTGAAACCACAATTTGAATTAAAATCATGAGATGAACTAGGATTGAAATCACTTGGTTTGTATGATGTTTGATCCAATGTATCCTTAGTTTAGGTTTTTATTATTTGTTCTAGTTTAGATTTAGTTTACTTGTTCTATGAGTTTATTTGTTAGTTCTTCGTTTATTCGTTTTCCTAAGTAACAATTTAGGAGATTAATTAGATTAGATTCAACATCCCTTTTCCCTGAGGATCGATACCCGTACTTATCCAACTTTACTAGCAACTACCCGGTATTCGGCCGGTTAGGAGGTAGTTTTGCATGGTAGTATAGGTTTATAAATTTTCTTTTGTTTTGCATGGTAGTGAACGCCCATCCAGTTCTTTAGCTGCAGGTAAACGAGCGTTTGAAAGTATTGGACGCTCGTCCGTTCAAATATTTTCGACTCTGTTCTAGTTTAAAGGACTGCACAGCGCCTATGCTTTCGAGCGTCCGTCCGGTTGGTTTTCAAGTCAAACGAGCGTTTGTTTTCTTTGAACGCTCGTCCAAAGTCAGTATTTTGAGGTGAACGCCCGTCATTGTCGAACGCTTGATTCAGTGAGTCCAGTTTTTCTTGATCTCATTCCTAATGCTTTTATTTAGTATGGATTGCTTACATTCGAGCATCTCGTGGCCTATTTATTTTTACATAGATGTCACGAATATGAATGTTATACCTTTCCATCTATGAATTCATGCTAAGTAAATGATCTTATTCCTTATACATGATTCATCTATGCAAGTTATAATTTATTGTCGGTTCTCGTGACGCTATAAGCGGTCTTATAGTTAATTAGTAGCTAATGTCGGTTTCCGTATGCTACATACATACCGTGATGAATCTTGTGAGCTTTGAGACTTATGTGCCTCCTTGTTATTTTTATAACTCATTTGGGTAGTGGCGCCGGTTTTCCGTTGCTACGATGGAAACCTTATGAGTTATATCTGTTTAGTATAGCTAACTGTTGGTTTTCCATAATGCTATCACCTTTGACGAGTCTTAAAGCGCGTCTACACTGCATGTAATGGACAGCACTGTCGTTTATCGTAACCTGTCATTATTTGGTAGACGTTTATTTTATACATGTCATGTTGCAAATGAGTGGGCTAGTTTTCTTTCTTTTATTTTCTTTTATTTTTGCATATCATTTAGATGCATATCATTTAGTTGCATGTCATCTAGTTGCATTGTTTTTCTATTTTTCCTTTATTTTTCTTGAGTGTAGTTAACTGTCGGTTTCCGTAATACTACCTCGTCGTTTTTATTTTGTTTCTGCACGGGCCGTAGTCACTGTAGGGTTTCAGACCGACCTGATCACACTAAGCCTGTCCGAAAGTTTTTTTTAGGTTTTTCATTTCATATATAGATTGCATTTTCATGTAGTTGCACCTAGCCACGAGTTTGTGATATTTTCATGTATATGTATTCCATCTTTATATGAGCTTAAATTTGAAATATCTCTATAAATTCTTTTCCTTATGTGCTTTATTTGTATAAGTCTAATCTTTTCCCCGTAGACTCTTTTTGCACTAATCAAGTCTGCAGGATACTTTCTATAGCGATTGTGCACTTTCACGATGTATTCAGTTGTCCTATGATGCTCCACAGTCTACTGAGCTATGCAAGCAATCCTGGTTCTTGTTGGTTCCTCCAGAATTGCCAGCATCCAATCAGCTAAGTTCTCTTACCTTTTCTTTATTTCTGTATAACTTGAGGACAAGTTGCAATCTAAGTGTGGGGGAAGGGATAGATGATTTATGTATCTACTTTCATTTGCTCATATTAGTTATAATTTTCTATGAAAAGTGCTTCAATTTTCAAAAAAAAAATTTTGTTTAGTCCTGAGTAACATTTCACTGGCATGCTAGTTTTATAATCTGGCACCTTTAGTTGATATCAGTAGTCATATCATGTTCTGAGAATAGGTTTAGTAAGTCGATACTCACTTGAACTTCATTTCACGAACCTATTAGATGAAGAGCCAAATATAGAATAGTTTCCGGTTAGTTAAAGGAAAGTTAATTCTTGATACAGATAACACTTATTTAGCATTAATGAAAGTTAAGAACTTGTGCTATACTCACAGTTAGAATCTCAGTACCTTAGTGTTCTTGAGAACTTTGAGAGTCTTGAATGTGTTAGAAATATATTTGACCGAGAGTTTCCAAAGAGTTTGAAAAATATAAAAATATATATATCTATAAATAATAAATGAGTAGAATTTCTTTATGGGAATTTTGTTTGTAACTATCACCTCGAGTCCATTTGGATATCGCCCCAATTGGGGAGTGTGGTTTACCTTGGACGATAAGGGATTGAGTGATCTCGGGGTGACCGCCTCACAATGTAGGGAGTGTGTTATACTTTTGAGACGCGACGATAGGAAATATAAAATATCGTTTTTGGAATTCTAAGTCAAGTTGATCTAAACCCAGTAGAGACCCGAAAGGTATTTTCTTGGTACTAAGTAAAGGAATTTAGTTGTGAGTTAGTTACTATGTTCTTGGTAATTAGTTTTTGTTAGGTAAGTGCTGTAGATAGAATGAAGTTTTCGTTTAGTTGACCGGATAATTGTTAGTGCTTGATGTATTATATCAAGAGAGGATCGGTGGAAGTTTAGTAGTTCTACACACATCACCGAGTGAGGTCGATTTGCTGAATACTAGCTTGTCATGATTTTGACTATATCTCGTGTCAGGTTATGTGGATTCTTGATGGTATGTTCTTGTTTTGTTTTACTCGGGGACGAGCAAAAGATAAGTGTGGGGGAGTTGTTCAGGGTCAATTTGTAGTGTTTTTAATGATATATTTTACATCAATTTCCCCCGTATATGGATGTTTTTCATAGAAATCGAGCTTATAATCGATTAATTGAGTAAATAGTGTTTTTAATAGGTTAATTGCAAAATGTAACGATTTATGTGCTTAAATTGTGATTTTATGTTATTTTGGGATTGTGTTACGCTTTGGTATATTTTCCTATGTTATAGATACATATTTTGGCATGCAAGAGGATTAAATGATGAGGTTTTGCATGGAAGAGAAGTGAAATGGAAGGAAGATGGAGATAAAGCTTGGAATGAAGCTTTCAAGCAGCCGAACTTCCGATGCAGTTCTTGATATGATATACACTGATTTGACTCTCGACCTCAAGAGAAGATTTGTAGGGCTTGAAGAGAGGATTCTACAGGATTTTGAATCACTTCATTCCGACTTATGAGGCCCGAGATATGAGCGTTACAAGTTTGGATGCTGTTATGCGAAACTAGTGGAAAATCTCAAAACGACTCGTAATACGACGGGCTAATCAAAAAGGCATTTTCTGAAGAAGAGTCCTTAATGAAAGTTGTAGAGTTTTCCGAGAGCTTAATTATGACATTCGGATCATAATTTTTGGAGGTCTATAACTCAAGATATGAATTTTAGAAGTTTGAGTTCACACTCTATGCAAACTGGCGTCTTCATGCATGAACGAGCGTCCGGATCCTAATTATTTCAGCCGACTTAGGACTTTTTAATTAACAGCCGCATGCAAATTCTTTTTGGAAAAAGAATTCATTCAGCCGACATATACCAATTGTTCCAGCCGACTTAATTGGAAAAGAATTAATAATTTCAGCCGCAATTATTTACATTGAGCCACCGCCTTAAACTTCTATTTAAACAGCAGCAGCTTGCCAACCCTAAGGACAATACATATAATACATTATTTTCCAGCGGCTGATACACAGGAGCAGCGGCAGTTTTGAGTCTCAAGGCCGGTCACCCGAGCCTTGTGCTCGGGTGATCCGGGGTTAGATTAGATGTAGTTTTTCTTCCGTTTTCGATTCATGGATTCAATCATGTACCAAACTACGTGAGTTTATTTATTTAATTTATTCAGTCCTTATTCGTTTTTTATGATCTTTGATTTATTTTGTATCTTTCTTTGATTATGATGCTATGTGTGAATTGAATCGGGAGATCGTTTACGATTGATAGTTACAACATGCGGAAGTTGAGTAACGTTAGATCACCATAGAAAGATAGTATTTTTAATCATTAATGATGACAAGTTAATTGATTGATTATCTAGGTTGATAGGTTCTAAAATACGAGAGTTAACCTGAATCTACACCTTCGTGTTGTATGGAATATTGGTCTCAACATTCGGAAGATGAGAGATCGATAATTGAATTCACTAAGGACTTAGGAATTCATAGCTTGAGAAATAGATTCACTAAGGAATTAGGGATTTGTATCTCGTGTAAAGGTGAAACCACAATTTGAATTAAAATCATGAGATGAACTAGGATTGAAATCACTTGGTTTGTATGATGTTTGATCCAATGTATCCTTAGTTTAGGTTTTTATTATTTGTTCTAGTTTAGATTTAGTTTACTTGTTCTATGAGTTTATTTGTTAGTTCTTCGTTTATTCGTTTTCCTAAGTAACAATTTAGGAGATTAATTAGATTAGATTCAACATCCCTTTTCCCTGAGGATCGATACCCGTACTTATCCAACTTTACTAGCAACTACCCGGTATTCGGCCGGTTAGGAGGTAGTTTTGCATGGTAGTATAGGTTTATACATTTTCTTTTGTTTTAATGATGCAAAATCTCCCCAACAATATTTTCATATAAATTCAAAGCATAAAAGATGGTTTCATCGATCTCTCGATTCAAATAAAACGTAAACGATAAATAACAAATTCTAATTGATGAAAACGATAACTTTACTCACTAAAAGTACGGCTAAAAATTTCTCTAGTTGGTGTTTATGTTGATCGGTTTCATCCCGTTGTCCCACCGCGATGTGCTTAGCCAACAACCATGATGTTGATCATGATCATTTGGGTGGAAGAAATCATCTCCTTTTTTTTTTTATACAGCTCGGCTGCTCCTCTAAATTTTGTGTGAATGAATTATTCATCAAAGTTACTGTTCATCATCGTTTTTACTGTTCATCATACTGTTCATTAATTCATAATTAGTTTAAATCTTAGTTAATAGTCGTGACATAATCGATAAGATAATTGTTCCTTGATCCGATAAACATTCCACTCCCTTAGGACGACCCGTTAACATCCTTTACTACGAACCTTATACTTGGGGTGTTTCGGTTATAAATTGTAAAACTCGTTTTTACCGAACAAGGGGTCGTAGCCTCGGTAGGGGTCGTAGCCTCGGGAGGGGTCATAGCCTCGGTAGTAGCATCGCCAGTATCTGCATCAAAATTGGCACTCTCATCAATTCACAATAATAAACAATATCTATGTTAATAATACAAATTTCAATATAAATAAACCTACTAAACAATAATTAGATATAAATAACATGATGCTTACCCGAATCAAACGTAGTCTACATATAAGGATCCTCCATGAATAATTCGTCGACGAAATCCTTCTCGACTCCCTCCTTCTGAACTCCCTCCAGCTGCACTCCCTCTTGCCCGGGTTGGGAAATTCCTTCAAGAATCTTATCATACCCGAACATCATCATCGGGTCATCGGACGGGGTAGGCGATGGATGAGTATCTTGTCGATATGCCGACTAGGTGGAGGTCGATGAGTATGCCGACAGGTGTAGGATCGATCAAGATGATGACCCTGTGTAGACCGATCAGGGGCAAACTGAGAAGATGTGGCCCGGTCAATATCATGTGGAGGAGGTGGAGGCCGATGAGGGGTAGACTGAAAAGATATTGCCCGGTTAGTATCATAATACATACAACTAAATTTATCGCATAAAGAAATTAACAATGAAATAATTTTTTTACCTGATCTCTGGATGACAACGTTTGCATCGACCCCTTAAGTTCAAGAAGTATCGCCCCAGGCTCATTCTGCTGCTGTATAACCTCTCGAATTACTTGCCGGTTCTCGTCATTCTGCTGGCGAATTTCCTCTCGAATGTCATTTAGCCCATTGTCTATCCTTCTCTTCACAGCCTTATAAAGCCCAACAGCTTCATATTCTTCATCAGATTCATCTTCTTCCGCCTGTAGCATCTCAGTGTATGAACTGTGCGGCACATATCGTGAATGAGGAGGTAAAAGGGTTGACTGTTGTGAAGTAGAGGATGTGAAGTAGAGGCCGATGTTGTGTTGTAAAGCGTGCCGTGGGTGTGTGTAGTAGATGGACGTCTCAGGAGGTGGCCGTGCAATTGTTACAGCCGAGTGATCACACGTGGCGGCTCATTAATCTCCGCATCGAGGATGCCCCTATCTAGCATCAACTCCTATCAACTTCCCTTGCGCCCGGATATCTATATAACACGGCTCGCAAACAATGTATATTTCATTAGAATTAACAATAACAAAATGTTTAACCATACCGGATATAATTAAAAGAAAATGTTTATTAAGCTTATTACCTTACTTCCCTTCACCAACAACCCCTTCCACTGCGGAGGGGTAGTCTTGCAACTCCATCTCATCATCCGAGGAGCCGCATCAGAGCAACCGAGGGTGGCAAAGCAATAGTCGGAACATCAATGTCCTGAAGGGTCTCGTAAGCCCAAAACTGTAAGGCATGTATAACCCCTTGTATCGTCACCCTATCTTCTGGACTTTCCTTGTAGGTATTCATCATGTGACAGATCTTTCTAAAAGTCTGATCCCACAACCAAGTACCCCATGGAAAGTCATTTACGCCTTTTACATTCTCGACCAAATAGAAGGTCTCACGAGGTACCTTAGCAGTCTCATCATGACCCATCATAATCCTGTGAATAAGGTAGACTAAACCTACACAGTAGAGAACATCCGGATGCTCACCCTCATCCAATAACCATCTCTCAATATCCGGTATGGTGATCGGTTTTTGGTTAGGATGATGGATGTGGCCGTATATTGGTGACGGTCAACTTTATACCTTTATTTACCTATTGATTACCCCCTATTCTAGTTTAAATGGGATTTAAGTGTTTAATAATTAGTCGTCTCGTGCATAAATTACACCCGAACCGAGTTACGACTCGTTATTATGTAATTAGCCATTTTATTATATTATTTGATATTACAAGCCTTGTTTTATGGTTTATTTATAGTGGGCTTGATTTGGAAGCGATTGGAATGGACTTCGGAGGAGAAAAATGCATAGAAACGGACCAGGAATGGACCAGGCGAAGTAGGCAGAGGCCAGCGAGAATCCTCGAGGCTCATTTGGCGCGAGCCCCGCCTCCGTTGCCAATGAGTTGACCAAAATTGCCCTTACTTTGGAGACACGTTTTCTATCTCATTAGGGTTTAGGATTTACAAATTAGGTCGGCTGACGGCTATTCTAAGTCGGTTTTACGGCCTATATAAACTCCTTTTTATTAGTCAATTTGTATATCAACTCATTACACAAATTCCGAGTTTCTCAGAGCAGTTTTTATACAAATTTCCCGCAGCAATAATGTGAGTTATTTGTATTTATTTCTTCTTTGTTTGTTGTAATTAGATCCCCCTAATTATTGTTTATCGTTTGAGGTTGTTCGTTCTTCACCGAACGATATAGATCTAAGGATACGATATGAGGCAGTGGGGATTCCTTGTCTATAAGGATCAACACGCCCAGATCAGTTATCCGGTGACTTATATATGACTTTGGTATGATCGAAAATCGTGTTTCTAGTAGATCTATATAATTGCTTGATGAATCTCTATTTTATCCGTTACGTATAGAGAAACGCTAAGATTTAGGTTTTCGCCGCATCAATCTAGCCACGTCTTTATGGTGTGATTGTCCACCTAGAATTTCTTATCTTAGTAGGTATGTCTATGGCTACGTTGCTCGTCTGTTTTAATTAGCGTATTATTAAGAAATACCAATATAGGACTCCTAGGTCGGCTCATGAATTGATCTTCCGGGACTTTCAATGAGATCTAGATACATTCAGTATTAGGAATTGAGCTCATCTAGTTATACGTAAATCGTAGATTAACATGAGACCGTGTAGGTAATTGTTAATGGGACGGAGACTGATGCGATCACTTAGGAAGTACGCCTAACCACAGGAATGTTGCCTAGGTGAGGTATACGGTTAATATCGGCATCCCTAGTTTTGTAAGCGTGCGAGTTATATGAGATGGAGGCCTACGAAGCGAAGTCACGTAATGTAGCACAGTGATCTAGATGTCCTAACCGGAGCTAGATCTAGTTTAGGGGATGACTCCCGTAGCCAATATAAAAGAAATACGAATCGGATTAATAGTTGTTGAGTCTAGCTTAATTATATAGAATCTCTAGATCCAAACGATAACATAATAATTGGGGAGGTTAATTACATTGTCTTTGTTGTGTTGTGCCGAGTCGAGTCCTTTATCTTTCTTGTCTTTTGTTGGTCGTAAATCGCCTCTGTGTGCTTGACATGAATGATTAATTGTTTATATATGAATGATCCACAATTGGTTCCCTGTGGGATCGACCTTGATTCGCTATAGCTATACTACGATGGACTTAGTCCTCTTGCTAGTATTGATTTATTATGGTGGTCAAGTATTTTATTATCACTTGATCTATGTCATCATATGTCCCCCAGCAAAACACCTGGAATAACGTTCGGGAGCTTCCGGGAGATCACCAAACCTAAAACCGGTAATCATGCAAAACTCCCGCCTACCGAACTTCGCGGTCATCTCACCAAATCTAAAATAAAGCTCACCGGGCACATTCGGATAAATGGCACTGAAACATACATATTACAAAAATTTGGCGGAAAACTGCCAGTGCTCGTACATTTCAATGAATTGTCGAAAAACCCCACCTCTCAATGTTCCCTCAAATCCGATCCTTCTCATGTGAATGTCAAGAAGATCCCAGAGCTTGGTCTTTTCCCCTCTAAAAGTCCATGTCAAATTTTCCTTTACTTTGTAGACATCAGTTCCAGGAGGGCCAATCAACTGTTAACAAATAGCATTGTTTCAAGTCAATCACACACATATACTAGTCAATCACAAGCTTTATACACTAACATTGTGAAGTAAATCAACTATATAGTACATCTACTACCAAAGAAGAAATAACAGAGCTACCTATACCTAAATGATTAATGTAAGTGTAAGTGTGATCAATATTTCCAATAACAATGGTCTGTGAAACAGAGCCATTTTCAGTACCATTTTGGGTAGGAACAGCACCCTTATGCACGATCAAACCATCAATCTCACCATCAAGCCTCAATCAATCTCAACATGAACATATATACATGAAAAAATGCATAGTAAGTGTGATCAATATTTCCAATGACAATGGTCTCTGAAAAATAGAGCCATTTTCAGTACCATTTTGGGTAGGAACAACACCCTTATGCACGATCAAACCATCAATCTCACCATCAAGCACCCTAAACTGGAAATCTGCTCAATAATGAATATGGACACAAGGCCTGTTTAATTAGTGGATATGGACACAAGGATGTAGAGAAAAGACATTTATTGTAACTTCCTAATTTATTGAAATACCCTACGTTTAAACGTAGGTTCCATACGTTTAAACGTAAGGATCCTTACGTTTAAATGTAAGGAACCTATGTTTACAGCTATGAGGTTGTGTCAGAGGGATATGTGAATTCCTTACGTTTAAACGTAAGGATCCTTACGTTTACCTGATTTTCCATGTCAGAAAAGGCACGACCTGATTTTCAAGTGTCAGGACTGAAACAACCTAATTTTCCAATTTCTGCAAATAATATACTACTTGTTCTTATGATCGATATCTTTTCATCCAAAAATGTAAAGGGTTTTATGACGATTTTAATTGCCCCCCCTTTTTTTCCCAATTTACTGATTACTGTAAAATAGACTCCTTCCGTGTTTTTTTACCTGTTGGAGATAAAAGAATCATACAGATTAAGAAATTGATTAATATGTATAGAGTGTAAAATAATAAAATTACACTTCATTCCTTGTGCTTGAAAAATTGTACCAAAATTTAGATTATTAAAATGAAGGGTAAAGGAGGAAAAAAATTAATAAATGTTGCATTGATATTGTAAACTGATAGATAAATAAAAATAAAGTAGATATTGAAAAATGATAGTTAAAAAAAAAAAAGAAAAGGAAAGGAGTAAATGAAATTGGTTTTAGAACTGAAGTACGTAGTACGTGATGATCATTGGCCTTTCGAAAACGAAAACAGAAATGCTTATATGCTCAAGTCCAATACAGTCTTTTGAAGTTGTGTTATATAATATATGGAAAGAATTATATTAAGCGGAGGAGTGTAATATTACAGGTATTCTCACATGTAATAGTGATGTGTATAATGATTTGGATATATCAGACTCATCAACTTGGTACAACTTATAAATAATTGTTGTACAATAACTCTGCTTATACAGATGATCCGGTTTTTGACCTAAAAATAGGGTATTTAGTTCATTATAGTGTCTTAAAATATAAGTCATCATCAAAAAAAAAAAAAACACCCTTGTACATACTTTGTTTTCACCTTTAAATTAAACAACGTAGTATTATAAGTCATTCTAAAAAGACAATACAACAAGTTTTCTTAAAATATTAAAAAATGATTCGTTGATTTTTATTTTTTTTTTTTTGTGGAAAAGCTAAATTTCTATTATTACACGGATAGAGTATTTACGTATAGTGTGTGTTTGTATTTTATAAGCTTTCAAGTTCACTATACTAAATTTACCATCATTCTTAAAGACACCTCAATATATACTTACATTTAATTTTAGTTTTGATGCCCTAGATAAATTCAAACGGTGCCTTATGGCCTCCTATATATTTCTCATAAAGAAGACTGTATCCAACTCATATATTTGTGGTTCTCCAAGAGAAAAAAAACTATAGTTGCATAATGAAATAGGCACAACAAAATGTATAAAACTTGCTTGCACTGTTCATCATGCCATGAGACATATTGATCTCTATTGGACCCATAAAAGATCAATGTAATAAAGAATGTTGTGACATTTTATTGTAAACATTTTGTTAGCATTTATCTTCTTCTTTTTTCTGTAGTCACTTTCTCTTTATGTCTGCATTGTTTTAATCACTTTCTCTTTATGTCTGGTCTGGTCTAGTATGTTGTATAAAATGCTTGTAAGGGAATGTAAACAATAATGTCAAACTATATCGCAGGAAATTAGAACTTGATTTTACGTAGAATCGTGTTGGAACACTTTTCTACAAAAGTTATTCAACCCTTATTCAATGCCCCGGGTTGCACGAATGCCTTTGTGAGATAAGATTACGTTTTCCCTTTTATTTTTGGCACCAAAAGAAAAGTATACAATTGGAGTTTTGTAGGATGTTTTGACACACAAAGATGAAGAATACTTGAATGTGTTTTCAATGTATTCTCTCAAATGATCAAGTATTGTATAATTTTCAAAGTGTGTTTTAAAGCATGTAAAACTAGTTTTTATACCTTCTAGGATCAGTATTTATTGGTTAAAACGTTTTGTTTAAGAGACACCTTTGTGGAAAGGTGTTATGTAGAACAAATTGCTGAAAATCAGGAAAAGACACACTAATTCCCATTTTCGGACCACAAGCGGGCGCCTACGAAAGACAGGCGGGCGCCTGTGAAGTCCTGAAAATTGAATATGAACCTGTTCAAATTTTGCGTGAAAAAATCTCCACAGGCGGGCGCCTATGGTCACAGGCAGCCGCCTGTGACACTGTTTTCCAAAACAAATTTCCCGTGTCTTTTAAGTTTGTTTTACGAACTCTACTTGATCATTTACATCCGTAAACTCGTAAACACTTTTATGAGCGTGCACTCCGCACCTCCAAACCCATAATAGAGTGTTCCGAGTTCACCCATCTTTGTACCAAACCCTTAATTACACTAATGGGCATGGTTATACTTAAATCACCAACATTCCTCCCCCATTTAAGTGTATTCCTTGGTTTAGTTAAAGATCAGTCAAAACATAACACCTCATGCATCAATGATAATATCACGAAGATTGAATTACCACCTAGTAATATTACACATTTCAAATATTCGAGTATCGGGGTGTGTCTAAGCATTGAACCCCTTTACACGTTTTGAATACATGAAGTTAATATAAATATAAATTAAGATAACTCCAAGAGTTTATTCTTGACACTAATTAAACAGGCCTTGTGTCCATATACATTATTGAGCATATAGAAAGCCAACCCTAGAACTTCCTTGAAGCGGCCAAACTTCATACTCATATAGGTGAGTCATTTTATTAATCGTGCACCTGCAATAACACTTTGTCAAAAGACTCATTAAGAAGAATATCTTCAACCTAATCTTGCAGGTCATAGCACATACCTTTAGGACAATATCATGTGCTCAAATATAAGACAATAGGCCTTACACGCTGAATTCTGCCTCTAACATTGTATTAGAAGGGAATTGGGTATCCTATCACCAAGATTTATATGGGTTGTAAACCCATCCTGATTACCGAATTTTGTACCAAGTCTCTAACCAATCCTTTGGTTAAGTGATCGGCTAAATTATGTTGAGATCTCACAAAAACAACCGAAATCACCCATTGAGTGATCAACTCACGTACCGCGCTATGTCTAATGCCCAGGTATCGCGACTTACCATTATACACTTGACTATGTGCCTTAGACAAGGTAGAGGCACTATCACAATGGATATAAATGGGTGAAATTGGTTTTGGCCATAACGGAATTTCATAGATCAAATTCCTAAGCCACTCCGCTTTGTTTTTCCGCGCGCTAAGGCAACAAATTCGACTCCATAATTGAGCCAAGATGCATGTTTGCTTTTGGAAGCCCATGAAATGGCACCTCCTCCAAGCAAAAACACCCAACCACTAGTATAAGAATGATCCTCTACATTTGATATCCAACTAGCATCTAAGTATCCCTCTATTACTGAAGGATGTCCAACATAAGTCAAGCCAAAATCCTTAGTACACGAGTTACCATGACGCCAATGATGACTTCTTGGATTACTCGTAAACCTCGCTTAGCTTTCCAACCGCATAAGCAATATACGGACGTGTACTAGTCATAGCATACATCAAACATCCTATCACCCGAGAATACTCAAGTTGTAATATCGATTCCCGTATTAGGCATGAGTTTCTCATTAGGATCCATGGGAGTATTTCTTTGGAGTAGAATTTTCACAATTGAATTTCTTTAACACTTTCTCAATATAATGAGATTGTGTCAAAGAGATCCCTTTGTCACTCTGTTTGATCTTGATTCCAAGGATCACATCCGCCTCCCCCATGTCTTTCATAGAAAAACTTGATGACAAAAATGCCTTACAAAGATCAACTTGTTCTTGGTTAGTCCTAAAAATTAACATGTCATCAACATATAAGCAAATTATCACACTATTACCGGTATTGTCAAATTTGCTATATATACACTTGTCTGATCGGTTAAGCTTAAAACCATTAGACAAGACAACATCATCAAATTTATGATGCCATTGTTTAGGTGCTTGTTTAAGCCCGTACAATAATTTAACAAGCTTACACACCTTATGCTCATTTCCAGGCATAACAAATCCCTCCGGTTGTTTCATATATATTTCTTCTTCTAAATCTCCATTTAGGAAAGATGTTTTAACATCCATTTGATGGATTACCAGATTGTTAATAGCTGCTAAGGCAATCAACAATCTAATTGTGGAGATTCTAGCAACCGGTGCATAGGTATCAAAATAATCAATACCTTCCTTTTGCCTAAAGTCTTGAATTACCAATCTGGCTTTATTCCTGTCGACAGTTCCGTCAAATTTCAACTTTCATTTAAATATCTGATGGATGCAGGTTCTTAGATCTAAACGAATTAGATCTATGCGCAGCGGATGGATCACGATTTATATATCAAAACACATAATTAAAGGACTTAAACTACTACAAGGGGGTTAAGATCATGTTACCAATATAGGGAAGAGAAGCCTTGATCTTCCGATGTGTTCTCCAAACGGCGGTTGGTGGACACCCTTCTTGATACACGAACCTCCTTGATATGCAACACCAAGAAAAGTTTTTCTTCTTACAAAAAACCCTAGGCAAGAAGAACTAATTTTCCTCTCCCTTTTTTAAAGTGGTGGTCGAAATTATGAAGTTAATTTCCCTTGGAATAACTCTCCTTTTATAGGAGAGTAAATCCTTGGCCTCCAAGTATTAATTAATTAAATAAATAATTAATTAAACAAAATAAAAAGATATTTTCCTTAATGACTAATTGTGACATGTATTGACCAATAGGAAATCAAATAACAAGTCATCCAACCAATCATATAACAAGAATATCTTTTATTTTCCACATCACAAAAATTAATCCTTGTGATAAATAAATGATAAGAGGCGCCACTTTAGGGTTATAAGCCCACATAAAATGTCTTTTACGTGTATTATATTATTTAGCCCAACTAAATAATATCCATGCATATCAATTAATTAGCCCACCAATTAATTATCAATGAGGCCCAAATAACAAGATTATTAGTCCGATTTATGAAGCCACATCGGGGACCATGGACTATAACCGTGAGCTCCAATAATTAATTATTCATCGAACAGAATAAGTACATTAATTATTAATTCCGGGATTACGCCACCATAAACCCGAAACTGAACTCTACCGATTATAGATGTATACTTATACTCAACCCATAGAGTAAATAAGCGTCCATTGATATAATCACTACATACGGATTAACCCTCCATAGACTGTCCATTCTGAGTGGGAAGTCTCCGTGAACCCGAATCAGAATATCTTATCCTTATTTACCATCAACCCCCTGATGATCAATTAGTACACATATCTGACTAGTAGCTAATTAGTCAAATGTGAACTCCCGGGATCGATCACTTTCTTAGGGCTAACAAATAAGGGGACTGTCTCTCTACTTCCCGTAGGAAGGAATGGATTCCATGTCTGTGAAAATCAGAACTACTCACTCATCTGGAGATAGTGCCAATGAGAAGTGGCTTGGAACACATATTAAAGTGAACCGTAACTAACACATCAAACACTACCCGGGACAAGCAAAGCATCCCGTGATCACCTCAGATTAAGGTTGATCCATATATGATCATCTAATGATTTAATAAGATTCTCGACACGGAATTATACCGAGAAATTCAGATTAAATCGGTCCAAATCTATATGAATGTCATCATATATAAATGCCCCACGTAAGTACCCTCTACCGACAATCCGGATAAGACTATCACACCCTAAGGTGTTAGGCGCATTATTGGTGTTTTAATCAAGAGACCCTAAACTCGATTAAGTTCACCACGGACTAACAATTTAAGTATATCACCACTAACTCAATCCTCACGTGCATGCCATACACTGAGTTAAGCGGTTACATACTGATATACATAGGGTTTGCAAGTGATGTATTATTTACAAGCACAAAGCAAGTAATAAGGTGAGATAAAATCTGTCATCCATTACTAAAAACAATTACACAAATTGTCTTTCGTGCACTACACCTAACAATCTCCCACTTGCACGAAATGACAAGTAATGATTGTTTTTAGAGCACACCCTTTCTCATCTTATTCACAACACTCTCCCACTTGCTCTAAAAGCGGATGAGATATATTCCTCAATGCCGTACCCTCCAAGCACTAGACTTGGTACATCGATCGTTTGGTTGTCGGCCCGAGACGATCTTTAGGATCGAAACGTTGCCGGTCCATCTAATCAAAGCGGTACTCTCTCTCAATATGCTTTTGACCTCAGTAAGGATCGAAAATCCTTCTAAGCTATCTCTTCATTGTTTTCACAATAAAGTCATATCGGCTCACTAGACACGGAATTACTCCTGCACCAACAAGGAAATTCTAAGCACTATGAGTAAACACGAGCCCGAGATCAACTTAATGATCATCCTTAATCGACTACAAGTCGAATCGCAGTGGTCAACCATATTCAAGTTTGCACCTGAATATACAAGCATATGATTCCTCGTTCTCTAACGATACTTGAGGACGACTAAACCGCTACTTATTGCTTGAATCCAAGATTCAACCGCAATTGACTCGCGTTTGACTTGCCTCTTATCCCGCAGAGAGACTCTATCCCATTTTCTCTTTATCCGAAGATTTGGAGAATCATTCCTGAGATGTAAGGTAGGACTACTCTCGTTGAATGTTGCATACGTATATGCATGATCATCTTAACCAATAAGACGGATGGGATGGCCAATGACTCATTCTTGTGAATTTGACCGAATCAGATTCTTAGAACATAGTCCAATTCTCTCATCCAGATAATCTTAGCGTGTCAGTTTCTGACTTCAGATAGCACACACATGTTGTTTCCAACTGTTTCAGTGTTATCATTTATGAACACTAATACTACTACTTCACCAATATTGATATCCAGTCTACGAAAGACTTATCAATACTTTGGTCAAGTTCACATATTTTAAAACATGTGACTTTTAAATGACCGAGAGGTTCTCTTAAATCCACAAAGGATATAAGCCATGGCAGCTTCCTACCAATGGTTCTTCTCGAATAAATTAAGATATCGTTAGTCTCGCATAAAAAAGGTATTGGGAATCACCCCTATCTTACGCTTTGTAACGAATCCGTTATTCATTCTTAGCTAAAACCCTTCATTTCGAATGAATTCAGATTCCGTTGTTCGGCAAGAAAGTCTCAGGGAATCACCCCTATTTTCTGCTTTTAACAAAATCTAGCAAGACCGAGTGGTGAGAGAGTTCAAGGTCTGGTTAACTCTCTACTTGTCAAGGAATCACCCCTATTCCACTCAACTTTGCACTGAAAGTTTAAACTTTCCTATTCATTCGACTCTTTTCTATGTAGATCCAATTGCTCCCATCTGGGCTGAGACACTCGGTGGTTCTACAACAGATCGAACAAACCGGAGTACAAAAACTCCATTTACAGGGTTAAGGTGTCAAACCAACCTCTATGATCGTAATCCTATACACCCACTAAGAGCCATAGGTTATCAATCACCCCAAAGCAGACCGTAAAGTCCACAAAACCACAATGGGTCAATGGTTAAACCATACTCCCATGCGTGGTGGATTGACATCCCGATCTAGCAAAGATTTATCGGTGTAATCACCAACAACCGATGTTGGACGTGGTCCGATTAAATCGAGATAGTAACTACCTTTGGGTAACCGTACTCCAAGGTTTAAGGTTGTTACTTATAGATTCTATCGAAGGCTTGTGACAGATTCAACCGTCACTTTCGATCTCAAGAATCTTATAATCAACCTTCACTCGTCTCATTAAGATATTTCACTAACAAATCACAATCTGAACGTATATCGCAAAATCCCAGCCCTACCTTCAAGCATTAAATGCTAAATGCCTATATTTACGGATGTGGTGTGAACCGAATTCATTCCTTATCCATAAACTCACTAGCATCTTCTAGGTAGACTTCTCGGTTTACATAATAATGTTAACCGTTATTTTGCAATGAATTATCTTAATTGAGCTTAGCAGTGTATTGTAGCATATCAATAACTATATAAGGCAAGTGTATGGTTTCTTCCTCAGTGGAAAAACATTCCACTAGGAGGTAGGCCGAGCATCAGTCCCAAGACTATGCGATAGCCTATTTCTGAGCATGGAATACTCTATTCTCTGCAAAAATCAGAGACACCTCCTCGTATTCTTTCGATAAACCAACCCGATGTTTTGAGTAGTTATCGCATTGAATGTCACCACTCAAAATCTCCCACTAGCTTGTATCTCTCACTAGACCCGAAGGTCATGGTGAACAAGCTATGTTACCCCTTCAAAACTATTACCCTTTCCCGATTGAAAGGAAACTTAGTCATTGTTCCTTTGAGATAGTGTTCCAAGACTGGGAGATAGGAATCACCCTTAGCCAGTCAGCAGGTCTTGTCTCTAGGATATATGCACTAATTAATAGATATTGAAAGGTCGTTTATCTTAATACGGAAACCTTTTACCTTTAATAGTTTTATATGTGTTACACATACTTATTCAGCTGTTCTAAGTGGTTCTGACTTTATCAAACAAAAGTCCGAGTCTCGGATTCGTACTACAAATGTCATATTCACTCTCTATGAGGCAACAATATATCGAGTTGAAAGTGAATCCAATTGTTTCAACGAATCTGTAAACAGAAAAATAAATTTTTCTCGTGATATTCAAGGATAGAATCCAAATTCATTTCCTTATATCACTCCCACTATTCTAGTTGAAATTATCGCCCGTTGTTACTTTATTAATCATTAATGCCTGACTTCATTGTTCTTCCAAAGAACTAAGCCACCGAGTCAAGTTACTCGGTTAAGAAAGTCGCTAAGGATTCATTGGTTAGTGATCCAAATCACTTTCCTTATCCTATACTTTCTTTAATTAATGTTTCGGTTTAGCCTCAAAACTTTAGTTAAGATGATTAACACTTATAGACATTATTTCCCATTCTTAACTTTCCTTAAAAGGAAATAGTCTTGAACTAGCGATTCGTTTGAGTAGACACTACTCGTGAAGCGTGGGATGTCTAATGAAAGTGTTACCAAAGGGGACTCGATTTTCTAATAAATTAGAAAAACATAATATAAAAGCTCCCACTAGTTTATCGGTTCCAAATACCGTCTAACTAGCGACACTTTAATTTATGATTCTCCAATTTTTCTATCAGAAAATTTCTCGTGTAGACACTACACAATTCGCTAGAAGAATTTTAGCATCCCAATCATCTTTCAAACTAACTACGGTTGTCTCTCGTTCTGCACGATTGACAGCAGTGACATACTTATTTACGTCACTTAAGTTTTGAAGGCTCAAGAAAAATATCTCTTCCGAAAAATTAATCGCATGTAAGATCAATAAGTACAACGTTCTAGTTACTTGCCACTTTTTAACGAAGTCATTACTAGTCAATTTTACACTAGCGATCTAGTACCACTAGAGATATATAAGTAGTTGTAAATAAAATTGATGTAACATAAATCCAAATCATACACTACTAATAAATTTTAGGAACATAAACTAAGTACTTATAGTCTATCCTACCGTTCCAAGGATTTAATCTAATGCCTCGGTGTCGCCTTAGGGTAGGTCAAAGAGGTTTCGATTAATATTGAAGATCGATTGAGAATCGAACATCTCATTTGTGATCGTCAATCACCTTTCCTTTTTCAGCCAAGGTACTACCAAAAATACCCTTTATGAGTGTGACCTACTATCTCAGATTTTTAGGTTGACCCGAGTGTGCGCGCTTAGGGTCGGTCGGTGACCCGACGAGTACCCAAAATCCTATCCTTTCGGAGACCAAGCCTTGAATTTTGATAGCGGTGAAGGCCTTCCTTAGGGAGGGCGGTCCCAGGAGCCGGCACACGGCGTCACCATTCTCTCACGTTGCTTGTGTCAACGATAGAGGCCGTGGGGTCGGTGTCGCCTCTCCGCTCCCACTCAATATTTTGAAAAAGTGGTGGGTTTACTGATCATGTTTTTGGACTTGATGTTACATTAAGGAACAATAAATCATAGGCCCGAATGTTGTCGGTTATGTGGGCTAGCCCACCCGACCTATTCGTTAGAACATATGTGGCCGTCGGACGGGTCAAGGCTAGGAGAGGTCCGTTGAGCCGTAGTGGCTCTTCGGATGGCTCAATGATTGCGGCACCCGTGCAAACGCCACACGTGGAGGGTGAAGTCGATTGAGCCGTAGCTACCGCTGACCACCCAACCGTGGTTAAACCACTTTCGAACCTGTTTGCCCGTGATTATCCAATCCATAAACATCAAACTTTCACGTAGACACTACGGAACAAAAACGTAATCTCGTCTTAGGTAAGGTGGAATTCACCGAGAATCCAACACCTTAACCCACGAGGTTTCGGATTTTACTCCTTATGCTTTCGCAGAGTGGGATTCACCGAGAATCCATCACCCAACCTCGACGATTGAAAAAACCCGTGTTCCTCGGTTTTTACCCTAATTAGTTTCTAATTAATATCAAACAATTAATTAAAACTAATCGTGTGTTTTATACATGCCTAACTAATTCCTCGAATTAATTTCTACATGTATGCATATGGAGTGGAATTCATGATATGATGCATGTCATGGCAATTTTCCGATTCTACTCATACAATCTACACATGTATACTAGTGCGGAAAATAAACACCGAGATGGACCGTGCAGCACTTCGTAACTAATCTATTCGAAAATAAATTAAAACTCTAATCTGCAGCTGTTAAGAATCTTCGACGATCAGCATATCAAACGAACTCGGATCGGGATGAAACTTTCCAGATCTGATCTTCATTCTTCGGACTTCAAGATGGACGGTCGGATCGGAGCTTTGACTTGTCAATCTTCCTCAGTGAGCCGCCCAACTTGCTGCTGAAACAGACTCTCACAGCAGCGCATCATATGCTTCCCGAGATCGATCGGGGATGAAGATGTATCCCGATCGTCCTGAAAATTTTATATCACGTCCAAAACTCCATGATTATCGATCTGACCGGTCGGATTTTAATTTTAACGGTCCAATTGTTCCCAGAAAATCGAAGAAGTCACAGTTAGGGTTTCTGTGAATCCTGCGTTTTTCTGTTACAGCAGCCACTTCGCAGCAATGAACGGAAACCCAAACGGACTCTGATCGACACCAAAATTTGTGGGATTGTTCATCAACTTCCAATCTTGATTCTGACCGAGAGGATCTTCGTTTTAACAGCTCAAACAACGGAAAAAACGAAAAGACTAAACAGCTAATGTACAGATCTATTTTCTGGAAATTAAAATTGCAATAATACATAAATTACATAATTTCCTATACTCATATGAACGAATTTTCATCGTTTATATGAGTTTACAATAGATCTAACGGGAAAACGGTGCCAACCCCAATCCATCTCTTCAACCATAGCAATTTAAAAATTATTAATGCATAATAATAAGTAAAATATCATCTACATGCAATTCCACTCCTTTAAATCGTTTAATTACGATTATGACTATATAAATCGTGGAACCTGGCTCTGATACCACATGATGGATGCAGGTTCTTAGATCTAAACGAATTAGATCTATGCGCAAATGGATGGATCACGATTTATATATCAAAACACATAATTAAAGGACTTAAACTACTACAAGGGTTAAGATCATGTTACCAATATAGGAAGAGAAGCCTTGATCTTCCGATGTGTTTCTCCAAGCGGTTGGTGGACACCCTTCTTGATACACGAACCTCCTTGATATGCAACACCAAGAAAAGTTTTTCTTCTTACAAAAACCCTAGGCAAGAAGAACTAATTTTCCTCTCCCTTTTAAAGTGGTGGTCGAAATTATGAAGTTAATTTCCTTGGAATAACTCTCCTTTTATAGGAGAGTAAATCTTAACTCCAAGTATTAATTAATTAAATAAATAATTAATTAAACAAAATAAAAGATATTTTCATTAATGACTAATTGTGACATGTATTGACCAATAGGAAATCAAATAACAAGTCATCCAACCAATCATATAACAAGAATATCTTTTATTTTCCACATCACAAAAATTAATCCTTGTGATAAATAAATGATAAGAGGCGCCACTTTAGGGTTATAAGCCCACAGAAAATGTCTTTTCTGTGTATTATATTATTTAGCCCAACTAAATAATATCCATGCATATCAATTAATTGGCCCAACCAATTAATTATTTTTGAGGCCCAAATAACAAGATTATTAGTCCGAATTACAGAAGCCACATCGGGGACCATGGACCTATAACCAGTAGCTCCAATAATTAATTATTCATCGAACAGAATAAGTACATTAATTATTAATTCCGGGATTACACCACCATAAACCCGAAACTGAACTCTACCGATTATAGATGTATACTTATACTCAACCCATAGAGTAAATAAGCGTCCATTGATATAATCACTACATACGGATTAACCCTCCATAGACTGTCCATTCTGAGTGGGAAGTCTCCGTGAACCCGAATCAGAATATCTTATCCTTATTTACCATCAACCCCCTGATGATCAATTAGTACACATATCTGACTAGTAGCTAATTAGTCAAATGTGAACTCCCGGGATCGATCACTTTCTTAGGGCTAACAAATAAGGATTTGTCTCTCTACTTCCCGTAGGAAGGAATGGATTCCATGTCTGTGAAAATCGAGAACTACTCACTCATCCGGAGATGTGCCAATGAGAAGTGGCTTGGAACACATATTAAAGTGAACCGTAACTAACACATCAAACACTACCCCGGGACAAGCAGCATCCTGTGATCACCTCAGGATTAAGGTTGATCCATATATGATCATCTAATGATTTAATAAGATTCCTCGATTACGGAATTATACCGAGAAATTGATTAAATCGGTCCGATCTATATGAATGTCATCATATATAAATGCCCCACGTGAGGTACCTCTACCGGCAGTCGGATAAGACTATCACACCCTAAGGTGTTTCAGGCGCATTATTGGTGTTTTAATCAAGAGACCTAAACTAAACTCGATTAAGTTCACCACGGACTAACAATTTAAGTATATCACCACTAACTCAATCCTCACGTGCATGCCATACACTGAGTTAAGCGGTTACATACTGATATACATAGGGTTTGCAGCAGTGTATTATTTACAAGCACAAAGCAAGTAATAAGGTGAGATAAAATCTGTCATCCATTACTAAAAACAATTACACAAATTGTCTTTCGGGCACTACACCTAACAATATCCACATGTAACCCAAAGGACTGCAACCACGCAAAAGATCCGTAAGGATCCACGTGTTGTTTCCCATTATGGAATCCATCTCATCATTGATGGCTTCTTTCCAAAATGACACGTCTCAAGACTCTATAGCCTCCTTAAAAGTCTTAGGATCCTCATCAATATTATAACAATATGAATATTGAAATCCTACTTCATCTCTTGTTCCTTCCACCATAAGTTTGATAGTCGGGTCCAAAAGACTTTGGTTTCCTAGCCCTTTTGCTTCTACGAAGCTCTAAAGGCTCATCTTGAGAATCAACACCATTGATGTTCTCGACTCCAATAATAGTAGGAGTGATATCTTTCGGCCTCGGTATAGAAGTAAACCGATGTTCATCAAAGATGGCATCCCTTGACTCAATCACAGAATGAATAGCAACTGAATCATTAGGCTCTATAACATAGAACCTATAAGCTTTGGAATGAAAAGCATATCCAATAAATATACAATCAATGCCTCTTTCACCAAAGGTTTTAATCTTAGGCACGGTAAGTATTACAATAGCCCTACAACCCCAAACTCGTAGAATAATTCAAGTTTGGCTTCTTTTTGAACCATAATTCATATGGGGTAATAGGATTCCTTTTATTAGGAATTCTATTCAGCAAATAACAAGCCGTTAACATGGCTTCTCCCCAAAATCCCTCACTCAAACCAGAGTAAGATAGCATGGAATTAACCATCTCTTTAAGAGTACGGTTTTTCCTTTCCGCTATGTCATTTTGTTGTGGCGTATACGGCGCTGTAACCTCATGTATTATACCACATGACCCGAAAAAGGTTGGATCAAAATATTCACCACCTCGATCGGTATGCAACCTTTTTATTTTAGAGGTTAATTGTAATTATACCTCATTTTTATAGATTTTAAATTTATCTATTGCCTCGTCTTTAGAATGAAGTAAAAATACATAACAAAACCGAGTGCAATCATCTATAAATGTCTCTACATATCTTTTATTACCAAAAGAAGGCGTAGCACAGAAATCACATAGATCATTATCAACAACTTCTAATACGGAAGATGACCTTTCAAAACTATGAAATGGTTGTCTCACAATTTTATTTAACATACAAGTATTACACTTATTTATATTCATTTCAAAAGATGGAATTAACTCATTTTTAGACATTATAAACATACGCTTATAATGAACATGTCCCAACCGAGCATGCCACAAAACATAACTATTAACATCATGATTTGTGATAACATTATTAACAACATCATGCTGAATATTTAACATAAACATGTCATTACATAAGTAACTAAATCCAATAAATACACCACACTTACTTAAAATGTACTTGTCCGACTCATAAATTTGTTTATAGCCTTCTTTACATAATAAATTACCAGATACCAAGTTTTTCCGTATACATGGAGCATGTAAAACATGTTTTAAATTAATACATTTTCCAGAACTAAAACATAAAACAACAGTTCCTATTCCAACTATGGCAGCCCTTGACTCGTTTCCCATAAGTAGCATGGATCCATCGTTCACCGGTTCATAGTTTTTAAACCAGCATCGATCCTTTCAAACGTGTCTCGTTGCACCCGAGTCAATCCACCAAGCAACATCATCATCCTGCATTTAAAATGCCTCAGAAATTTGTGGTACATAATTCATGTTGGAATTAAATCCGCAAGTAACATTCTGACCTTGATGTTTAGGAGCATCTTGGTCCTTAGACCCTTGCCCCGAACTGTTGTTTGAACCTTTATGGTTCTTCCTTACTCGACAATCCGCCCTAAAATGTCTAGTTTTCCCGCAAGTCCAACAAGCACCTTTCGGTTTTTTGTTGGTATCTTTGCCATTGTTTTTGGAAGATTTTTTCTTTTCTTTTCCTTTGTTCTTATACGAACATTCCCCGGCTTCCATCATATTGATAGAGGTCGAATCCATTACCTCTTTACTCTTAGTTTTACAGCGCCTCTTTGCATGCTTAGAGATTCCTCTATATCATAAGTGACTACCAAGTTCTACCAAAGATAATTCTTCCTTTTTGTGTTTTAACATGTGCTTAAAATCTTTCCATGACGGTGGTAATTTATCTATAATGCTTGACACCGAAATAGACTCATCCATTTCCATTTTATGTTGTGCAAACTGACCCAAAATGCGTAGTAATTCATTATATTGTTCCATTACCGACCTTGAATCTACCATGTTATATTTCATGAAATTACCAACCAAGAACTTTTTACTAGAGGCATCTTCATCCATGTATTTAGACTCTAGTGAATCCCAAAGTTCTTTTGCAGACTCAACATTTAGGTAAATGTCAAACAATGAATCAGACATACCGTTTAGAATGTGGCCTCTACAGATGTAGTCATCATTCTCCCATTTGTTCTTCTTCCTCAGTTCCTCCAATGGTCCGTCATCCATCACTTCAGGCATCGGTGTACTCAACACATACACCACTTTCAATGTTGTTAGCAGAAAATGCATCTTCCTTTGCCATCTTCTAAAATTGACACCTTCAAAATTTTCCAACTTTCCAAAGTTTGTAGTCATCTCCTTAACACTTGACATTGTAGAATTTACTAAAATAACTTTTGTAGATTGTTGTATAAAATGCTTGTAAGGGAATGTAAACAACAATGTCAAACTATATCGCAGGAAACTAGAACTTGATATTACGTAGAATCGTGTTGGAACACTTTCTTACAAAAGTTATTCGACCCTTATTCAATGCCCCGGGTTGCACGAATACCTTTGTGAGATAAGAATATGTTTTCCCTTTTCTTTTTGGCACCAAAAGAAAATTATACAATTGGAGTTTTGTAGGAAGTTTTGACACACAAAGATGAAGAATACTTGAATGTGTTTTCAATGTATTCTCTCAAATGATCAAGTATTGTATAATTTTCAAAGTGTGTTTTAAAGCATGTAAAACTAGTTTTTATACCTTATAGGATCAGTATTTGTTGGTTAAAACGTTTTGTTTAAGAGGCACCTTTGTGGAAAGGTGTTATGTAGAAAAAATTGCTGAAAAATCAGGAAAAGACACACCAATTCGCATTTTCGGACCACAAAAGGGCGCTGTGAAGTCTGAAAATTGAATATGAACTGTTCAAATTTTGCTGAAAAAAAAAAAAATCTCCACAGCGGCCGCTGTGACACTATTTTCAAAAGCGAATTTCCCGTGTCTTTTATGTTTGTTTCTGAACTCTACTTGATCATTTACATCCGCATAAACTAAACACTTATATGAGCGTGCACTCCACACCTCCAAACCCACAATAGAGTGTTCGAGTTCACCCATCTTTGTACCAAACCCTTAATTCTACTAATGGACATGGTTATATTTAAATCACTAACATAGTGCTGTTATTTTGTAATCTCTTTATATTTTCTGTTGTTATGCAATCTGCTTTTCTTTTGTGTTGTGATCTTTTTATGTCATCTGTTGTAATTTAACATTTTGTTGTAATGAAATCTGCTTTTCTATTCTAAAGAAACAATCATAGTGATCTTTGCTTTTTTTTTTTTTTTTTTTTTTTCTATTGTACAATAACTCTGCTCATATAGATGATCCGGTTTTTGACCTAAAATAGGGTATTTAGTTCATTATCGTGTCTTAAAATATAAGTCATCATCACAACAAAAAGAAAAACACCCTAGTACATACTTTGTTTTCACCTTTAAATTAAACAATGTAGTATTATAAGTCATTTTAAAAAGGCAATACAACAAGTTTTCTTATAATATTAAAAAATGATTCGTTGATAAATTTTTGTTAAGTGGAAAAGCTAAATTTATATTATTTCACGGAGAGAGTATTTACGTATAGTGTGTGTTTGTATTTTATAAGCTTTCAAATTCATTACACTAAATTTACCATTGCTCTTAAAGACACCTCAATATATACTTACTTTTAGTTTTAGTTCTGATTCCCTAGATAAATTAGAACGGTGTCTTATGGGCTCCTATATATTTCTTATAAAGAAGCCGTATCCAACTTACATATTTGTGGTTCCGTAAAAAAAAAAAAAAAAAAAAAAAAAACTATAGTTGCATAATGAAAAAGACACAACAAAATGCACAAAACATGTTTGCACTCTTGAATATGACATAGGACATATTGATCACTATTAGACCATAATAGATCAATGTATAAAAGAATGTTGTGACATTTTATTGTAACAATTTTGTTGTCCTACAAACATTTTTCTTAAAAAAAAAAGTAATGATTAGAGTCACATGTGTTTGTGTCGTAAAAAGCCATATTTATGTCTAATCTGTAGATTAATCGTATTAGATTACATCTTAGACGCCTTATTATCAATCAGTGCACATATTAGTTGGATAACCGATTATCTTGTGTATGATTCTCTATATAAAAATTTGAAAAAATTTGAAAAAATCCTTATATATTTGTGGAGTATGCAAGAGAACATGGTTATCTTGTTCTTGTAGGTTCCGTTGTCAATAAATCTCACCACCCACACTCTCCATTAATTCATTGCTATATCATTAGCCGCTGCTCAGCCTTTGTCTCTCCACCGGCCATGGAAACTCAACCAAAGTGGCTGAGCCACCTCCTTTCATTCTACCTCTCCATCGTTCTAAGGTTCATCCCCGATATCAATATTTTTAGAACATCACTTGTCGTCTCCCTCATGAACGTCGCCGTTAACCTTTATTACCGTTTCTGTGGCCTTTCTTCATTTCCGGTCAGTATCGACGATCAAACCTCCATGAACTTCTGGGCTCCTATTCACCCCAAATCCAATAAGCCTAATCTCATAATGATCCACGGTTATGGATCCGAGTCGAAATGGCAGATGTCATTTCAAGTAGGACCATTATCTAAGCTATTTAATCTGTATTTGCCGGATTTGCTCTTCTTCGGAACTTCGTACACCAGCCGGCCAGATAGATCGGAGGTGTTTCAGGCAAAGTGCGTTTTAGAAGGCATGAAAAAATTAGGTGTGACGCGGTACTCGGTGTATGGGATTAGTTACGGCGGGTTCGTGACGTATCGAATGGCTGATATGCAGCCTGAGGTATTGGAGAAAATCGTGATCGCAAGCAGCGGGATTGGATGTACGGAGGAGCAGAAGGTGGAGCACCTTGGAAAGCTGGGAAGGAGCGTACCGGATTTACTATTGCCACAGAACCCGGAAGATCTACGGCTGTTAATTAGCATGGCTTTCAGTAAAACCGACCCGTTAAAATGGGTCCCAGATTTTATTCTCCAGCAATTTATCAATGTGAGGCTCATGTACTTATTTATTTTCAATACAATAATCTCGAAAAGGTAAGTAATGTCAACCAACATTTTAAATAAAGCACTTATGTTCATACAAGTTTTAAGGGCATCCCAGCTATATTGTACTAGTTATATACTTTTTCGTTTTAAAATAACTGATGCATTTTTAAAGAAAATTTTTTTCGAACAATTGAGGCAGGATATCTTTTAATGCAAAATTAAATGTATTTTTCCTTTTTTATCTATCTTTTTATTTTCTCTATACACCATCCTTAATGCATCAGGATTATTTACTTTATTTCTATAAGATTTAGTCTTTATCTGAATAAAACCAAAACAATTAATAATTTTATTAATTTACATGTTTTTGACAACTGTCTCAATTATTGTAAAACGGGCGTAGAATCAACTTGAGTAATAATAAATCACTAAATAACTATTAAGTATCTTCTTTGATGTAATTTTTGTCCGGAAGGCTTAAACCCTTTAGTCCTTTTGTTAATGTCAAAACATGTAATCATTTTTATCATTGGACCAAGACTAATCTCCGCCCTCTTAGACAATCAACCTTTCTTTCAAGACGGGTGATGCTGATTACAAACAAAGTTTTTATTACTATATTTTGCATTTCGACTGTGTTTTTGGGTTTTTTTATTTTTATTTTTTTGAAGCATAGGGCGCTGTATTTTTTCTTATGCGCATAATTTTTCCTTACGTGGTTTGCCACGCATAGGTTTTAAAGAGGCAGAGCTATGTTTCGTCTACGTAATTTGGTATAAAAAAATGGTCAGGATACGGCTTTGTACGATCTTTTTTTTTTCTTTTTAATAAAAGGCTTCGTTCATTAAAAAAAAATAAACCCTCTTTTCTTTCACTACAACATTTATACTTAACATTATTATGCATATATTTATAGTATGGTAACATCACACATACATTTCAATTGACTCTAAAGCACGCCTTTCTTAAGGTTACACATCCGGATTTGGTAAATCTATAGGATTCCTTTTTATCGATCATCTGTTTATATATATATATATATATAGATAGATAGATAGATAGATAGAGTGCACGTTTTATGCATTTGGAAGGGAGATTATTTTGTGGTGTCATCACACGGTGCGGAGACATCGTGTGGCAGTCCATACACCACACACTTTTATCATGTATTTAAAATGTGTGGTTATAATCGTTTCACTCGTCACTTCACCTCAAAATCTCTTACTACACAATAACTTACCCATTTGCAATGAATGTGTAATGATTAGCATTTAACTACATTTCTATTTTTAAGCGGTTGGTATCCGAGCCTAGTTTACCCATTATATTTTTCATAGACACAATAACGAATACATGATGTTTTAATTGATTAATTACTTCACATTACTTAAGATCACTTTTTGGTGAAAAAGTGTACAAATAATTTTCCTTACTAACTTCGTTTTTTGGTTATAAAATCTAATATATTTATATATATATATATATATATATCGTGGTAGCAGATGCATGTATCTCGAGAGGGGTGCATGTGCCCCATTGAAACTCTGGAATTTTTGTTGTACTAAAATGTTATAGTTTTATTTAAAAAAATATTATAAATAGCATTTGCACCCTCAGGGAGGATAGAGATTTCTTTTTCTATATTAAAAGGGTGCGAATATATTCACTTTAAAAAAAAAATGTATAAACACTTTTTATGTACCATCGTATCGCTGTCTCACGTGATATTTTATAGATTTGCCAATATATATATATATACACACACTACGGTTTCAATGCATTCCACAGTACTAATATTGTATATATACGAATGATTAGGTATTGGGCGGAAGTAACAGGAAGGAGAAAATGGAGCTAGTAGAACACCTGCTGGAAACTGGAGGACCCCAAATTTCCTCAAACATCAATGTGGTGAGTTAAAATATGTACTAGTGTTTTCATGTAATATTTGGGAATTTAAATTCACACATTAGGTATTTGCTTTTTTTTATTTAATTATTTGGTCCTCCATTTTTATTATTATTGACAGTTAATTTTATTTCATGTCAAGGATACATTGCTTCTTTGGGGTGACAAAGACAATATCTTCCCTTTGACAATCGCCTACCATTTGCAAAGGTAATCCCATTTGTAAACATTCTAAAGCCGCTAAATTCTTCATTCAGATTAAAGTTTGGGGCCCTGCAGGATCCTACCTGTTCCACCGATACACCACAATACACATACACTGGCATAAGAATCGGTCTGTTTGAAATACTTACGAACCTTGTGAGAATCATTAAATGAAAGTTAGTTTTGAGCCAAAATTAAAACTAGTTTCTGTTGTTTCTGTAGCGAAAAAAACCGATTTTCTCAAAACCGACTCTAATAATAATGCAGCTCTTGAAAGTCGGTTTTGATTCCAAAGCTATAAGCGACTTTTCAACATCGATTGTAGTGTCTTTGTACATCAAATGTGGTGTACCGTTAGAATCGATACGCCGCAAATAATAGCTGTTAAAATTATTTCATCCTATTTTTAATATAATATCAAACAATCACTTTAAAGGGATTTCACAATGTGTAGCTCTTTCCCTATTACAAATTAGCAAAAATTTCTTTTAATAATAATAATAATAATAATAATACGTAATATTACCTCTGTCCCTCGTAAACGTCGTATCAGCAAAACATTGTTTTCATTCATTATCTAATTATTTGGAAATATTTATAGACTTATATTATGAGAAAAATTTAAAAAATTAAAGAGATATATTTTATAGGATGAAGATAGTATTTTATAATAATATTTTAATAGAAATTGTGACACATGCTTTTTTAATGAACATGAATAATTCGTGAGTGCAGGCAGTTGGGGCCGAAAGCAAAGCTGGAAATACTTAAGGGCACAGGGCATGCATCCAATCTAGAGTCTCAACTCAAGTTAATAAATCTATTATACTCTTTGCCTTATCCGACTATGCATGCAACGGTAAACATATGTGAAGATAGACAACTGTTTCATAAAACAATAAGAGTAATCATACGGGACACTACGGTTTGTGCTGTACAACAAGTGACATGCTTGATATCTGTCATGCAGATTGATTATGTTAGATTTACGTTATATCGATTTAGAGTCTTTATGATCAAGCGGTGTATCGAATAGCCAATAGTTGTAATACGTATCATTACGCATAACAATAATTAATAATTAATGTTTGTATAGTTGTAACGACTTAATTATTTAATGCAAACTGTATAATTAATCAATTTCTCCACATTGTAAGTACCGTGCTATGTTTAAGTTAAGCTCAGACAGACTTTTGGTGCACATAAATATTTCGTGGAAGTTATGTTTTAAATTAATGTGAAAGCTACGTTATAAACTTTTTTTTTTTTTTTTCCTAATTATTTGAGTCAGCTTATATTTCATCCATATCTAATTACGTCGAAAGAAAAGGACAGTCTGATGTATAGCTGGATTATGTTTTATTATGAGCTAAGTTTGAATTAAATGTTGAGCTACCTTTTACGGTTGATACAATTTGTGGTATCATTGTATGTAACGACATGTTCACAACGGAAAGAGTAAAGTCAAAAATACCATCTTGAAGATATATATTTACTTGTAAAATACAAAAGTCATCATTGAAAAGTGATAAAATTGACTTGGTCCCTCCCTCTTAATATGCTAAAATGACTTTTAAGTAAAGAACCCAAATCATAGACAATGTTAAAATACGGAATTCTTATTACTCAAGAATAATGAATGATTTAAGTTATAATCTTTCTTGATAATGGGGTATTTAGAAAATCATACACCTCATGAATTAGTTAAAAGGAAGGTACATGGCATTTATAACAAAATAACCGTCTATCTATACTACTCAGCTAATATATATGTGATTAATCGATGTGCTGACTCTGTTGCTAATCTGAGCTAAGCTAAGTTGTTCACCTATGCACATCATCTTGCATCAGCATTCGTTTATCCATATATTGTAACACCCCCTCTAGCTGAGAATGATACACGGATCATCTTGCACATCCTCTTGATTTTAGCATTCATTTATCCATTAGAACTTGGCTGAAAGATCGTGGAAATACCCAACTTGTTCGGTAGGTAAGAAAAGATTGGTGCGTCCAAAGCTTTGGTAAAGCGTCAAACAAAGCGCTCCTTGGTATTCTGGACATGAGTTTGATGAGACAGATTTGACTTTGTCACAATAACATGATAGTCAATATCAATATGTTTAGTCCTTTCATGGAACACAATATTTTTAGCAAAATGCATAGCATTGGTAGTATCATTAAACAATGTAATGGGTAGCTGAACAAGAATCTGCAAATCTTGTAAGATATAGATTAGATACTGAATTACACATGTAAATGGTGGGTACAAAAAAAGTATGAAAAAAAGTTTGTAATTTTATTTGTAGTACTCATGTGATATCGACCAGAATGATAAATAAGGCGCGCGGTATAAGCGGCAAGCAAAGCGGACACGAGAAGAAATGGGGCATAGCCCTGTACTAAACACGAAGAAAGCCTAGCAATAGTTGTTTGCTTTTTGCCTTCCATGAGATATGAGCATTACCCATGAAAATCATTTGCTTGAGAAAGATCTTCTGGTTCCAAGACATCCATTGATCACTATCGGTGAATCCTTTCAAAACAAGGTTTTCTCAACTTGAAAAAGTGGCATTGGCTGGATTGGCTTTCAAATACATCTAAATACTATGAGTAGCCTTCGTATGATTTTGGTAGGTGTCTAAAAGCGACTCAACTCTTGAGCTGCTGAAGGATAATTTAGGTCGGTGAAAATGAGATAAATATGTTTCTCGACCAAAGATCCGTATGCAATATAATCATCCAGCAGAGTGAATCTTCATGTTTTGAAGGTATGCTTGGATTCCATAGGTGTCTTGGCATGCTTGGCTCCCAAAAACTCATATTCTTGCAGAAGATTTAAAGTGTACTTTCTTTGATAGATTTAGAATTCCCGTGGGTGTTCTAGCAGCTTCAAAGCCAAAAAAATATCTAAGTTTGCCAAGACCATTGATTGTAAGCGGTTTATGCAATTTGTCTTTAACTTGCTCAATAAGTTAAAGATCAAGATCATTTCTTTGTTATGTCATCTACATAAACAAGCAAAGCAATAGAGGATCACTTTCACGAACTAAGCGTGATCATGCTTATTGAACAAACCCTTGTTGCTCAAAGACTCAATCGACTTACAATTTCATTGTGTGCTGGCTTGTTTTAATCCTTATAGGGATTTGGTTAGCTTGCAAACCTGATTTGGCTTATCTGTCTTGAAACATGGAGGAAGCTGCATATAAACTTCTTCATGAAGATCTCCATGCAAAAAAGCTGTATTGACATCCATTTGGTGAAGATACCAGTTATTAGCTGCTGCTGTCAGCAAAGTCCTTACTGTAGTGATCTTTACCACTAGATTAAAGATCACTTGATAGCAATACTATATGTTAAAGTATAACCTTTTTCTGCTAATATGGCCTTGTATCTCTCTACAGAGCCATCTGGATTATACATAATCATTTCATCCAATGGGTTTCTTGCTTGGTGGAAAATCGGTCTCTTTCTTTATTGCTTCTTTCTACTCATCATGCTTGATTGTCTGATTGTATGTCTTTGGTTCTATGAACACATCAATGGCACATACATATTTGGCATACTTAGCTAAGAGTCTTTCAGACTCATTACTTCACCAATGAGATGTGGAGTCATTTGTCTTGTGTTAACACCTCACGATAAAAGTTTGGTGCTATTACGGTTCTTTACGATCTCGTAAAATTTGAACATGTGCAGTGCCAGGTGAAGGAGGCGAGCCTCCATTGGATGTCTTATTTGCATCCATTCTTGTGTTGGATTGCTTAGTTGACACATTAATTTGTCATCAAAACTATCGGATCTCGGTAATGGCATTGGCATATCGAGAGTGTATATGGCCTTTCTAGTACTATTGGAATAAAGGAAAATAAGTCTCATGGAATTCTTAAAATATTTTTGTTGGTGATATCCAAGAGTATTGCACCTTTGGAAGTGTTTGAACTCCCAAGATAGACACATATCCTGTATCCGGAATCAAACATTGTTCTAAACTGCTTAAAAATACAAAAAACTATACATCCAAATACTTTAAACACAGAATAGTCTGGTTTGGTGCCATACAACACCTCATAAGGTGTGCTTTCTTTCAGCTGAGGTGTATCTATTGAACTATACAATTTAACAGCATGTAATAAGAAAAAAAACCCAATATTCAATTGGTGCGTTACTCGAAACCTCGGGCCCGTGGCTACATTCAATAGGTGCCGATTTATTCAATCCTGATACCATTACGATCGGTGTCTTTGACACATGAGGTTTTATGAATAATGTCATGTTGCTCATAAAAATATGTCAATTGAAATTTACCTCCATTATCATACTTAATCTCTTAATGATCTTATTAAGCGAGTATAAACAAATGTAACAAAGATTTCACCAAATCGGAAGCATCAGATTTCTATCTCATCAAAAACACTATGTAAATCTCGAAAAACCATCCACAATGCAGTTAAGAAATACTCGACTATTCCAAGTAGGTTTCCTCAAAGGAACTGAAATATCAATATGAACAAGATCAAAGATAGAACTAACAATAGTAGTACTTAACGGAAAAGGTTTTCTTTAGTTTATCCATGGGACATACAAAACACAAGTCATATTCACAATACATTACATCATTTGGTCTAAAACTAATGACTTGCAATCATATATTAGGAAGATGACCTAATATATAAAGTCATAAAACTGTTGAAATAGTGTCATAAACCCAATCGGGTTGGACCGGATCCGACCGGGTCGGATCATTTCTACTATTTCTTTTATGTTTATACATATATTAAATGACTTTTCTGTTGTCATATACCTTTTCTTTTAAGGAACCATTTATGAATTGTTATATGATAATATCCTTAGTATTAAACTGTGATAGAGAAACCATGATAGGCGATTATGGTTGATGAGATCTCTAATCACTTTAATAAGTTTGATACTTAAATGTCCCCTAGGTGATGTACTACTAAACATGGCATTAATAGTATAAACAGGCTAGCATGTATTAGATGTCTTCTGTCTTTAAGAGGCGTTGATAGATCTCATCTATCAAAGTGTAGAACACTTGGGTATGCGTGGGCGTGTATTAGAGAATGCGTCGTTAGGTGACCCACTTATATTAAGTGTCGCACTATGTGGCGGTTGTGTAATTATCCTTAGGACCGGAGTATACAAGGCATAGCGGTGTGGATTATCATGCTTTGGCGCTATTGAGGTTCCCCAGCCATGGGGTGATCATGCGGTAGTGATTGGGTGTGATCTTGAAGCATCACGGAGTATACATGTTAGTTCGTCCGGGAATCGCGTATCTATGATTGGGATCGAATATCCGAAATGGCTTTCTTATAAGGAATGTCTTACTCTCGTGAGTCTTTGCAAAGTGGAAGTAAATGATTTACTTCGAGATAGCATGATATCCAGATTATAAGATATGGTCGTTAATGTTTGACACTCGATGTACGACCGTATGGATATTATTACAGCGATAGGATTGTAAGTTACACGGTAACTGTTTCACATGAAAGATAGTAGTCATTTCATTTGACTCATCCGATGATTGGGGGTCACGGTGTGTTGCTAGACGCTATCCCGTGATCGTTAGGCATGAAGGGCATTTTCATAATTTTCACTTTGCGTTTACGGCCAACATATTCGGAAGCCTATCGGGTCACACAAATAAGAACATCTAGCCGGATTAAATTGCGGTTATAGTTGATAACCAAATGAGGAAAGAATTTATCTCGTACTATAAAGGTTATAGTGGTAAATTAATATGGGGGTATTTATTTATTATGAATAAATATAATACAAGATATTAATTATTTTGATTAATTAAATATGCATATTGATACATATAATTTCGAAATGTGTATATATGATATACATGTATTTTGTAAATTAATTATTCATAGTATTATATTAATTAAATAATATTCCGGATGCCAAAATATTGGTAAAAGGGGCGCCACTTTCTAATGTATTGGATACATTTGAGTTGTGCAATTTAATTAATAAAGATTACCATAATATTAATATTAGATATTAATTGATTTTGAAAAAACAGATTTATGGTAACAAGATAAATATAATCAATATAAGATATTGACAATATATTGAAAATATTTAATACACTACAAAAAAACAGCAGTTTTGCGACGGAGTTTTTGCGACGGACCTTATTCCCGTCGCAAATTTACGTTTGCGACGGATGTTTTAATGTTTGCGATGGGACACTTGGCGGGACAGATTTTTCCACTTGGCGGGCAATTTTGCGACGGAATTTTTATTATTTTGCGACGGAATATTCAATAAAATTTTATAAAATTATTTTATTATGCGAATTTAGATAAAATTTGCGACGGAAATTAAATTCCGTCGCAAAATGCCGTTTTCTGACGGCATTTTATTATTTTGCGACGGAATATTTAATACATTTTATTAATTATTTTATTATGCGAATTTACATATTTGCGGCGGAATTAGGTTAGTTTGCGGCGGACATAAAATTCCGTCGCAAAGCAGCGGATATCGATCGCATAATCCCTTTTCTTCCTCATTTCTCTTCTTCTCTCCCCTCTTCTCTCCCGCCGCCTCCCCCCCTGCTGAACCTGTTTCCGGCCGCGGCTGCTAGCTTCTCCTCTCTCCTCCTCTCTCTCGATCCTCCTCTCCTCCTCTCTCTCGACTCTTAAATTCATGACCCAGCTCACTGCTTCAACCGCACCTCCACTGCTTAAATTAAACGGCCCGGCCGCACCTCCTCCTCCTCCATTTGCTAGCTCCTCCCCTCTCCTCCTCTCCTCCTCGACTTTAAATTAAACAGCCCCAACAACCGGCGCACCTCCACCGGCTTCAACGGCGCCTGACTCGATAGCACAACAACCGGGTATGTCATGTTTAAGTTATTTAGATTACGAATTTTTTTGGTTGCATTTCTTGTATTTAGTCGTACACTTCACGAAAAATACGAAGCAGCGTCCCTTTGATTGCATCAATTAAGCGATGCTAAATTTTCTTGTTGTGGAATTCGGCGGAGTTCTAAGGTTGGATTATTGGGTGATTTAAAGATTGAATTATTCGTTTTTGTTGTGTGTGTGATTTTTCGTTTGTTGGTTCTTTGCTCTTGTCAAATATTGTGTTGTTATTGAGGCTCATTATCGAGCATCTCTTACCCTCGGGAAAGCAGGTCTTGCTTATGTTTATTTCGTTTGGGCTTCAACCCGACATTCAAAAACACCACACGCCCTAATTAGCTCCGGCCGGACAGTTTTGACTAAGCAGTTTGTGACCAACTTTTAACTATTATAAAGGCCTCAAACCAGAATGGTTTCTCAATGAAAAATGTACCCCTATATGCAATATATAACACATCAAAAATTCAGCTCATTCCAAGTAGTATAGGGTACTCAAAGTTCGACACAAAACCACATCAGAAATCTGTAAAAGCAGATTTTCAATATCCGATGCGTTTTTGTTTGACATGGTGTGTGATGTGTGATGGATGAAAATGAGATACGAAATATGCGTTTTGTAGCTTGCATTACGAGCTTTCCAACCATATAAAGCGCAATTTGGTGCAATTGTGTTTTCGAGGAGAGTCTTATCCGTTTGAATCACATTTTACGAATGATTGATGTATTTTACTTGTTGTTTTAAGTTAATAATGTCTAGAGGCTTACATGCTTTGAGGTGGAACAACAATGTAGTCAATCATAAGACTACGGGATTTATGATCATCATTTTGGTATCACTTTATCTTAGCTTAGTTTCACCTTTGGAATCTCAAGTGCATCTACTTTATCTTAGCTTAGTTTCACTTTAGATTCTGCCACCTTTGTTTGATTGACATATGATACTCGGTGTGCGGCTATACTTACCTAACTTATTTTTGGCGAGTCCACTTACTTTCTTTGCACTTTTTACGGTTTCGAAGAAGGTGTTGTAATTACTCGGTTAGCAAACAAAGAAATTGCTTGAGGTCGGTGTAGTTAGAGGTGCTTCTTGCAAATCTCAATAGTTAGGGGATCTATTGCAAACCCGTGAATTCACGAGATCTCTGAAAATCTCACTTTCCTTGCACATATTATTAATTAGTATAAATGCCTTTTTATTATAATTGCATTTAGATTAGTATAAGCGTCATTTTACGTGTCAAATAGATGTCGAGGTAGAGGTAGAGGTAAGCGTCATTTGTTGAATGCTTAAGTATGTGCAAAGCCGGATGTTGGTTGAAAATGCTTAGTTTAGAAACCGGATGTTGGTTGAATTGGTTTCTTGAAATTGGATTGAAATGATGATAAGTATGTGGTTGAATTGGTTTGTTGAAAAAGGTCTTTATTCTACCCGTTTGGAAAATGAATCTTGGGGGTACTTTGTTATCCGGCAAAGCCTCGAATTATTTTGACGTCGAACCTTTGACCATGAATCGAAAATTTAGGTTATAGTGTTGTTAGTTTCATAGTAAGTTGAGTAAAACCTGAGTTTGCAAAAGTGTTGAGACAACCTTCAAAGACTATTGTTAGTCTCGTATTTTGTATGATATGATGTGTAGGATTGAAAATGAAGAGAATAGAGCGGAGTTGGATGTACGAGAGGTTGGATGCTAACAAGAAATTTAACCCGGTATTTGTGAATGGAGTGGAGGAATTCATAAAACATACAAAGCGATTAGATTCGTTTCGGGCAAATAATGGAATGATGAAGTGTCCATGTAGTAAGTGTAAGAACACTAAATTTTCAATCGAACATGGCGTGAGATTACATTTAACTAAATATGGGTTTTGCGCAAACTACTATGATTGGGTGTGTCATGGTGAAGAGTTTCCCATTCCGATCAGCGTTCGGCAAGAGCGGAATGTGAACCACTTATCGAGGACATGGTTAATGGCGCATTACGTGATAGGATTGATCACGTAAGAGAAGAATTTCTTAACCAAGAGGAGAACAATGAGACACCAAACCACGAAGTTGCATCGTTTTTGAAATCTTTGAAAAACACAGAGGAACTGTATGTGATGGAAGTAGTGTCTCCGTCTTGCAAGCGGCCACAGGTTGCTCACTTTGAAATGTGATCACAACCTCTCTCACAAATCGTTGGCGGGGTTACGGTTTGATAGGAGATATTCTTCCGAAGAATAACTTAATGACCTCGAACTTCTATCAAACCAAAAAGTTGTTAAAGGCATTAGAGCTACCCGTGAGAAAATACACGTGTGTCCGCGGGGTGTATGTTATTTTGGGAGGAGGGGGCGAATCTGGACAAGTGTCGGAAGTGTGACCTTGATCGATATAAACCAGCGAGCGCAAAGAGGTCAGCGTGTGCCTAACAAAGTGATGACTTATTTCCCGATTGGACTAGGCGCAAGGTTATGCGCCCACGAAACATATAGGCAAGGAAATGAGGTGTACGCGGAAAAACCCAGGACAAGCGGTATAATGGCCCACCCAAGTGTATTTGAAGCTTGGAAGCATTTTGACCAAATGCACCCTGAGTTTGCTAAGGAGCCTAGAAATGTGCGGTTAGGACTTTGCCTGACGGTTTTGCACCTTTTGGTAATTTTGGGAAGAACTACTCTTCTTTGGCGATCATGGTTACACCATACAATCTTCCATACTGGTTGTGCATGAAAAGGCAGTTTATATTCTTATCGATTGCTTGTACCGGGGCGAAAAATCGAAAGGAAACCTCGATGTTTATTTGCAACCATTGATTAAGGAGTTGAAGCATTTGTGGGAAGCAGGGGTTGTTTACTTACGATGTATCCACAAAGCAGAATTTTCATATGAAATTTGCACTAATGTGGACTATCAATGATTTTCTGCGTATGGCATGTTATCCGGGTGGACTACGGTGGTGTGAAAGCTTGTCCTATTGTGGTGATGGAAACAAGTCGTTACGGCTCAAACATAGTGGTAAATGCACTTGGTTTGATTGTCATCGGCGATTTCTCCTGAAGACCATATTTTATAGCGATAAAGGTTTTGAAGTCAAGCGGTATGAACAGCGACTCCACCCGTAGATTGAGTGGTGATGAGGTATGGGAATTTGTACAACACTACCAAGCATCATTGATGGCTCAGATTCGGACTTGAAAGCGGCTTAAAAACTCAAGAATGGTTGGTGGAAAAGAAGCATTTTTGGGATCTTCCGTATTGGAAAACATTCTTTGCCGACATTGCCTGGATGTGATGCATATTGAGAAAAACTTCTTTGAAAAGCTGATTGACACGGTTATGGGCGTTAAAGGCAAGGCGCATGTGGTCCAAAATGCGCTAAAGATTTGAAAGAGCTTTGCGAGAAAAGCGCCCGATTGTACACTTGTTCTTGACAAGCGAGAAAGAAAAGTGTTGTGTGAATGGGTCACCAAGTTGAAATTCACAGCGGTTATGCTTGAGACCTGAGTAGGTCGTAGATCATGATGAATACATTCTCGTGGTTTGAAAAGCCATGATTGTCCGCGTTTTTATGGAGCGTTTGTTGCGATTGCCGCCGAGAATTTATTCGAAAAATGAATGGAATGCATTGGGTGAGATAAGTCAATTCTTCCGAGACTTGTGTCTTTGCTACCACTAAAAATAGAAGGCGTGATTCGTTTAGAGAATAACATTCTTGAGATTATTTGCAAGTTAGAGAAGATTTTGCCTCGGCGTTTTTAACTCGATGGAGCATTTACGATACACTTGCCGTATGAGGTCGAGTTGGTGGTCCCATGCAATATCGATGGATGTATCCATTCGAAGGTTTTGAATCACTTAAAACAAAAGATTGGTAACAAAGCTTTCGTAGAGGATCAATATGCAATGCGTATTTGTTGGAAGAGATTTCAAACTTACATTACTATGTATTACGATGATCATATTGAAACAAAAGCAAAGAATCTTCTTTGTTGGTGAGACTTCGGCATCGACAATCGTTTGATTTACGAGTTATTCCGTGATCATAATGGTACAACAAGCTGGGAAGTGCAAGGCGAGGTTCTTGGATAATAAAGAATATGACTTTGTGCACAAATGCGTATTGTCTAAGCTGAAATCATGAAACCGTATGAGCTGTAAGTACCTCATTTACTACATATATACAATGCTTATGATTTTTACGAACAAATATACATTAAGCGACAAAATGATTCATTCTTAGATTGTTCGAGCAATTTATTCGTGTTCATGACCTCAATTGACCTCGGCAGTTATTTGGAATAAACATGAACATGAATTTACCAAATGGTTTGGACAACAAGCATCATTGTTGAATGATGATTTGCTAAAAGCTTTGGCAAGTGGTCCTTCTCGTCAAGTCAAAACTTGGAAGCGTTATTCGATTAATGGCTACAACTTTCGGACATTCAACCGGGCAAGCGATATTGGTAAATCTTGATCAACAGCGGAGTTTGTGTCGATTCCACGGAAGGTGCCGACTATTATGGCACTTTAAATGAAATCATTGAGTTGGTGTATTATGGACATTATTTGTCTACAAAGCCGTATTGTTCAAATGTGATTGGTTTGATAATTACGAGCGGGGCATGAATGTGCATAAAGATTATAAGATAGTTGAAGTTCATCGTGGTAGGAAATATGGCGCTTATGATCCATTTGTTACGGCTTATCAAGTCGAGCAAGTCTACTATGCTCCATATCAAGTTTGAAAAAAGACAAAGATCAATGGTCGGTTGTTTTCAAAACAAAGGCAAGATCGACTATCGATGCTCCCGTCGAGAAACCGTTTTCCAAGAACAAGTGATCAATGATGTTTCCCGATTATCGATCCTCTTAACACATTGTCCACCAAGATCTTGATGTCGATGTTGACTCCGATGTTGGGGATAATGACTTGGATGATGATGAGATGGAGGATTTCATTCAACAAGAAGATGGAGAGGAAGAAGAATCGGTTGATGATCTAGAATCTTGATGAAGAGGAGGAAGAACTCTTCCATTCTAGTAGTGATAGTGAATAATAATGTATTAAATATTTTATTTTGTCATGATAGTGAATAATAATGTATTAAACATTGTAATTTATTATTAATTAGTATAAGCGCCTTTTTATTATAATTGCATTTATATTAGTATAAGCGTCATTTTACGTGTCAAATAGATGTCGGTAGAGGTAGAGGTAGAGGTAGGCGTGGTAGGGGTAGTTCCCCCTCCCCGGGCGTCTTCCTCTCCTGAACAGCGAGTTTGGATGATGAGATACACGAGATGAAGCGAGGAGGATTTTGGTGTCATTGTCAATAGTGACCTTGGATTGCGAGTTTTGGATCGAGGGAGATGGTAAGTTAATACATATCTTGCTTTAATTTGTTTGTATTTTTATTTATATTTTGATTAACCAAATATATTAACAACTTATTGTTTTCAATATAGCGAGTTTACCGACAACTATGTCAAGAAAATGGCCAAACGCCATAATCAGTAAGCTTGACACTTTTGCCACCACGTGGCATAATGCCCGACCAGGAAGCGGCGAGGATAGGTGGTGGAGCAGCATTTTAAGTGCGTCGTTCATATAAATATAAGTATATATAAATATAACTATAATTATAACTATACATATAACATATATATAACTATGTTGCGAGGTCATTTCGACCGAGTTCGCCACGGCGCTGGTTAGGAAGCTTTTGGCGGTATGCTATCAACGAGGTCCGTGATTATATGTATCGGGCTCAAACAAACCCCGTGCTCGGCTTTGGATGACCCGGATATTCTCCGTCGATTCGAGTGGATTGGGAGTCCGTAAGCAATTATTCAATATTTAATTAACGATACTTGTTATATATATATATATGTATGTACTAACTTGTTTATCTTATGTCGGAATAGGCGTTCGAGGAAACATCTGCGAAAAAAGCTAAGCCGAGCTTACGGATCCGGTGAGGAAGGAAGATCCACAGGACACATGCTATGAAGCGAGCGGTGTTATCGATTTCGCTTTCGGGCCATGGAGGACAATAGAGGGCGCCCTATCGATCGGTGATACGGTGAGTAGTTCGAAGAAGAAGAAGAAGTCGGGCAACCGTCTCGAGGAAGTTTGAGAAAATCATAGTGCGTTATGTATTCTAAATATTATATATACATTATATATATATCATGTAATTATTGTTACTAACAAATTTATATCATACTTTGCGGGGCGTCTTCACCTCGAAGAAAGCGAAAGCCAGGAGGCATGACTGACACCCGCATCGGCGAGTCGGCGTCTTTATTCTGAAGCATTTGGTGAATTTACGACAAGAAGGGGAGTTTTGGCATGGGGTGTTTGCCTCCATGTACTCTGACGAACTTCTTCTTTGCTCGACACTAAATCGCCCGAGACATACTCTCGGGCGTAATCACCCGTCTCACCCGAGGAGATGGCGAGAGCGAGACAGACTCATCGAGAAACCAGGCGAGGTTGGAGGAGCTAGAGAGAGCGAAGCGTCGGGATGACAGACTAAGCGTAGATGGGCGTGGATTACCCCCGGTTGGCGGCATCCCTCGGAGGATACAACCGAAGTCTGCAGCGACCTGAGAGATGACCATTACGATCATGGACCTGGAGGAGGTGGCGTGGGTTTAGGTGGTACGGGTCATTAGGTGACATTGTTTTGATACATTTTATTTATTTTGGCTTATCGTATCCGCTTTGACATATCGTTTTATTCATTTTTGACATTTCCCGCTTTGGCGTATTTTTGACATATCCGGCTTTGATATCGTATTCCCGTTTATATTGTTGTTGTTGATAGCGGTAGCAATTGTAATGCTACGGGGAAAATAAAGGCTGTTTTGCGGCGGTGGTTTGGCATTTCTTTGCCAAAGCGACCATAATTCTGTTTAATTTATTTTTGCGACGGAATATATCCGTCGCAATATATATTCTGACGGAAAAGGCTCATTTTGCAGCGGATATGAAAAGATCTAAAAATAAATAAATTATTTAATAAAAATAAGTTGCGACGGATTATACATTTTTGCGACGGATTATACATTTTGCGACGAAATTTTACATGTTTGCGGCGGAATATTTCCGTCGCTATTTATTATTCGCGACGGACTATACATTTTGCGACGGAAATTATAATTAAAAAATAAAATAAAATACGGTAATTATCCGTCGCAAACTCCGTCGCAAACAATTTGCGACGGTTTATCCGTCGCAAAACTGGGGTTTTGCGACTAAAAGATGCGACAAAGAAAAATCGTCGCAAATCCGTCGCAAACTATGGTTTGCGACGGAATAACCCTTGTTTGCGACGGTAATCTTCCGTCGCAAAACTGCTGTTTTTTTGTAGTGATATAGGATATTAAATTAAATGAGATAATTCAATAAAATATACTTTCCTTATTTTATTGGGAAAATATTTTCTTTCTCCTCAATCTACTAGGAAGCTAATCCCAATTAATTTGGGACTATGAAAGGGGTGCAGGTTACTCCTATAAATAGGAGGGTTTGGCTAGCTCTTTTGGATCATCACAATTCCAAGAGCTAATAGTTCTTGTGAAAAATAAAGGGCATCAGAGAGAGATTTTTGAGAGAGAAAAGTCGGTCTAGATACCGAGTTTTTACGGTAGCAATCCATGTTGGGATTCGCGAGGTGTTAAGTGTGGATCACCGGTAGAAGCCGAGCGGCAGGCGACCGTCGCGAAACTACAACCGTTGACAAGCGTCGATCAATTGGATCAACCAATGTATTCTTTAGTCTACTTATTTTATTCTTGTTGCTTAAACAAAGTCGATCATGGGAAAAATGAAATCAAAATTTTGAATTTATTTGCGTTCAGCGTAGATTTCCTAATAGTGGTTTGAGTCGATAATGGTATATGTTATATCAGACAAGCATTGTATTAAATAGAAGTGTCGTAAAACTGAAAATTTGAAATCATCTAGATAACTGGAACTTGACATAAGATTGAAGATGTACACCTAGAACTAAAGTTTACTCAGAACTGAAGAAGGTAAGTTCGCTGAGGGTCACAGACTCGGTTGACTTATTGTTGGGAATTTTAAGTTTTAAATTTATAATCCATCTAACCCCAAGTGCAAAGTTTAGTAATGCGAGTGGCTCGACCGGGTCATCACGAGGAATCGGACTTTGTCTAGTTCTAATCATTTGTTCTAAATTTGTCACGATTATTATTATTATCACTAGAATTATAAGGAAAAAAATAAAAATGTCCTACACTTAACAATTGAAAAACTACAATTAAAATGAAACAAAATGAACTAGTAAAGAAAACAATAGAAAATAAAGCTGGGCGGAGGATCGAAATCCAAAAGCGATTAAAATAATTCTTGAACGGATTACGAAGATGATTCTAAAAATACAATAAAACTTATAAAATTATTCACGATTACTACGGTGATAGCGAAAATCGGCACAAAAGATTTTTACAATTAATCTAACGATGAACAAGCAATGATCCACGATCCATGACCCTCATTTTCTTCTCTAAGGTTATCTTGTGATGATTTAACGAAAATTGTGATTCACTATCGTGGGTATGAATTTCTATTGTCTTAGAAAATTCTCCTATTAATCTCTTTCATCAATCGATTCAAAAGATTAACGCTTTGACTAACAAGGTGTGAGATTTGTTGAGTCTACTTAACCTAGATTTCTAACCTAATGACTATACACTACAAGAAATTCGGCTTTTAATGAGGAGAATTCTCCTCATTAATTGTCCATTTCTCCTCATTAAAGACATTTAATGAGGAGAAACCACTCCTCATTCTTGGCTTCTACAGTTAAAGGTATATAATGAGGAGAATTGAATCTCTCATTAATTAAATCATACATTTAATGAGAATATTTTCTCCTCATTAAAATTATTTTAAATGATGACTAATCTCCTCACTATCTAGTCATTTACTCCTCATTAAAATAAAAATTCAATACAACACTACTCCTCGTTAAAAGGCCATTTGCTCCTCATCAAACATGAAATATTTATGATACATCTCATCATTATAAGGAAATTGACCCGTCAAAACATTGTTGTACTTTTATGTAATCTTAAACAAAAAAGATTTACATCTTCATAAGCTTTATACTATTTAAATACATATCAATATACACAACGATTGTTTATTTCCAAAAGATAAGTTACATCCCAAAAAAACATGTTGCTTCGGTCGTTACTACAAAATAACTACTTCCAAAATATTCTTACATACTACAACATCCTAGGATATAATTAATATGATAACGCACAATCTCTCAACCATATAGATTAACAACGATAAATTATAAGATCTATATAAGGGGGTATTTACTTGATTTATGTCCCAGTAGAGGAAAAATAGATATTTTTCCTGCTTCTGTACATCGTCATCCTCATCTTCATTGGATTCTTCCTCGTCTGGTTCCCACAAGAAGTAGATGACATTTCTAAACACAAATACACGAGAAAGACCATAAATCAGCTTAGAAAGAACCAATAAAATGTTACACTATTGAAATATTTCAGGGGATTAGGCCATAAATCCTCCTTTATAGCCTGCTGATCCTCATGGTTCAATAACTCCCCATGGTTCATTAACTATTTAACTCCCCATGATGATAAAACTAAATTCAAAAGACATCATTCTGCCGTATCTCAGAAAACCAAGTAAAGAAATTGCATGAATAAAAATGGGAGTGAAGTAGAAAGTAGATATCATTTTACTATACCTCATTACATGTAGCTTGATGTGTAGCTTGAATCTTATTATATCTAGTCTGCAAATTTGAAAACTCGGCTTGCAGCTTTTCTTATTCGTTCAAAGTTGGCCCATCAATTTCTGTTGAATAAACCAGCCACATCCGGTTAAACAATCATTTTATTTCATAAGAAGGTGATTCATTAATCAACAATAATAATAGTAGTAATAGTAAATGGTGCATTCAAACTAAAGCATTGTGGCTAAACATTTGTGTCATCATTTTTGCAATTCAGGATATAAGCCTTGGATTGGATTGCATATGAATTGACTCTTTTATCATGACACTATGAAAAAATTCCCCTCTGAATAAGATGGTGCTGCTGTATACTTAATCAACTCCTGAAGAAGGTTTGTCATTCTGCTCGTAAAGTGCCACAAGAACTACAATGAACAAGTGAAACACATGAAGAGATTTTGATTGTAATCAAAGGATATCATGATTTTGATTGGATGGCAATAATGCAAAACCTTTTGTCAAAGAATCAAGAACTGCACTGGATTCAAGGTACTTTCTGAAAGCTTCCTTCTTTGCTTCTTTTTCCTAACAAAAAACCATTAATACGTCACTAACAAGCAAAATAAAAGGCGTTATGAACACATCTAGTTCCTTAAAATTCCATTATCATGGATACAACATTATCCATCGTCATTAAGGAGAAATAATTTATAATTGTACCTTATGTATACTCAAAGATAGTATATAATTGTTGATCCATATAGTAGAGGAAACATCCTTGTTTGAATAATCTCAATCGAATCTCAATTGCACCCCACAGAACAGAAGTGTAGATGCATGATCCAGTACAGTAAAGGGGGGCTATATTATATATATACACACACACACACACACACATATATATATATATATATATACATACATATATATATATGTAGCTCCCTTACCAAAAGCCCTGTTTTTCACCAGTGGATCAAGGATCTTCTTCCATCCATTATAATCGATCGCGTATCCTCGTTTGGCACTGGGAATCCATTTACGAAGAAAAAAGGAGTCCCATAAACTCCTTTACGCATCCATACTGTTTAACAATTTAACAATAGAGAGAGTGAGAGAGATACAACTCATTAGTACTCATGATCAGCATAATGCATATATAGATAGTCAAAATGTTTAAAAAAAAAAAAACAGACAGAATCTTTCGTTTTGTAACACACTTGTTACACTACGTACTTATTAAAAGTTATTGGACTCTTGGTACAGGAATTAATTTCTTGCAAAACAGCAATAAAGTAATGAATGAATGTTACCTTAAACGAGGATCGTGTTGCTAGACAAGTTGTTGAATCATTGAAGCCCTGTTGAATCGCGGAAGCGTCAAGCTTAAACCTGTTTGTTCTGCTGCAAACTCCGCTATTTGATCTACTACATATGCCCTTGACAGATTAAACATTGATGTCCCATAGAACCTCTCCTGCAGTTTGTACAATCAACAACATTGAGTTTTTTTTTTAGTGAAATAACAAAAGCTGGAGACAAATTAGAAGTGGTTCATATATTTATGTCATAAGAAGATTTGTTACATGGTAATTAGTTCAATGATGAAACAGTGCATCAAATAGCTGGGGTGGCCACATATGCAGTAAGAATGAAAGAAAGGAACATCACAATCATAACAACATCGATGAATCTGAATGGCCCTTTTAATAGTTTCATAGCATCAAGAGGGGTTATACCTTTGTACATAAGCATCTCATAAAGACTACCCTTTTTTGATAACACATTGGATATTGTTCACTCAATGCATGTATTGAGTAATTGGATCCCAACAACACTTATGCATTTCTTGTTTTTCGACATATATAGGGTGTTAAGGCCAGGTGGACTGTTCTGGCTTGACCATTTCTTCTGTGATGGTGATCAACTTGAACAAGTTTATGCACCACTCATTGAAAGCTTAGGGTTTAACAAGGTGAAGTGGATCATAGCGCCTAAGCTGGATCGTGGACCCGAGCTCAGAGAGATGTACCTTTCTGCATTGTTGGAAAAGCCTTTGTCAAATTCTTGGTGAGTGTAAGAGTTTCTCAGTACTTTTACCTCTCTCTACACATCTTTTGTGTAATTTTTTGGTTCCCCCCTCATTTTCCCCATGTTTTCCCCTATATCCAGACGATTTCTGTATATCATATTAGGAATGTTCAACAAAATGCATTCCTGACATCTTCCAGCAACAAATGTGAATTTCTTATTCATCCTGAGGTAAACTAAAAAGGCGTTTTAAAGTGCAAGATCTGGCAACTAATATAGCCCCACTGTGAAAAACTACACAAGTTCTGTGATTGTAAAACCTTGCACGCACCCGATTTCCTCTATCATCGGCTTCTTAGAAACTAACAAATGATAACAAGTGTTTAAACAATAACCCACAAACTTATGTGCGATCCGAATCTCAAGGAACATCGAGGAGCAATTTCTTTATAAAAGAATCTAGGAACAACATTTGCATCAGCATTATCAACAAGAATAGGTCTGCGAGGGTGTTTTCCATATCAAAATGACCCCAAACATGGCGGAATTAACAACATCATGCAACTGAGACTAATAGAAGTACTATACTCTACAAGCCGGTACCATTAGTAGCGTGAGAACTCAAATGAGGGGCCAAAGCGGATGCCTTTGCGGTGAGGATAAACAACATGTGCAACATCCACAACAAGCGAGGGGCAACTATTATTCAAAGGTTAAGGTGGCGGATATGAGCTTACCGGACTTCACTTTCATGGAAGTAGAAGCTGGGGAGCAATGTCAACAACCAACAAAGCGTGAAATTTCGAGGTGACTTAGAATTTGATTCAAGAAGCGAGGAACGAGGAATCGAGTCAATAACACTTGGAAGAAGATTTGAGCTTAAGAAGCCAAATTTTCGACATTAGGTACTTCAATTTGATTTAGAAGCCACATTAGCAATTTGGGAGAGCAATAACGGTGGCAATATCATCGAGAATACGAAAAGGAACAAAACCACAATTTTCTTTTGAATGAATGTTATTGCTCGTGTATCAAAAGCAAGACAAACAGGTGGAAAGCGGAAACAACCATTGAGAAAAAGAAAGAAAGAAGAACTCGAGAGAATTGAATTGCCGGCCGGAATGATGCGAGGCACCATGGGGGCAGTGAGAGAAACATCCCTACAAATTCAATTTATTGAGACTATTGAGAACACGCTTCACGCATTTTTGTCGTAAAGGCCACCCGGCCCGGGCAAGGGGGTCGGAAAGAATGGCGAGTGGGAGTGCGGAGAGCGGCTTCAAAGGAAGAAGCTTATCGATTTCATTTTGGGAAATTAGAGTTTGAAGCGATGGGAATGAATGGGTTGGGTAGGATATTGTGTAATTTTTGTTTTTTAAATATGTTTAATAATAATAATAATAATAATAATAATAATAATAATTTTAATGAGGAGCTTTTATTTTCTGTATATATTATGAGGAGAAATTTAATCAATAATGAGAATAATCACAATTTGGTCATCAACCAAAAATAAAATTTAAGTCTCCTCATTATATGTAGCATTTAATGACGAAATTACACCTCCTCATTAAATTCTCCTCATTAGAAGACAGTTTTCTTGTAGTGATAGTTATTAGATTAAAAATCTAATCTTGACTATGGTGATCTTGGTTTAACAATTAATTCTCATCAATTATTAAACAATCAAATATGCAACACATTCATCAATTGAAATTGCACAACAATAAAAATCATAGAAAAGATACAATTTTATTAAACTCAAAAGACAATCCAAAAGTCGAAATCAAGGCAGCTGCTTTGAAGCGGTTTCTGAGCTTGTTCCAAAGCTGCTTGACCTTTAACCATCGTTAATTCAGACAAAATAAATTTAAAAAAAAATTAATAATGCTCGGTCGGCCGAGAGGAAGGGTTCGATCGGCCGAACCAAAATTTCTAGGGTTTAGCGAAAATTGTTTCAGAGAAAATTCTTACGTCCATACATCATGACACCCCGTCCTTTTATACTTATTTTTTGAGAATAGGATAATTATTATTCTTTTCTCTTATTATTTGAAAAGAAAAATCTAAACCACTAAACAAAATATAAAATAAAGATAATCCTATTTTATCATACATTTAATCTTCAAATAAATGTTGTTTGAAACTCCTTGACTCTTTGACTCATTCCATGATATGTTTGTGTACCTACAAAATAATAAGAACATGCAAAGTGTAACATCCCATATATAAATAGTAATTACTAATAAAATCACGTAAATAACCCAACTTTGCATTTCAATAATTCCCACAATCATTCTTTTAATAATTCAATTAAACACTTAATTTTCTATAAAAATCAATAAAATACAAAGGACATTATTCTGAAATAATTTAATATAAATCATAAAAATCACCGTAAACAACTCCCTAGCATTTAGCTTTTGCTAGTCTGAGCAAGACAAAGAAAACATAGACTTACTTATGCATCGAACCACATAAAGTCCCGTATCACAACGGTCGACTAGCATCAATAACTTACATCCAATGTAATAGCGATTATTCGAATGAGTGGTGTGTGCAAAGCCTCCTTCAACTTCACTTGATTCCCACACTTGGCGATTAAATTCAAGTTAACCAACAAGTACCCATTTAAGGCAGAGATAATGAATTATTACGATTATACATCGCATACAAAACTACTCACATCATGACTAGAGAGTAATACATGCGTTTTGAAATCTTTTCGGTTGTACGAGAGGATATTCACTACAACATATACCTTGGCCTATCTTTGAGGATATGTGAAAAATATATCAATGTTCTCATTATTATTATTATTATTATTGAGACTAAGACATTCTTATTTTACATCATTTTGATGTTTCCTTTTGCTCTTAGTCTCGAATTTTTTTTATTTATTTATTTAATTTTTTTTGGAAAGTCGATACTTCCGTCTCAGGCATGGTGACCTTGTTGACTTCCATCACAACTAACTTATCTTATGTACCTTAGGTGTAGCACCAACCCACCGAAGAGCAGTCACCCCTAAGGACACTTTTCTCATTATCCGAATACCAGGCCAAGCCCCAGCCGAGGTAGGTTATGATATTGGATTCTAGGCGATAAGCGTTTATTTATTTATTACATTTCGCTATTTCTTTCCATATCACATTCAGGCTTTGGTATATTCACGATACTTCCTACTTTCAATTCCAACTCATACATATTACAATTTTCATTTCATTTTCATTAGCACTAAGCGAATGGTCTTATAACCAGAATCAAGCATTATCGGTTTAATTGGGTACAGTTTCCTAAGTTCAGCTCGTCATTGGGGAGGCTTATGTGAAAAAAATTCGAGCAAAGGCTTATTTATCAAAGGTCTATGCTGAAATACTAGTCAACTCAGCACAAGTACGAGAATATAACAAGTGAGTAAGCCAAAATGAAATCATGCTCGGGACGCTAAAATTTTTTTCATAGAAAAGATAAGCATAATAAATTAAGCACATTTGTAGGTACAACCAACCCCTCCCCCACACTTAAATAACAACATGTCCTCATGTTGTGCAAAATTAGAAGAGATAAAGTACTTAGTGATTTGGTAATGATGCGAAGAGTGGTGAAGTGGGATAGATAATCGACTGTAGGGTGGACATGAGCATGAAGAGGCCAGCGTTTGAGATGTCATATGTAGTCCTTTTTGACCAGCGACTTCAATGCTAGTTTGACAAAGCAGATATAGATGTACTGCTTTACTTGAAAAACATGGCAATATCTCGGGAGACACATGGGAATATAACATGTCATACGAAAGTAACGATAGAAGACTATAAAGTATGACAGGGCTAGATGCAGAGAATGACAAAGAGCAGGACATATAAACACAATGCCACAAAATCGTGCACTTATACTAATAATGCAAAGAATCTTGGGATACGAAGAAAATAGAAACACAAATACTAGGCCAAGCTAAACTTCATAGATGTCGCCCCGATCCACAATCGGATTAAGCGGCGAAGCATATCAGTGCGGGAGGAGGTCATATTCATTTTGCAAGTTCGGTCCTCTCCGCGACATCTACTCGCTTTAAAATGTTCATCACGAAGTACCGGCAACAAATCGATAAGCATCGGGTCATTGAGAATCGTATATGGCCGTCTAGCATGCGTTGAAGGTCCTCGATCTTGAACTCTCCACAACCCACGATTGTGCGGGACAATGACAACATAAGTAATGGTCACGTCGTGTGATGATATGGTAATCAACGTCAAGGATAAAGCGTTCCTCCAGGCCCGTCATACAGATTGATGTGGCGTATTCTATTAATGAATGGGAGCTCATGCGGGGACATCCGTATTCGTGTCAAAACAATTTGGCTGAAGCATATTCACACAACATATTTATTAGACTAAACACTAAGACACACAAAACCATAGACATACGTAACATTGAGAGTGACTAAAAAAATATATAGTTATATAGCTAGGCTGCCCCCTAGTGGCGCTTTTGTTTTATGTCGTTGGCTCGACAATATTTTTATTTAGCCCGGGTCAGGCCATTTAACTTTCCTTCCGGCCATTACTTCGTGCAAGCTCTGATCATTCGTGTGGCCCACAGCTGACAACAAATTCTGAGCGGAAATTTCTTGTGTTTTAGTCATCGGATCGTTCTAACCTTTGCCTTCTTCTTCTTCTCAGGTTTCTTCTTTGCAGTCTCCTTCTTGACACTTTGTTTGCTAATCTGTTCTGGATCAATCTCAGCTTCCTTCTCTGGAATAGACGGTCCATTGTTGATAAGGGTTGAAGCATCTTCATCTAAACCAAACATGTCGGCCAGAGTTTCATCCAGCCTACAAACTTCGCTTGCTTCACAACCTCTGACATCCTTAAGGTAAATAACCATAGGCTTTTCTTTAGGTTGAACTATGTAGTGTTTGACCTTTGGCCATTAACCTTGAAGGGTTCATCATTATGCCCTTTCAACTCCACTACTCCACTCGGAAGAGCGGTAAAATTTCAAATGGGCGGACCATCTAGTCCTCAACTTTCGAGGAAATAAATGTAACACAGGTTATACACAAGACTAATTCACCCGCTTAAACTCTCGTTTCTTAATTTTAGCATCATGGAGCGGCTTTGTTCTCTTCTTGCTAATTCTAGAGCTTTCATATGCTTGGAGTGAAACTCATCAATTCATGCAAGCTTTGCATCGATCGATGTTCACCACATAGTTGGGTGTTAAAGTTCAAGAACTTTATGGCCCAATCGCTTTATGCTCTAATTCATTGGCAAGTGGCGGGGTTTTCCATACACCATCGCGAGGGTGATGTACCCATGGGGGTTTTATAGGGTATGCGGTATGCCCATAGCACATTATCGATTTGAGACTCAATCCTTCTATATTTATTCACAACTTTTTCCAGGATCCTTTTTAAACTCGATTACTTCTCTCGGCCTGGCCACTAGTCATAGGATGATATGGTGTGCCAATTTTGTGCCGGACACCATATTTCTCAAGAACTTTTCTAGTGGCGGTTCGAAGTGAGTTCCCTCATCAGCGATTAAGGCGCGGGGACATCAAATCTCACGAAGATGTTTTCTTAAGAAAGCTCATGACCGTTTGTGGTCATTGCGAGAAATAAGCTTGAGCCTCCACCCGTTTGATCGTAGTCAGCGCGGACTATGATGTATTTGTTTCACGGGAAGATGGAAGCGGGTCCATAAAATCAATACCCCATACATCAAAGACCTCGTATTCTAAAATGGGCTTCAATGGCATGTCAAAGCGCTGAGTTAGAGCTCGGTCCGTTGGCACCTATCACAAGCCTTGCGAAGGCTTACGAATCTTGAAGATCGTGGGCCAATAAAACCGGAATTTGAAAGATTTTAACAGCGGTTTTCCAGGGACCAAAGTGGTCACGGTGAGGTCCAACTGTGGCCTTTGTTCAATGATAGTTCGTTGCTCGATTGAGGACACATCTTCTCAACAATCCATCTTTCTGATTTTGAAAGGTAAGGTTCATCCCACTGCGTAGGTTTTCAAATCGAGAGAAAAATTTCTTTTCTCGATATGAAAGTGCGGATTTAAATCTTTGGGAATGCGGTAGTTGATGATAGAGGCATACCACGGAATATCGAGTGCACTCTTATCATCGCATAATATGCTCGAGAGGAAAGTAAGGTCTATTTCTTGAGGCTCTTTCTCTTCTTCATTCTTCATTCTAGAAACATGATCGGCTACTACTTTTCCTTGCCCTTTTTATCCTTAGTTTGAGCGTCAAATTCTTGCGAAGTCGGTATCCAGCGTAGTAAGCACGGTTTAGCATCTTTCTTAGTCATAAGATAGCGCTTGAGCGGCGTGGTCGGTCAAGCGATTACTACGGCGCCCAACAAGTAACTACGGAATTTGTCATAGCAAAGACTACGACCAATAATTCCTTTTCGGTGGTTGTGTAGTTTACTTGTGTGGGGTTCGATGTGTATTTGGCGTAAGAGATAGGCTGGAATTTTCCTTAACTCGTGACCTAAGGCGCACCTGCAGCGTAGTTGGATGCATCGCACATGAGTTCAAAGGTAAATTCAGTTAGGAGAGATAAGGATCGGGCGGAAATCGGTTGACTTTTAAGCTCATCAAGCATGCTTGTTTGTCATCAAAATTGAAAGCAACATCTTCTCTAAGTAAAGTGGAAAGGGCTTGGCTACCTTGGAAAAATCCTTAATGAACCTCTATAAAAACCAACATGTCTAAGAAACCTCTTACTTCACGCACATTTTAGGAAATTCATCTTCTCTATAGCATCAACTTTTGCCCTATCTACTTCCATTCCTTTTACGATATCTTGTGTCCAAGAACTATTCCTTCGTCTACCATAAAGTGGCATTTTTCCCAGATTTAGGACTAAGTTCTTTTCACCTGCGGCGGGACAATACTTGATCAAGATTAGCAAGGCGGTGATCGAAGGATTGACCAAAGGCGAGAAATCGTCCATGAATATCTCCATACACTTCTCGACAAGCCCATCAAAGATTGCTAGCATACATCTTTGGAATGTAAATACAGGGCATTGCGAGAGACCGAATGGCATTCGCACATAGCGAATGTACCTTAGAAGCAGGTGAAAGTTGTCTTTTCTTGGTCAAGCTGGGTCTATGGCTATCTGGAAATATCGAATAACCATCAAGAAAGCGATTAGAATGCATGTCTGCCAGGGCGCTCAAGCATCTGGTCAATGAAAGGAAGGGAAATGATCTTTTCGTGACTTCATTGAGTTTTACGTAGTCAATACATACTCTATAACTTGATCACTAGCCTCAATGCTATTTTTTCACCCTTTTCATTCTTCTCGATAGTGATTCCTCCTTTCTTAGGAACTACTTGAGTAGGGGACACCCATTCACTGTCAGCAATCGCAAAAATAATACCCATGTCCAAAAGCTTGATAATCTCTTTCTTAATCACCTCACTGCATGTGAGGTTGAGCCTCACTCAGAATTTGTCTAACACACTTAGCACCCTCATCGGTTTTGATCTTATGCATGCATATGTCAGGAGATATCCCTCTAATGTCTTCCACTTTCCATCCAAAAGCCTTCGCATTCTTCCTTAACACATTCAACAACTTCATTTCCTCTAACCGGGATAACTTGGCAGAGATAATTAAAGGAAGCTTGTCACCTTCTCTCAAGAAAATGTATTTTGGTGCTTAGGTAAAGGCTTGATGCCAAATCCGTAGGTGGTTCTTAAACTAGATTTAAGCTCCCCACTTTTCAGCTCAGCGTCAATGAGTTTACTCGGTGGTCCCACTTTGACAAAGCTTCACCTTTCAGCGAACCTTCATCAACCCGGCTCTAGTTGTTCTAGACTCACCCAACCATGATTATTGATTCTCCACTAATCGCTCATACTCAGTCTCAGCGGCCATGACTTGCTTTTCCATGTAGTCGTTAAAGTCATCTAACATGTCTTCAATGGAGAAGCCGGTTGGATGTCGAGAGGGTCTCTGAATAGCTTTAGAGACATTGTAGCTCACCTCACGATCACCAACTCGTATGGTCACTTTGCCACCATCGCAATCAATGAGGGCTCTGTTGTAGAAAGAAAGATGCCGAGTATTAAAGGGACATTCTCATCATTCTCAATGTCTAGGACATACCCAGTCAAGCTGGGAAGGTGAATCTATCGATTTGAACTAAAACATCCTTTAACATCGACTTTCTTGGAGGATCTATCGGCAAATTGAAGATTCATGGTTGTGGGTTCTAAAGATTATCTAGCAGAAAGTTTGTTTACAAAGCAGACAATGGCATCGAGACTAATGGATGCACTAGGTCACACAAAGAATTTGGAAAGACTAAGCCTCCCATCAAAAATGTGAGCACAAATTTCCCGGAGTCACCTCTCTTGATTGGTAACTCATCATAACCAATCACGAGCAATTCTCACCAATTAAGCTGATCCATGTCTTGAGCTTCTTTTGAGGACACAACATCATGATGAACTTTGTATACTTAGGCATCTCAACTAAAACATCGAAAATGGAAGATTTACGAGTATTTTTAAGAAGATTAAGCACTTTCTCATACTTTTTGTCTTCATGCAAGGAGATGTTATTTTTAGGTGGAAATGGAAGTTTCTTTAAGTCACTCTTAGAAAACACTTTCTTTGAGGATGAACTAACAACTTTATCTTCCAAATCTTTCCACCTCACCACATTTTAGCCTTTCTTGCCGATCAAGGATCATCCACTGAGTACTATCATCGAGAATAGGGGACATGAATGCACAACTTCCCTCTGCCTCGGCATTGGCGGGAGGGTTAGTCAATTTCCTGGTTTGGGGACCACTAAGTTGAGTGCGGATCTTAAATTCATAGAGCGGCCTCTTCTCTGCCATAAGGAGTGTGGGAACTAGATCGGTGCATTGGCCTTGATTCAACTCGGTCGAGCCACTTGACCACCTTTGGGGTTCTTCTCGGTGAAGGTGGGTAAGCGTCGATGGTCTAGAAGCTTTTTGGTCGACTACTTGCCCGGTGTCTCTCAAGATTCTTAATTATCTTGAGAATGAATTGGAAATTACTATTACGCTCATTACGATAAGAGTCAATTTAGTCTCAAGATCACTAGATTGAAAGTGCGAAAGCTTTGTGGAAAAGATTGGCTGAACCGACTTTGAAACACGAGATTTGGATTGTTCGGCCAGTGCGGTTGAACCTCGATTGAAGTTTGGATTTTGATTAAAACCCTGGTTTTGAAAATTTATATTTTGGTTCTAAAACCCTGGTTTTGAAGTTTGGATTTTGATTAAAACCCTGGTTTTGATAATTCCCACATTATCACATATCGACACGTGGTTTAAGGTGACGTCACGATTACGGGCGGCATTGACTTGATAGGCGAAGGGAAATAAGCGGCATTGGCCAACCACATGGCGGGTTGACAACAACTTTCACGAGAACATAACGCAGAGTTACGAGGAAATGATTAGTTACGACCCATAGGATTAGAGGATATTTTAAGGCGCCCTGCATTGCGGCATGGAATCTGATTTTGCATATTCACCTCCTCAATCACAGGTGGAGGAGGTATGCAGATAAGCGTGAGATGAAGGGCATAGTTGCACAGGAAATATCTTCAAATTGCCACCCCTCTTGGGCGTTTTCTTAAAAATGCCCCTCGATGAGCTATTGACCATACCCTTGGTGAGTTCGGTCAATCCTTTGAAGAAAGTGTTGACTTGCCTCTGCAAGTCTAAACCATGATGAGGGCATTTCATGAGAGAGCCTTAAATCTCTTCTAAGAGTCAAAGAAGATTCATTTTCCCTTTGGGAAAATGTGAAAATTTCACTCATACCTTTGGGCGTTTTGAGGGTGGGAAATATTGACTCGAGGAACTCATGCTCGAGTTCAGCCAGGTTGTAATTGACTCGGCGAGCGAGGTGTACCACTCTTTCGCCTCCTTTTAAGAAAGCGGAAACAATTTCAATTTAATTGCATCCTCATTAACCCCTTGTAAGCGAGTTGTACCACATATTTCTAAAAATGTGTATGCGTGAGTGTGATTCTCAGATTGAAGCCGTGAAAGATAGATCGTGTTGCATCATTTGAATAAGACTTGGTTTGAGTTCAAAGGTTGGAGCATTAATAGGTGGCAAAATTACAATTTGTGTTGACTTTGACTTCACCAGGCATGGCGTAGTCGATAGCGTCGTCTATTATTCGCAGACCATGATGGCGATTTCTTCAATCTCCTCTGCTAGATTTTGCTCGAAATTTTGCTCAAAATTTTGATTGGCGTGTTTCAGCCAAATGCAGGCGACCAGCGTAGCGGAATCTTACGCTGTTTGAGTCGACTATGGTTCGTTAGAGTCGAGGGTGCAAAGCAATGGGCCTTTCGACTTGAGTTTGCATAAACCACAACCAAAATCAAGTTGTCATGCGAATTTCTCTGAGTTTTTTTAATTTTTTATTTTTATGCATGACAAAAACAATAATAAACAATTAGAAACCTTAAAGTATAATCCTATAATTAGACTCAATAAATAAAAACTAAACTAAAAGCAGGACTCAAAGCAGGTTGAAAAAGCGTAAATAAAGCGAAGCGAGAATCTTGTAAGACTAATACGAGCATAAGCGAGAGAAAAGAAAAAAATAGCTCTCGGTCGGCCGAGAGAAGTGAGGTTTGATCGACCGAACTAATTTAAATTTTTTTTTTACGTAACAGAAACACTAAGGGCACCTACCTACGAAAAACTAGTAACGAAAAAAACTAGACAACCGTACCGATTCCCCTGCAACGGCGCCAAAAACTTGTTGGGAATTTTAAGTTTTAAATTTATAATCCAGTCTAACCACAAGTGCAAAGTTTAGTAATGCAGTGGCTCGACCGGGTCATCCACAGGGAATCGGACTTTGTCTAGTTCTAATCATTTGTTCTAAATTTGTCACAGTTATTATTATTATCAGTAGAATTATAAGGAAAAAAATAAAAATGTCCCACACTTAACAATTGAAAAACTACAATTAAAATGAAACAAAATGAACCTAGTAAAGAAAACAATAGAAAATAAAGCTGGGCGAGAGGATACGAAATCCAAAGCCGATTAAAATAATTGCGAACGGATTAATGAAGATGATTCTAAAAATACAATAAAACTTATAAAATTATTCACGATTACTACGGTGATACGAAAATCGGCACAAATGATTTTTTCAATTAATCTAACGATGAACAAGCAATGATCACCGATCCGCAACCCTCATTTTCTTCTCTAAGGTTATCTTGTGATGATTTAACAAAAATTGTGATTCACCTATATCGTGGGTATGAATTTCTAATGTCTTAGAAAATTCTCCTATTAATCTCTTTCATCTATCGATTCAAAAGATTAAGCGCTTTGACTAACAAGGTGTGAGATTTGTTCGATCTATAACCTGAATTTCTAACGAGCGACTATCGTTATTAGATTAAAAATCTAATCTTGACTATAGTGATCTTGGTTTAACAATTAATTCTCATCAATTATTAAACAATCAAATATGCAACACATTCATCAATTGAAATTGCACAACAATAAAAATCATAGAAAAGATACAATTTTATTAAACTCACAAGACAATCCAAAAGTCGAAATCAAGATACTCACGAGAAGCGGTTTCACGAGCTTGTTTCAAAGCTGCTTGACCTTTACCCATCGTTAATTCTAGACAAAATAAATTGAAAAAAAATAATGCTCGATTCGGCCGAGAGGAAGGGTTCGATCGACCCAGACCAAAATTTCTAGGGTTACTGCGAAAATTGTTTTAGAGAAAATTCTTCGTCCATACATCACTTTAACTCCCGTCCTTTTATACTTATTTTTTGAGAATAGGATAATTATTATTCTTTTCTCTTATTATTTGAAAAGAAAAATCTAAACCACTAAACAAAATATAAAAATAAAGATAATCCCTATTTTATCATACATTTAATCTTCAAATAAATGTTGTTTGAAACTCCATAAACTCTTTGACTCATTCCATGATATGTTTGTGTACCTACAAAATAATAAGAACATGAAAAGTGTAACATCCGTATATAAATAGATAATTACTAATAAAATCACGTAAATAACCCAACTTTGCATTTCAATAATTCCCACAATCATTCTTTTAATAATTCAATTAAACACTTAATTTTCTATAAAAATCAATAAAATACAAAGGACATTGTTACGAAATAATGTAATATAAATCATAAAAATCACCGTAAACACTTATCTATAAGCTGAAAAATTTGAGGAACAAACTTAGTATTTAAAGAACCAGGGTCATGAGACTCGGTTGTAGAAGATTGAAGAACTTCAGGGTTCAAACTCGATTATGAAGATTCTCGAGGCGAGATTGCAAAGTTAGAATTCGAGGTAAGTATGTGATGGCACAGGCGACTTTATGAATCTTGAAGAAGACCTAAGTATCATAAGGACAATGATATCTTAGATGATGCATATAAGGAATAGTGTAATCGATTCGATCACATAAAATCGAGATAAATAAATCTTGAACTTTTGAAGAAAAGTAAAATCGGATAAATCGAGATAATGCTCTAAAGTCGGTTAACAAGCTAGCCCGACATACTCGATATAAAGCGATCAGGACACTTTCAGTTTTATAGTCGACCATCAAGCATGAAAGTACATTTGAACATTATAAAACAAGGATTCTTATTGGATGAAAGCGACATGTCGAGCAGTCGCGACACACAGCAGAGGCGTTGAAGAAATTCAAATTCAAGCTAGATGAGCGTTGGACCTCACACTATAAATAGAGGACTTGACATCAAGGATCAAACACGGAATTAACAAGATTACAAGCGTTATTGTGCTCAAGTGTAGTTCATTGGTGCTATCATTATTTGTGCTCAACAAGATCATATCTAAATTTCTTCAAGTGTTCAAGCTACATCGACCATATCGATTTCGACAATTTGAAGAACCACAAGCAAGAATCAAGTTATTGATTCTCATTAAATTGATTCTTAATCAAAGATTATTTGTGAAGCAATCCGTTCAATGAGTTGCCAGGGCGGTTGTGTCATTTGCACTCGGGTGAAGCTTGTGTTTGTGGTGGTAGGTGGTGAAGAGGCAATACAACCCTCAGGACCGATGGTTCAAGTAGTTGAAGAGAAGCAATCAACTGTTCTTTAGTTGTTTAGATAGTGACATTAGGGTTAGTCAAGGACTATCGTTTAGAACTTGTTTTAACAGCGTACCTCGAGGAGTTCTAGTGGAATTTTCCTCCTACATAATAGGGAAGAGTGGGTGATAGGATTACACCACGGAACCACTATAATTCTTGCTCTACTTATTTTACGCATTTATATTATGTTATTTACTTATACAACATTCATTACTATTTGTTCGACATCTGGCCCAGTTGTTACAAGCACACCTGACTCACAAGCGACATTCGCGAGTGAGTTTTGCACACTCAACTTTTCTTATAGTATCAACAAGATCAGATAAAGGCTAAAACTTAAATCCACTTGCCGGTTGAATAAGTTTTGTATAAGTCGATTTGACTTAGACTCGGCTTTGTCGACTCAACTCCACACAAGTTAAAGCCCGAACCTTAATTGTTAATTAATCTAGTTTTGGGGACATGTGTATTCATGCTCTATCTAAACTTGTGTTAGCCTTTCAAGAGACCAACAATTGGTATCGAGGCGGTGTTCTTTAACAAGCTATTGTTGAAAACTCACTTGCTCAAATTATCTCCTCTAGTTGATCTCACGAAAAAGCTTAGTCTTTAAGTTTTACGTCTTTGCATAATCGACTTTCTTTCACTCACACATTGGATAAAAATCGATTATACGGACATATGCTAATGTGCAACATGGGCAGAGATGATGAATACAAGCGTCGTTTGCGAGGCCTTTCTACATGACTTCTCATTGCGAAATGATAGATGTACTCATTGATGGACCTATTCGGATCACTCACATACAAGCTGTCAATGGTGAAAAAGCTAGAGTTCCAAAGCCCAAAAGTATTTGGACCGATGATGACAAAGAGAAACAACTTGAATAATGTTTCCATGGATATAAATACTCGAGAACTCTTGTGGCAATATGTATCACGAAAGTCAAGGATTGCACTACTAAAAAAGAAATGTAGGAGAAACTTCAATTGGTTTGTGAAATAGCGACTCCATTAAAGAAAATAAGATCTCGGTGGCAAAACAAAAGTTTGAGAATTTCAAGATGAAGTCATGCGAGCGTTGATCGAGATGGAAACAAGATTCGATTGCCATAATGGGCGAACTAGCTTTACTCGAGATTGAGTATACAAAGAAAGGATCAATACAATAATCTTGAAGTCTTTACCCATGTATTTGGAAGATGAAGGCCCACGACAATGGAAGAATCAAGAAGACTTGATATAGAAGATTCCTTCAAAGTCTTCTCGAGACATGAAGGCTTATGAATTCAGCGAGGACTTCACAAGCAGTCTTTGCCATAATCAAGGCTCTGGAGGAACCTAAAACAACGACCCTCACGGTAGCCTCAAATGAAAATCAGAAACCTCATCTAACAATCTTCAACAATTGGATGAGATGGAAGAGCAGATGGCTTTAATGATGAATAGAATTCAAAGAATGAAGAGTGGACATCCAGTCACTCAGAAGTTTATCAAAAAGACTCCTGAAAAGAGAAAAGACGATGAGTATCTCTGCTTCAACTGTAAAAAGCCTAGACACAACAAAGTGAATATACAGAGTGATTGGTAGAAGACTCGACAACGAAGAAGCTGGCGGAAGAGCACTTTTAGCGAGAGATGAGTGAGACTATGGTGGCTAGAAAGATTATCGGATGACACGGCTCACAATGGCTCACATGGAGGATCAAATGAAGTATGTGAATCTAACTCTAAATATTCCTCATTTCAGTTTCCATGCAAAATGCATGTTCTTCATTCTTGACTCAATCAAAAATCTAAATTAGAAGAAACACTTGATGAATTGATGAATTATTTGGTATCCATCAAAAAGTGGTTATGAATCAATTAAAGTGAAAAAAGCTCTAATTCTTGAAGTTGAAAGATTGAAGTCTTAACTAAACATGATGGCCGACTAGGCGATGATAAAGGGAAGAATGCTGTAATAGCTTCTTGCATCAATGACATCAAGCTGAATCTTTTGCTCAATCAAGTTCAACTACTAGATTCAAATCAGGTAAGCCGTATGGAGACAAAACTGGCTTAGGATTTGATACAGAGAAATCTTCTAAGGAGGGAACTAGCAAAGCTCTTTGAACTTAATATCAAAAATGGTATTAAGTTTGTGGTTGAACAACTTCACACTGGTGAAAATTGTTGAACCAGGAAAGTCGACCTCTCGTAAGACAACTCGAGTTTTCTTAGAAGGCATTTGCACCTACCAACAAAGGTAAATCAAAGGTAGACCATTTGTACCTCAAGGAACCGAAATGACGAGATCATTTGCAAGATCTACTAAAGCGATCATGTCAAGAACAAGAGAAATTATAATCGAGTAAATCTAAGAATGTAAATCATTCAAAGATTCACACATCAAGGAAAAGCGATTATACCAGCTGATGATGATTGGAATTTTCTTTGAACCTAATATTAAAGCGATAAGAACAATCATTCCAAACGAAAACTTATCACTAGTTTAGGTCAAGACTCGGTGAGAGGACCTATTCAGTTCTCGGCCAAAGTCTCGATTACAAAAAGTCGATCTAGACCTCGATTATAAAGGAATGATGGTTATTATTCAACCTTTAATAATAGAAGACATTTTGGAAATCGAGTTTCAACGGAAGATCAGAAATCATATAAATGAGACCACAGTCCGAGGAAAAGATATTATAGAAGTGTAGGTTATATATATGAAAACAAGTGCAACAATTTCTGAGAAGACCTTATAGAAATATGCCCGAGTTATCGCGACAATGACCACCATGGACCCAAGCGAGTTAATTACCTAAACAATTTTAATTTGTTTGCGGGACATTTGGTACTTTGGCGATGGTTGCTCTGAACACATGACAAAGAACAGGACCGTCTCACTTTGATTTCATAGCTAAAGATGGACCAAGAGTCAATTTTGGAAGTAAAGATAGAGCTGGTAACACAAAGGTGATGTAAATTTAATCAGGAATGGACTCACAATCAAGAATGTATCATACGTGGAAGGACTTCACTACAACTTACTTAGCACAAGTCAATTCTGCGATATGGGATAAAAAGTTACCTTTGATAAGAAGTATTGCATTGTCGTCAGTGAGCTTGACTTTCTAGCTAGTTCTTGCGGAAGAAGGAAGAGAACATGTATGTCATAGATTGGTCTACAATGACTTGAAGCACTTTGTTTAATTGTGCACACCAAGTCGAGAGTCGGTTGGTCGTGGCACAGAAAGCCGAGTCACCTAAATCTTGATGATATCAACATTAGTCAAGATGGTGATTAGACTATCGAGAGATGACATACAAGAAAGGCGGCTGTGTGATGCATGTTAGCAAAGAAGAAAACTAATGAATGTTTCAAAACTAAGTCTCGGCATTCAACAACCACGGTTTAAAAGCGTGCATATGGACTTATTTGGGCCCGAATCACACCAATCGAGTATTCTTTGGAATGATATACGCTTTGGTGGTGGATGGCGACTTTTCAAGATATACTTGGGTTATATTCTTGACCAAGAAAAGTGAAACTAAGCAACAACTCACAGAACTTCTCAAGAGACTCCAAAATCAGAAAAGTGTTACAGTAGTCAACGTCAGATCGGACAAATGAACAAAATTTCTTAACAACATAATTATTGAGTATTTTGGAAAGCGGAGTTACACACCACCTTGCGACTCGACAACACCTCGTGAGAATGGAGTAGCTGAAATGAGGAATATAACACTCAAATAAGCTGAAAGGACAATGATTTGTGAATCTAAATTGCCAGAAAGATATTGGGCAGAAGCTGTAAATACAACTTGCTATACTCAAAATCGAGGCTCTCATGAACAAGAGACATGAAAAGACACCTTATGAGATTTGGAGCAGTAGAAAACCAAATGTCTCATATTTTCATGCCTTTGAAACAAGTCTTTGTTCATAATAATGGAAAGGATCAGCTCAAGGTTTTATTTAAGGTGATGAATGAATATTTCTTGGTTACTCGAGTGTCGGTAAAGCTTTCAGTGTTATACAAGCGAACACTCAAGCATGAAGAATCAATACATGTGGTTTTGATGAACCAAAATTTCTGGAGACACAATTGAAGACAAGGAAGAACCGGTTTATCGGACCTCGGTTAGAAAGACTCTCAGTCGGTTTTCATTGATATTGGAAGGTTAAGGATTTCAAATTCTCTGATTAGGATCGGCCTCGGTTGCGATGTGAACTTTACAGGCGAACAACAACTAAGCTGATCAAGCGAAAATGATCAAGCTTAAGAGAAACAACTTCAACAAAATGAAGATCCTTTGATGCAACCCTAGTACATAAATGGATGAGAGATCACCCTGAAGAACAAGTTATATGTGATTTCCAAGCAGGTGTTCGGCCAAGACATCAGCTAGATGCTATGATAGCTTGCTTTCTATCTCAGTCTAAACATAAAGAAATTGAAGAAGCCTTAAACGATCCATATTGGATTTTGGCTATGCAAGAAGAACTCAACGAATTTTAGAGAAATCAAGTTTGGGATTTAGTAGAAAAGCCAGATCATGTCAACATAATTGGAACTAAATGGGTTTTCAGAAACAAGCTTGATGAGGATGGAAACATTGTCAGAAATAAGGCCGGACTTGTAGCAAAGGTTATTCACTGGTGAAGGATAGACTTTGATGAAACTTACACCCAGTTGCAAGGTTAGAGCAATGAGATTATTTCTTTCCTTTCTTTGCTCAAAAGAAATTCAAAGTGTACCAGATGGATGTTAAAGTGCATTTTGAATAGGATACTTGAAGAAGAAGTCTATGTTCGACAACCCCTAGCATTTCAAATTAAAGACCAAGCCCGACAAAGTCTTTAAACTAAGAAAAGCTCTTTATGGTGAAACAAGCACCAAGAGCTTGGTATGAAACTTTGTCTCGATTTTGGTGGATAATGGTTTTACAAAAGGAACTATTGATAAAACCTATTTAGAATGAAAGTAGAAGAAAGCACTCCCACAGTACAAATCTATGTTGATGACATCATTTTGGATAAGAAAATGAACTACTCATGAGAAGTTTGCAAGTTTGATGAAGAAAATTTCAAATGAGCATGATGGGAAGCTGAATTACTTTCTCGGTCTACAAGTTAAGCAAATGTATAATGGGATTTTCATTCACCAAACCAAGTACACAAGAGAATTAATCAAGAAGTTGGGAATGGAGAAATCATTTGGCATTGCAACACCAATCGGAACTAACATCAGTTAGATGAAGACAAAGATGGCAATGATGTGGATCAAACTCTCTGAGAAGAATGATTGGAAGTCTACTTTACAACATCAGTGGAGCCGGACATATCGCTGCGGTTGGGTTTGTGCCCGGACAAACAAGACCTAAAGAAAGCCATCTCACTTTGTTGTTAAAGAACCTTGAAGTATCTAAAGACATAGAAGAAGTAGGGATATGGTACTCAAAGGAAGGAGAATTCAAGCGATATCTACTCGGACTGAGACTATTCGGATGCAAAGTGGACATGAAAAGTACTTCAGGCACATGTCAGTTATTGCGAAATAGACTTGTGTCATGGTTCAGCAAGAAGCAAAACTCAATTTCGACATCAATTGCGAAAAGTGAGTACATATGAGTTGGAAGATGTTGTGCTCAAGTTTTATGGATAAACTGCTTGATTAAAGAGATTATGGAATAGAAGAAGGGTGATTCACTATAATGTGTGACCATACTAGTGCAATAGCTATAATTGATAATCGAGTTTTGCACTCAAGGACCAAAGCACATTGATGTGAGACATCATTTTATAAAGGGATCTCGTAGAGAAGAAGGGCGTTACAATTCCTTATGTCCCAGCCCGAAGATCGATTAGGTGACATTATTACCAAACCTCACGGACAAATAAAGGTTTTATAAGCGAGGCCGAATTAGGGATTATTAAAGTCGATTAAGTCAGTTCAAGTTCATCAAAGGGATTGATCTTTGTCATCTTTGAGTGCGCTCACTTGACGGATCGATCATTGACATCAACAATCTCAATGACTAAGCCGGGCGAAGATTTGTGAGGCTGAACATATCTGAAGCGATCTCGATACATTCTTGGCGATCAAAGAAAGTCAAAACTGCGAGCGGATAAAACCAAAAATGGTTACATTGCAATTAATTATCGCCGTTTTTATAAGAATTTTTAGCATGTATACCACCCCAAAATGTCAGATAGTACATGCATTGGTTACACAAATACCCGATGGAATTTGAAAAGTTGTACAAAATCTACCTGAAGATCTTGGGATCAAATCTTCAACCGTCCTCATCTTTATATATCCAACCATTTTCATATATCTTCTTTACAAAGGAAAAATCAAAAATTTTCCTCTCTCAAAAAGCCAGAATTTTACCTTACACAAATTCAAAAAAAATGGCCGCTTCTAAACAAACTCAAGAAGAAAGGTTAATCACCAAACCAGACTCGTTTTTTGTGCAAGGAATTTGAAGAAATGTATGGTGATACTCTTCTCCCTAGCTACATAAGCGAAAAAATTGGAAGATTACAAGGTTTCTGAAGAATACATTAGAAGCATAATTGCAAGAAGATTTAGACTTGGAAGAGACTCTTTGCAATTTTGGGAAAATATGAGATGTTGAAGAACTCTCTGTTAACAAGAGTTCGTGGACAAGATTTTAGTCAATGAAGACATCATTAGATAGCTTTTTGGTTTCAAAGATCCTCGGGTGAAATCAATTGGCTAGCTTTGTCTAACACTCAGCGTGAAACTTTTCTTAGCGATTTCAACATCAAATCAACGAAGTTGATACACACCTCTCCAACCTCAGCGAATTCGGTCTCCTCAGTAGATGGATCAGCAAACACGTCATCGGACAACCCAAAGGGTTAAACAAGTTAACTGAAGATGGAATACACCTGATGAATTTCATTTGGGATGAACTTGAATTCAACTAGACATGATACATTTTCAATCGACTCAATGAGCAACACATAGAAGAAGTAGAAAGTGTCAAAAGAACCCAAACTGAAGGAATAGAAACTGTAGGAAGATTTTGAGTGAAGAAATCACTCGGCTTAGTGATTCAATATTATTTGGAAAGAATCGAGTGATGAGAAAAGCGA